>CM036758.1:63953773-64553773 GCA_020796225.1 Arion vulgaris | reverse complement strand
GAGAACAAATAGATCTATCCAGAAAGAACTTAAAATAAAATAAAACTGGCTTATGCTAAAAATACGAAAGAGAAAATTGAGATATTTTGGACATATAAAAAGACAAGAAGGGCTGGAGAAGACCATCATGGAAGGGGGTCATACTGGCAAAGAAAGAAGAGGAAGACCACGGAGAAGATGGATCCAGGATGTAACTGATGGTTTGAACATGACGGCTGCAGAGGCGGGACATCTGGCCTGTGAGAGAGAAATTCCGAAGGACTGTTGGGGCGACAAAGTTCTGCTCAGGACTAGCTATTTGATGATGATGAGGTAAGATATCTCAGCTTTAATTCGCTACTAGAAAACCACTGAAAAGTAAAGAACTTCAAGTGATGTTAATCACACGCACATCCCGTGCTATTATTCAAATAAAACAGCAGCTTACATACTATTTCTCCCCAATATACAACCAAGTAAGAGAATTAGAATCTGCATCGAAGATTATCTTTTTCTTCCTAGGGAAAGCTTCAGAATTAACACTTGGAATATTAAAACTACGTATACATTTGAAAAGACTGCAGAGGTTGCTAAAGAGAAGAGAATGAGATAGAATACAGTGGACCAAGAGGATAAGAATAAAAGAGGTTACGCTGGATATGCTGCAGAGTTCGACTTAACCATGTGCATGTTATCAAACAAGACATTTGGTACTGACATGTAACTGCAAAATTATACAAACAGAAAATTCTCATTTTAAAGTACCCCATTCGTACACCCGTGTGGTGCCTGGTCCCGCAAGGGAAGCAAACAATAGTGCCACTGCGACCTACAAGGCATGTCGTAAGAGGTGTCTGATGTATCACCCAGAAAAGCTGCCCTTGTAAATAAAAAACATAGCAGAAATCGGATGTGCTGGCCTACTTGTAGGCGCATCACTGGAACAACGTACACTCGCTATTAGGCTCAGATTACGTACAAATCATGCAGAGTGGTTAACAAGTGGTCCATATGGAGCGTTCGAAGAAGAAGAAGTACCACGTCTGAAGCTATACTGAGACATGGTATCAGATCTGATTGTCCATAAGAAGGTCGCAAGAGCTGACTCATGCCAAATTAATATTTTGAATGTGTCTTCCATTAGGTTCCAGAGAACTATTCTAATATGTACCCGAATATAAAAGATACAGACAGGCGAACATTTTCTGGTAAGTTGCAGAATACAAGTTCCCAGGCTATATTTTTCTTTAGAACATCTTATCATAGCCATTGTCATTAGTGCGTGTTTTCAGACATAACATTCTTTCGAATCTCTACTACTTCCTTTTCTTCTGCTTATTTCTTCTTCATTTTCGTTGACACCCACCAACAAAAATGATCAGTGATTTCCGACACCCTCTAGGGAACAAACGAATCTCTCAACCATGCTTGGTCCGGTCCCATCCTATACATGGTGTCCCAAATCTGATCAATAATATGCATTTCTGTCTCCGTTGTTAGGGGCCAGATGTTCTGTTCCTTTAGAGGGACTACACACAAGCTGCATGGACGTGTAGGAATCAGTGACATATAACTGACTGGATTGTGTCAGGGTCAACGTAAAACAAAGTTAACAAGACGCCACTCTGCTCCCTTGCCAGCTCCGAAACAGTTGACTGCCAAGAAATCTTGCTAAATTTGTGGAGATCGAAGAGAGAGAGAGAGAAGAGAGAGAAAGAGAAGCTAATCCGGTTCCCAAAAATGATATGGTTAAATCGGATGTATCGACCGAAAGGCTCAGAAACCACAGCTCACGCTGAAACATGCAACATAAAGCTTTTCATTCTCCGGATTGCATCCTGCTATAACCAGCGGGAGTGTGAGGACGAACGAGAAGAAGGAGAAGTCTCCACTGTTCTCTACAGATTGTCTACGGTCTGTCTTTCTTTCTTCTTCTTCCCACTGGATTCCACTGCGTGACAGTTCTTGTTATTGTGTGTAGGTCCTTTCTGAGTACGTATCCTATTCAGCTCCATTGTCTCCCATTTATTACTGTGTATTTTCTCCTTATTTGATCGGTTGAGAAATTGTTGGTCACTAATTTTGTTTGGACCAAAATATAAAGTGAATATTTCTTAGGCATGTTGCATGAAATGATATTATATTCTATATGTTTTATTTCTGCTGCTCATAGGCATTCAAATCAATCAATATATTCATGCTTCAGCACTTTTTATCAACAGCACTATTCATGCGATATTCAGCACTATTTATACGATATTCATCACTATTCATACGATATTTATTGAAGATTATTTCATTCTTTCATCTTGAAAGAATAAAAGTCATGCAACGTCAGACATAGATGAAAACATCAACAAACATAAGAATGTTGTGTTATATTTTTTATCACGTCTTGGCACATTGGGCATTCCCAGGCGTGCTCTGTCCTCCGCTGCAGTAGCAATCACAAAGTCCACTTGCTCACCGTACCCATGAGAAATTGATTAGTATATCTTCACTCTCTACCACGAAGACAACAATGTCTGGCATGTCCAAACTTAACTCCCAATTCTCGGAATCGTTCCAGTGTTTGAAACACGTTCATATAACAAAAATTTTAGCGTAGCAATTTATGACATCGTCTCTGTCCTTATTAAACAGAAGAATGATCACCAAGGAGGACATACGATTCATAAGAAGAATTCTCAATGTATCAAAAAGAGAGAAAGTTAAAAATGAAACATTAATGTTTTTCTTCTTCTTCTTCGAAGGCTCCATATCGACCACTTGTCAACCACTCTGTGTGATTTGTATGTGGACTGAGCCTAAGAACGATTGTACGTTGTGCCAGTTATGCGCCTACATGTAGGCCAGCACATCCGATTTATGCGCTGCTTTTTATTTACTAGGGTAGCATCCTTAGGGCCTACATGAGACGACTCTTACGATATGAATTGTAGGTTGCAGTGGTACTATTCTTTGCTTCCATTGCGTGTCCCGGCACAACAGGGAGCATTAATGTTCAAATTAGTTGTAACAGTACCAACATAATTCATTCAGAGACAACATCCAAACATCACAACAACAACAACAAAATATTTTCCTTGTCTTTACGTTTACAATTGTTTTTCCTGCAGGAATGGTGACAGCTCTGGACGATGCGGTTGGCGAGGTGGTTTCGGCACTTAAACAAGCTGATCTTTATAACAATACATTGATTGTGTTTACAGCAGATGTAAGTTTGAACTTTTAGAAATTATTAACTTTTGTTCTCCTTCTTCTTCTTTGCGTTCGTTCTTTACGGCCAGTTTTAATCATTCTTTGTGATATGCTTGATCTTTGCCAAGAACGTGTATACGTTGCACATTGGTTTGATAGGCCCTTAAATGCATAGACTTCTACACGTTTAGGACATGTGCATCCGATTTCAGCCAAACCTCATTAGTCGTCTCTTACAACATGCGTGACAGGTAACAGTGGTTCTATTCTATACACCCAAAATTTGGGTACCGGTAACCACTCGGGCGACTTTTATTCTATGTCATACAACCTTCTCGCTCTCTTTCTTTCTAGCTCTGTCTCCCTCCGTGCGTAAGACAGCAACATATGCACACAATTCTTCTTTATTCTTGACCTATTCAGTATTGTATCGATGGCAATGAGAGAGCATATAGGCTGGCTGGCTCTGCCATCATATTAGAGGGTCAGCTAATGGATAGAGTTGACATTCTGAACGCTCTCATAGAGTGTGACCGCAATGAGGATTTTCATTTTAAAAAATCCACGTCAACCGCTGGATTCCAAGAGTTTGGATTCAAGATTGGAGTGTCCAGGAAAGAACATTACAACAGGTATATGAGTAGACTTATCAATCAACATCGAACTAATACGGTTAGTCGTTGGACGCTGTTGGAGATATTGCGAAGGAGATCGGAGCACTCATTGACATGTCCGGAGTGCAAAGAAGATTTGCAAACTGAAATTGAACATTTATTACTATTTACAGCTAGGATAAAAAAAAAAACAACTTGGAAGATTTAGTGCAAAGTGAAAGAAAGTGCATTATGAAAAATTCTGCTATATTAACTGGTGGTGCAATTGAAACACATTTGTACGCCTGTATAGTGGTTCATGGTATCGATCGAGTTAATCTAAGTTCACAGTGAAACTGTAAGATTAAATATTCCATCTGTGTTTTTATTATTATTTATTGTTTATACGTTAGAAGGATGCCCTACATTTTGTTTTGCAAAAACTAGAACTAACAAACCTATGGAAGGGAACTTACATAAAGAACAAATCCCAAGTGTTTAGCGCCTAGCAATTTTTCCTTGGCAACACATGGTTGTGAGACATGGACCACTGACAGAGCGACGGAGAAGATCATTAAGGACTTTAAATGGAAATGCTACAGAAGACTACTTAGAAAATATGGACAGAAAATAACAAATGTTTATGTTCTGCAACAGTTTGAGAGAGTTGGCTATCAAAGAACATAAAAAGCAGGAAAATTAAATATTTCGGACACATCAAACGACAGGACGCCTTGGAGAATATAATATTGCAGGGAATGGTGTCTGGAAGAAGAATGAGAGGAAGACCTAGAAGACGATGGGTGCAAGATGTCATTGACGATCTGAGAATGACTGCTGCTGACGCCGGTCAACTTGCACAGAACAAGTAGTTTTTCAGGACTGCTGTCATGGAGATAAGTTCCGGAAGGACAAGCTACTTGATGATGATGATGACTTTAGAATGTACAGTAAAATTATATAAGAATTATGTTTTCAGATACTCACTAAGATATATGTCTTATACAGAATGGTGGCTCGGTTACGTTTGGGAAATAATTTCCTCTCAGAGGCGGAAAGTTTACAGTTTTGAGGGTGGAACACGAGCAGTTGCATTTGTTCATGGACCAATGTTCAATACAACAGGAGTTCGATATGATGGGTAAGTATATAGGAAATTATAGATTCATTGATTTATTTGATTGATAAGATTATCATGAATGCTTTTCAGTTATTATTATGAAAAGAATAACAAATCTCAAATGTATGTCACACATAAACTTCATTTTGAACATTCTAGATCATAAGTTCCCAAGTTCCGCCCCAAAATGGCGATGAAGCCTTTGTGGTGGGGATGGGTGGGGGGAGCATTCACCCTATGTGGTTCTATAAAAGGAACCCTTTCATACCTCGTGGTATATAGGTCAATACAGTGTTAGGCCTGTATTTTCATTGACCGTCGGCACGCGATGGGTGATGTGGTCAGCATCACGCCGACCGCCTTTACTTTTCCAGAGCATGTCTGGTACCCAGTTGAGGCTGGGTCGACCTGAGAACCGTCGCGGTGGGAAAATTCCCGCACATTGCGGGAGCTGAACCCAGACCACCAGCCTTGCGAAGCGGTTCACTAACAACTATCGAAATAGGGGAAGACTGCAGTAAAACTTGGTAAATAGCGAAACACGTCAAACAAAGTACTATAGTTTTACAAAATACAGAAACAGCGACGATAAACAGCAACGTTTCGACCAAAAGGCCTTTATCAAGCAAACGACACAACAGGAGTGACGAATTATAGAGAACACTTACAAATGGACGATAACGGAAAAATGCAAATGTATCTAATGAACTGGGAATAAAACGAATAACGAAATGAGTGCAACACAAAACTAGAAGTGGAAAAAAAGAGAAACAATATACAATCAAGTGAAAATACAAATTATATATATGAAGCAAATCCACATATAGATTACAAGGCATGAGATGAGAAAGTACTAAGAAGCATAGGAATGTAATGCGTTGAGCCAAGAGGCTCAAGGTACCATATAACGAAATAAAACGGTTCTCCAGAGCAATCGACTACGATCATCAGAGGAACATGATCGGATGGCTGTGACCTGGACATCGCAAGCTCCTGAATGGCCAGTATCATTGAAATGGGTAGCTACAGGTCACTAACCTACCTGTAGCACCATCCTGTAGGGTTGGTCATGCGATCTAGCGGTCGGTGGTCTAAGACAGAAGTTTATAATATATTTTTAAATAATTATTTCGATTTTGTGATGAAACTGTATCAAGATGAGCACACTTGATCACTATTTTCTCAATGGTTTAACGGTATAGCATAATGTAGCATTGTTGATATTTACGATGAAAATCTCAACTATTGAACGTGTGAACACTCGTATAATCGTGATTGTTTTACAAAATGTATGTCTTGTAAAGTGTTGCGGCGCCTCCAAAGTTAGGTACCTATGTTCTAGATGAAACTTTTATCATTTTTGTAGGCTTTACAGTATTTATAACAAAAATTGGAGTCTTTCCGAACAGAGATTCAGACTAGTCCAGTCGCTGCCAGATTCATAGTGGGAATTCCCATGTGAGATTCAGAAGATGGGTGTTATATTGGTGGCCTAAATGAAGAAGATAATATATATATTTTTAATAAATATTTGAGTGTTGGCGCTGAACTGCTGATTAAATTGAGGCGAGATCGGAGATCAACATCAACTGACGGTTAGGCGATGGACATTGCTTGATTGTTAGAGTCGGAAAATCATCGAACTGTTGTGAGCCGCGGAAAACTGTTTAATAATGAGGCGAGATCTGAACAAAACATGAACTGGCGTAAAGTGGGCCGCTGGACACTGCAGGATTGGTCTGAGGTCGAGATCGAAACTAATACATCAACTTTTGGGAGCTGACAGTATGATTATAGCGAATGGAGAGTCACATCGAACGACGTGTTCGGGCCGCTGCCGTGCTGACAGATTCAGAGCGGAATCGGAGCAATCAACATGAACTGATATTGGAGCCGCTGACACTGCATGATAATTATGACAGGAACTAATCAACATCGAACTGGCGTGTGGGTCGCTGGCACTGCTGGATTAGGTTGAGGCGGAGATCGGAACAATCAACATCGAACTGGCGTGATGGGCCGCTGGACACTGCTGGATTAGTTGAGGCGCAGATCGAGCACCTATGGACATGTCGGAGTGATATGATGGTAGACCTCATATAACTGATAACAATAACCTTTTCTTCTTCTTCTTTTATTCTTCTTCTGTAATCCTGTTTTGCCTCACAGCGTCAAAATAAGAAGATTACGAGAACTTACTTTTGTGTGAACTTCATAAACAATGTTGTCATCGTCTCTGTTATCTCTGAAGTCCACCTCATAATACAAGTTTTAATAATCTTATTTATTCCCAGTTAGATGTTGCTTGAAGAAATGGGAAGGGTGCTAGCAATCAATCAAATGCCGGCGTAGGCGATCATGTCTCTCCACAACTCTCTCTCTGCTTGGTGCATGTAATCAGTTCTGATGTCGATCTTGTGTCGAGCCATAATGTCAGGCCATCCAGCATCTTCTCCCTCTGTCTTCCACGATCACAGAATTGTTCATGTTGTCACCAAATGTTCTAAACCTTCTCTTTGTATTATATGCCCGAAGAACCGTGTTTGCCGGAATTCAGCTATACAAGGCTGAAAATTAGAAGCTGCTTGGCCAAGCTGTCGTCTGGTAATGTGCATGTTCTGCTTTTTTTGGGTGCACCTAAAAGAGAAACAAGCCTCACAACTTACTGGAAATTGAACTCTCATCGTTGAGATTGAAAGACCAGTGTTGCATGATGGATTGATTGATTGATTGATTGATATTACCATCATCATCGCACTTCGGGAAGTAGCCATGTGTTCTCCGATCTCTTTCTTATACAAGAAGATCTCACTGTTGGCAGTACACGAACCTCGTATCACATGCGAGGGTCCTAATGTAATTTAGAAGATGATGAAAATATTTGGTAGAATTAAACATTTAAAAGAAATGAATTTTGCGAGGCAGCGGCTTTCCAGCCTACTCTTCTTGATTTTGAACTGCCAGCATGAACACGGGACGTAAGTTTTATCGTCTGTCTTCGATAGGACTAGGAACTAGATCACACATACACTGATATCAGGCATCTCTGAACAATATCCAGATGTCTTCACAAGTGAGAGAGCCGCGTATCTGTGTTATTACTGGTCGGGTACACACCCTTCTAATGTTTATTATATTGATATTTTTAAACAGGTTAACACATATTGTAGATTGGTTTCCTACATTGGTTGCTGCTGCAGGTTCCAGTTACAAGGGTAATATTTGCATTGATAACATCATCATCATCATCATCTTCATCATCATCATCATTATCAACATCATCATCAATAACATCATCATCAACATCATCATCAATAACATCATCATCATCATCATTATCAACATCATCATCAATAACATCATTATCAACATCATCATCAATAACATCATCATCATCATCATTATCAACATCATCATCAATAACATCATTATCAACATCATCATCAATAACATCATCATCATCATTATCCTCCACATTTTCATCTTCATCATCATCACTATCATCAACATCATCATCAATAACACCATCATCATCATTATCATCCACTTTTTCATGATCATCATCCTCAGCATCATCATCATCACCATCATTATCATCCACATTCTCATCATCACCATCATACTCATAATCATAATCATCATCATGATCATCTTCTTTCTCCCCTTAATCTCATCTCCTCCTCATCATCATCATCAAGATCATCATTATAATCATTTTTATTATTATCATACAAATCTTCCTTATTATTATCATATATTCTAACAATGTCTGTGTCTTAGGGGATAGTGACTCGGTCTATTAACCCCGACGTTCTGAGTTTGAATCACGCTGCGGATAATTTGTCAAATTGTTTCGCGTGGATTTTTACAAAAGACGATGACTCAACCTGTTTAGAAAGCAATGTCAAACTACTGAAAGTAATAATGCATAGAAAAATCACAAACAGCGTTAAAAAGCTGCGGTTGATTCGCAAAGTCCTGTAAAGGATATGCAATTAATTTTTTGTTTTATCAACATTACCTTGGTTACTTTCAAAATGTTCAGCATTATCATAATGATTTGTTTGCTTGTGTTTAGTCTTTTCAACCAATTTAACAACCCTTTATAACCTGTGTAGTTTGTGTCGAGAATATGAGTACGTTGCATCCTCGTTAAGCTCCAATGGCACGTAGGACATGCACATCCGAGTTTCCGTCAAGGTATATGTATGTTATCCCTGCATATTTATTCCAACTGTCTGCTATCAGTGCCAAACATGGCCCCTGACTAGGACACAAGAAAGAAAGATTACTACATGTGAAATGAGATGCCTCACGAAAGCTACGTCAACGTTACAAGGAAAGATAGAGTGAGAAACGAGATTATCAGAAGCATCGTTGGTACTATACCATGCATACAGTACATCGAGAAGCAAAGAATCAAGTGGTTCGGCCATCTAATGAAAATGGAACCACATTCACTACCATCACATGCCTACAATAATCGACACTCAGGGCGCAGAGCATGAGGCAGGCCAAGAACACGATAGATAGATAACATCTCAGAGTCCTGCGAAAGCATGGACTGACAACGTCAAGCGCAACACACCTGGCACAAGATAGAAACAAACTCTTCCCCCGTGAAGGCATAGACATATCTGGAGAAGAAAGCTGGAGACTGTTATTTAAAAAGGAAATGTAAAACATGGAAAGTATTGGAAGGGATGGCAGAAGAGAAAAAGAGATGGAAGAAGTTTGTTGAAGACCTGTGCTCCATTGAGAATTAAAAGATGAAGAAAAAGATGCGTCAATTCCAGTTTCTTCCTTGAAGTTAAACAAAAACTAGATTAATTCCAGTTTCTTCTTTTGACGTTAAACAAAAACTAGATTAATTCCAGTTTCTTCCTTGACGTTAAACAAAAACTAGATTAATTCCAGTTTCTTCCTTGACGTTAAACAAAGATTAGATTAATTCCAGTTTCTTTTTTGGACGTTAAACAAAGATTAGAAATTCCAATTTTTTTTTTGACGAAAAAAAAGATTGTTTTAATTTCCCGTTTTTCTTTTGACTTTAAAAAACAAAGCCCAAAAATTTTATTTCTTCGACAAAACAAAGATTGATTAATTAAGTTTTTTTTGGACATTAAACAAAGACTAGAAATTAATTTTTCTTTTGACAAAAAAAAAAAGCCCAAAACCCCCGTTTTTTTTGAGGGAAAACAAAGCCCAGTTTAAATTTCCATTTTTTTGACGTTAAACAAAGACTAGTTTAAAATTAGTTCTTCTAAAACCTGACTTATATTTTTTGGAATTTTTTAAAAAGACCCAAAAAGATGGAGTAAACCATAAAATCTTTTCTGTCACCGACCGTGCCTCGAAACGTAGAGATTATTTAAATCTGATTATGATTTACCCCCTTTAAAGGAAGGGAAAGGCAACCGGAACCCAATGAATAGAATACCCTTTAAATTTAAAATTCTGAAATGAAAATGCGGGGTTTTAAAAACAGACAAAAGATAGAACTGTTAAAAACAAAACAAAAAAGAGCATAGAAAATATAGAACAGGGAGCCCCGATTGTCATTGTCCATTTTTTTTGGGCCTCGGGTAAAAAAGTAGGAAAAAAAGCTATTGTTTATATATATATACAAAATATAGTTGTAGTTGTATATAAATGAAAAGTTATTGGGGTTTAAACGGGGAAAACCCCAAAAAAAAGAATGGGTCAAAAAATTATATGTATTATATGAAATAAAAGGGTTATTTGGGTTTAATATTTTTCCCTGAAATTTAAAAATTTCCCAAAATTTTTTAAAAAAATTGTGTTTTTTCCCTTTTTTCTTTCCTTTTTTTGTCTCACAGTGTCTTCCCCAAAACCAAAACTCACAGGTTTTAAACCAAAAAACCCAAAAAACTCACATCGTCTTCCCCCAAAACCACAGCGTCTTACCAAAAACCCAATAATTTTAAAAGGTCTTCCCCCAATAACCAAAAAACTCAAAAATAGGATAATAAGACGGGAAAAAATTCAGGGAAAACAGAGGTTTAAAGCTTTTAAAAGGGGCAAAGGGGGGGGGGGAAAGCCAAAAAATTAAAATAACAAAAAGTTTTTTAAAAAAGAAAAAGGATTTAAGGGGCAGTTTTTGAAGACTTCACCAATTTAGAAAATATACCGCACAAATTGTAAGAAAAATTATAAAAATTTTGTCCTTTCATAAATAGTTTTTCACCCCCTTTTTTGAGTTCCCCTTTTGAAAGGACTTTATTTTTGATCCCCCGAAACAGAGGACATTGTCTTTGAAATTCCACTGTAATAGGGGACATTCCCTTTTTGAGAGGGTGTCTGTTGGAATCTGTTTTCCACTGTATCAGAGTGAATTGTTTTTGAGAGGGGGTCTTTAAAAAAATTTTGTTTTCTACCAATTACCAGAGTGATTTTTTGTCTTTGTATCCACTGTATCAGAGGATATTCCCTTTTGAGATGTGTCTGTTGGAATTTTGTTTTCACCCAAATTGTATCAGAGGAATTGTTTTGTACCCAAACTGTATCGGGAGTGACATTCCCTTTTGTATCCACTGTTTTGATGACATTGCTCTTTGACCCAAATTGTATCAGGGGACTTCCCTTTTTTTGTATCCACTGTACGAGGACATTCTCGAAACCCCCGATCAGAGGAATTCCCTTTTTGAGACGGGGCCTTTTTTGGAACCGCTTTTCCACTGTATCAGAGTGACATTTTTTTGTATCCACTAAAAAACATTGCCCCTTAAATGGGGCCTGTTGGTAATTTTATGGGGGAGAATATTTTATTTGTTCCACTGTATCAGAGTGCCCCATTGCTTTTTTAAGATGTGCGTTTAATTTTTTTTATCCACTGTATCAGAGTGAAATTTTTTTGAGATGTGTCTGTTGGTTTCTTTTTTTATCCACTGTATCAGAGTGACATTGTTTTTTTGAGATGTGTTCGTTTAATCTGTTTTATCCACTGTATCAGAGGGACATTGCTCTTGATCCACTGTCGAGTGACATTGCTCTTGTATCCACTGTATCAGAGGACATTGTTCTTGTATCCACTGTATCAGATGACATTGTTTTAATTTGTCTGTTGGAATTTCTTTTTTCATCCATTTATCAGAGTGACATTGTCTTTAATGGGGGTCTTTTGGGGAATCTTTTTTCATCCACTGTATCAGGGGGCTTTGTTTTGAGATGGTCTGTTGGAATTTTTTTTCATCCCCCGAACAGAGGGGACATTGCTTTTTGTACCCACTGAAACAGAGTGACATTCCCTTTGAGATGGGTCTGTTGGTAATCTGTTTATCCACTGTATCAGATTTGACTTTGTTTTTTGTATCCACTGTATCAGAGGGGAAATTGTTTTGACCACTGAACAGAGTCCATTGCTTTTGTACCCAAATTGTACGGTTTTGACATTGCTTTTGAAATCCACTGTATCAGGGGGAATTGCTCTTGTTTTCCACTGGAAGAGTGACAGTTTTTGAGATGGCCTTTTGGGGTAACTTTTATCCACGGGTTTGGGAGTGACATTGCCTTTGAGATGTTTTTTGGGTAATCTGTTTTCACCCTTTTTGGAAACAGAGTGACATTGTTTCGGTATCCCCCGTATCAAAAAGTGACATTGCATTTTGATATGTGTCTGTTGGAAATTTTCCCCATCCACTGAAACAGAGTGACATTCCCTTTTTGTATCCATTTAACAGAGGACATTGTTTTTGTTTTCCACTGTATCAAGGAATTTTTTTATCCACTGTATAGAGATATTTTTTTTGGATCCACTTATCAGAGTGAATGCTCTTTTATCCACTGTATGGGAGGACATTTGCTTTTGAGACTTTGTTGGAATCTGCTTTCATCCACTGTATCAAAAAGGACATTACTTTTGGTATCCACTGACGGCATTGTCCTTGAGATGTGTCTGGGAACCTGTTTATGTGGACGAATCATTTTATTTTGTATCCACTGTATCAGAGGGGGACATTGTTTTTTGAAAAGGTCTGTTGGAATCTGTTTTCATCCACTGTATAAGGGGGAATTTTTTTTGAGATGTGTCCTTTTGGGAATCTTTTTTATCCACTTACCGGGAGTTAGGTTTTTTGAGATGTGTCTGTTGGTAACCCCGTTTTCCCATCCCCCGTATAAATACACCCCTTTTACCACTGTATCAAAACATTGCTCTTGTATCCACTGTATCAGGGGACATTGTTTTTTGTTCCCCCGATCGGATGACATTCCCTTTTGGTACCCAAATTAAAAAGGGACATTGCTCTTGAGATGTGTCTCGGTAATTTTTCATCCACTGTATCAGAGTGACAGTTTTTGAGAGGTTTTGTTGGAATTTTTTTTTACCCTTTTTGATCGGGAGGACATTCTCGAGATCTTGGTTGGAACGGGTTTTTAATCCACTGTATCAAAAAGGACATTGCTTTTTGTATCCACTGTATCAGAGTGACTTCTTTGAGATGTTTTGTTTTTAATTCCCCTTTTATCCACTGTATCAAATGACATTGCTTTTGTATCCACGGGGTATCAGAGTGACATTCCCTTTTGATCCACTGAAATAGAGTCACATTCCCTTTGAAATTCCACTGTATCAGAGTGAATTCTTTTGTATCCACTGAAACAGAGTGACATTCCTTTTGTACCACTGTATCAGGGGGACATTGTTTTTAGATGGTCTTTTGGGAAGCTTTCTATCCACGACAGAGGGGACATGTTTTGAGATGTCTGTAACCAGTTTTAACCACTGTATCAGAGCCACACCTTTGAGATGTGTCTGTTGGAACCTGCTTTCATTCACTTTTACGAGTGAATTGTTTTGAGATGTGTCTTTTGGGAATCTGCTTTCATCCACTGATCAGAGTGACATTGCTCTTGAGATTTTCTGTTGGAAATTTCGTTTAGGGAGAACTTTTTTCCCTTTGATCCCCCGATCAGATGACATTTTTTTGGGGAGATGGTCTGTTGGTAATCTGTTTAGGGGACGAATCTTTTTTGGAACATGTAAAAGATTGCTTTTCCCAAAATTTGGAACTTTATAAACTATTTTTGTACTTTTCAATTTTTATTTTTCAAAAATTGTTTAATTTTTATTTTCAATTTTTATATTCTATATACATCAAAGAAAACAATAATTTTTTTAAAATTGCCTGATACAAAAAGGTTATAAAAGAAAAGAGACAATAAAGGGTTTCTTCGAAAATAATGCAAGAAAAGGTTTAAAAATTTTTGGGGGGACAACGGGAAAAATTCAGGAAGGGAAATCATGAAGACAGAGGGGAGAAGATGTTGATTGTCTGACATCGAGTTCGACAAAGATCGACGTCGAACGGTTTTAAACCCAAAAAGATAGAGGGGGGAAAACGGGGACGCCACGCCCAGGAAATTTTAAATTTTTCGAGGGGATTTTTTGATTAAATATTTTAAAAAATTGGAAGCATTAAAAAAAAAAATTTGGGTTGATTTTTTTGAAGAGTTAATTTCAGTTGTATTCATCAACATTTTGTTTTTTTCGGTTTTATTTTTCTCACCCAAAATTTTATTCTTCATGTTATTTAAATTCTTTTTTTTTGTTTTCCCCTGATTTAAAATATTTTTAAAAAATGTTTTTGTTATTTATTTTTTGCATTTTTCTTTATAAAAATTTTTAAATTTTTTGTATTTAACTTTTTTTTTTAATTCTACTTAAAACTAGACGGGATTACAAATTGGTATTGGGGATCCAGGTTTATATCCAGTTTTAATCAGCCTAAAAAAAACCCCCCAATCAAAACTGGGCCTTTGTCGACAAAAAAAAAAAGGCATTGTTTGGGGATACATCATGTTGGATTGGGCAAGTCGGGGAAGTCGCGCCTTCTTATTATCTATTCAACTAAAGGGTTGATTTAACATCTTTTTTTTTCTTCAACGATCCGACAATTTGTACGCCTGATTTTAACCCAAAATTGGTGAAAAGGTTAAAAACCACTGTTTTCCTCCCACGCATATCGTAAGAGGCGACAAATAGGTTTGGGGAAAATGGATGACATTTTAAAACGGAAGCCCATACGTTTGGGGCCTACCAAACCAATGGCAACGTATACATTTCCCTTGGAAAGATAAAAACTTTCACAAAGATGATTAAATTCCGAAAGAACGAACGAAAAGAAGAAAAAAAAAAACTTGTTAAACCCCTTTTTGGATTTTAATGAAAAACCCTTAAAAAATTTAAAATTTTTCCAGATACAAATTCAAAAGAGATAAAAAATAATATGTCATTTTTCATATAACCCCTTTTGAATGACTTCTAAAATTTAAGCACCAACTTCTTTATTAGTCGGGAAAAATCTTTATTGTGATGAGCAATTCCAGAATGAAACACCAAAATTTGACAAAAAAAGCAACCAAAAAATTTATTAATGCATATGGTGTCGCAAAGTGTCAAAAAAACTGTTCATCACTTAAATAGAACCAGTCAAAGGGGAACATAAATACGAAAAAAATCCACCCTGAAACAAAAAAAAATCAAATCACGGGAAGTGATGGAAGTCAAAAAGGTTATTTTAACGAGAGCAGAAGTCATGAATCCCAAAAAACCAGAGTTTTAGAACGTTAGTATGAGAGGGAAAAGAAGATGGAGAAGAACAAGAACAGTAGAACATGAATTCAAGAAACGAAAATTTGTTGGGAACATAAAAAAAGGAAACAGATCTCGTGGCGAAAGAGTGTTAACTGCCCCCCCCTCCCCAAAGGGAAACCAGGAGCTCTCGGGGAGCCTTTCGGGATATTTTTTCGAGACCCACCCTGGGAAAAAGGTGAGTTTTATTTTTAGTCCTATCGGTGACGGACGATAAAATGAAACCCCAAATTTTAAATTTTGAGCAGGGAAAAGAAATTTTAAGTTCAACATCGAGAAAGATCAGGCGGGAAAGGGCCCCCCCCAAATCAAAATTATTAAAAAAAGATTACAAAAATTTTTCTTCAAAAATATTCACCATCTTAAAATTTACATCGGGACCGAAAAGCAGGGGAGTTCGTGCAAAAACCAGATTTTCCCCAAAAGGGATGGGAGATCGGAAACACATGGTTACTCATTTTTAACAAATACAGATGGCCATACTGATGTGGTAAACCCGACAAAATTTTCCCAAAACCGGGCGGGACGGTAATGGGGGCCGTTTTTGAGGCATGGGAAGTTTTTTATAATCTATCACTCTATCCCTTCATGTCCCGATTGACACATGGCTTCCACAAGAGACTTCACTTTCCCGTTCGGCCAAATTTAAAAACCCAACCGTCCCCGTCGGGGAAACAATTCCTTCAACCTCCACTGTTCTTTTTTGGTTTTCCTCAAGCCCCTTTTCCCCATCCAAAGTCCATCTGAGACCCGTTTTTAATATGCAAAAATTTGTTTTGGAAGAACGGGAAAAATTGCTAATATAAATATTATATAATAAAAAAAAAGAACCTGTATGCCAGAATGCAAAGTTTAAATGTTATCAAGATTTTATGGGTTAATCTCCATAGGTTACCAAAGGGGTGTTAGCACGCCCCCGTGGACCCCCTCAAGCCGCCCTGGGAAAGGGGGGAAGGGGGTTCAGGGTTTGGGGTGGAGGGACTTTCGACGATCTGGGGTCGGTTTCCTTATAGAAGTAATTAATAAATTTTTTAAAAAAAAAATTTTTTTTTGGATTTTATGATTAAATTAATTGTTTTCCAAGATAAGTTTATATTGCCCATACTTTTCAATTTTTTAACAAATTTTAAGGCAAATGGGGGTATATAAAAACTGTTTGAACGGGAAAACTGTTATAAAGGGTTTGGGGGGTTGGGAAAAAGTATGTCTTAAAGTAGGGGCGGTAAAGTTTGGGATGACGAAACTGACTTTTTCATTAAGGGCATTTTTTTAAAAAAAATTTAAATTTTAAACTTTTACAAATTTTAACTCATTCTTGGGCCCGGATGATCCAACAGAACATAAAAAACATCTACGATCAGAACCCAGATATTGTCAATAGTTTAAAAACGGGAAAGAATGCTCACTTAAATGACTATGTTATTCCCAAAAGATCCACCTCCCGACCCAAAAAGCTGACCCATCCAAATGGGGGCTTTACCCAAATTTGGGGTTAGACCTTCAGGGTTTTCAAATTATTTTATTAAATTTCCATTCTTTTTTGTTATTTTTTAATTTTAAGGGGTATTTTGAATAATTTGGGTTTAAGAGGGTTGTTTTTTTTTTCCCAAAGTTATTGATATTCGGTTTAGTTTAAATTTACCAGAGGTACTTGTTATTTAAATACCTAAGTAAAATTCCCCTTCCCCCGACCCAACCGATTTCCTTTAATGTGCACCAAAATTGTTTTGCAATGTTGACTCAACCGGGGTTTTAGGGCACACTGCCAAAACTTCCCCATAGTTAGCCAGTTTGTTTCCCGTCCGCTCAAAAAGGGGGAGGTTTTGATCTCCAGTGGGGGTTTGTTGGGGGAGTTGGGAAAATCCGGGGGTTTTACATTCCAAAAAGTTTTTTTTTGTGGGTTGTTCTTTGAAGAGTTTTGGTCTTCCCCGTTTTTTTTTCCCCAAATTGGGGCCACATAAAGGGCTTGTCGATTTTGTCCCTGTTCGTCTATCTAAAACAGACCCAAATATTTCCACCTTCTTTTTATAATAGGGTAAGGGGTTTTTCCTTTTTATCTTCAATTTGGAAAAGGGAAGAAATACCCTTTTTTTTACTTTTAATAATTTTCGGAGACATTTTTTTTTCGGTCCAGTTTTTTTCCCAAATTTTTTTGTTGATTTTTAACCCAACCGTAGGTCAGCAATAAGGGAACTTAAACATGACCTAAAAAAATTTTTCTTTTGCAATAATAAAAATTTGAGATTGCCAGTTATTTGTTAATTTAGTGAAGGCATAGCTTTCTTAAAAATTGGGGATTTATTTTTTTATCGTCCCGTTTTTGACAATTTTCCACCTTAAAAAATATTTGGGGCATTATTTATTTGTTATACAAACTTTTTACCCTATTGAAATAACTAAATGAATTAATATCAACAAAAAGAGGTATTTTTAACATATTAAAAATTAAGAAGGGAGAGGGGGAAAAAAAGCAATCAAATGAAAATCAATTTTTTCATAAATTAAAGGGAATTTTCTCAAAATTCTTTAAATTTGTTCTGGAAAAAATATCTCTAGCCCAAAAACTGCTTTCACTTTATTATCAGCAAGAGAATATGAGCACCATCACCAAAAAAAAGGGAAATTGGAAAAAGGGCCCACATTTTTACGCATGGAGACCAAATATGTCAAAAATTGTCATGAGAGGGGCACAAAAAAGTAAAAAAATGGGGAAAAACCCAAACCGAAATGGGGAAAAAAAAGAGAAAAAATATTAATCAAAAAAGGAATATAATACATAGAGAACAAGAACGGGGAAAATTTTCTCCATTTACTGCCACCCTTTTTCGCCAACTTCCCGGCTAGAAAGAAGTAGACATTTCCGATAAAAACACTTTATACCAAATCTTGTGGTTTTTGGTTAAGTCCTTTTTTTTTGAGTCGGAGGTCGGGGCTGAATTGGGGAAAAAAGGCCTTCTGTCTCCGGGCAATTTTTTTTTGAGATCCTGGGGGATTGTTTCCGGGGCATGGCCCCCGGGTTTTTCAAACCCAGCAGGTTAAACCCTTTCCCGCGGAAAGGACCGGGGCCATATTAAAAACCCCCCGGGAAAAAGTCAATCCTTCGGCTTTTAAAAACCCCTTTTTAAAATTTGGGTATAATTGGGCCAATTAAAAAAACAGAGGGAATACTTTTAAAGAAAAATTGCAAATTTAAAAATTTTTTAAAATATTTGTTTTTTGGGATTGAAAATAAGATTTTAAAGTTTAAAAAAAGTTTAAAGTCAAAAAGGGAAAACATGATTTTAAATTTTCAATTTTAACGACTACACATTGTCTTTTTCTTTTTTTATCATAAAGTTGAACTTTATGTTAAAAAAAATTAATTGTAGGGAGAGGATACCGGCTTTTTCCTTTATAGGTACTTCTTTTTCTCCTCGTGGGTTATCGGGGTATTTTTTCCCAGAGATCCCTGATCTCAGTGTCTCCCCAAGATTGTTTATGGGGCCAAATTGGGGATAGAACAGAACCATCGTTACCCCCCCATGTCGTAAGAGGGGGATTTTGAGGTTTTAGCGTGGCCAAAACAAAACCCCCAAAAGTAAAAAAACAATACTAGATGGTTTAAAAGGGAAAGGGAAAAAGCGAACCGAGTAAAAGTTTGAAACCGGAAAACATCGCCGAAAAAATACGCACCGAGCCCAAATGGTGCTGGGGAAAAGTTGGGTAAAAAAACACCAATGCTAATGGTTTATGAATCAATTTGATAAATAGAAAGGGGGGGTTCCGGGGATATTTTTTGGGTGGGTATGATAGAGGAGATTTATGGAATCCAAAATAAAGAGAAAAACACAAAAACCAAAAAAGAGATGAAAAGAAAAAATAAAAGGGGTAAAATAAGGGACATAGACGACATGGCAAGAGAAGAGAAGGGAGGAAGTTTAAAGGGGAATTTTAAAAATTTTTTACACCAAAAGAAATTCAAACGAAAACCAAGTTCAAAAACCTTTCCAAACCCCCGCAAGGGGCACCCCAAATTTTTTCTTCCTTTTGGGCCCAAAGAAATCCACAAAAGCTAACACCCGAAAAATTTTCCGGGGAATAACCCCCGAATGAAACAGCCGCGAACCGGGCTAAAAAAAAAACCTGCACCGCATAAAAAGAAGGCGGCAATGGGGCAACACAAAACTGTTCAAATCTTTAATAGATTTTCTGTCGAAGGGGGCATCAATCAACAAAAACCAGCTTTTTCACCGAATATAACCGAACGGCAGATTGAGCCTTTTCGTCCAAAACCCCTGTCCGCCATTTTTTGGGAATTTTTAAAAAAAAGCAAAACGCACGGGGTTTACACAGCAAAAGCATAATTTCCCAAAAAACAACTAAACCAATTAAGGGCAATGGAAAAATTACTGGGCAATTTAAAAAGACAGAGATGGGAATACTTAAAGACCTAATAAACAGATTGGGCCTCCAGTTTAACCCGAATAAAAACCTCAAAAAATCCAAAAAATCGATTGTAATAAGTTTCCAAAAAAGGGAAAAAAGAAATTATTCCTTAACAATAAAATGGAGAAAACTACAGGTCCAGAATATTCGAGGGCCAAAAAAGGCAAAGGGCACCCCAAACAACAAAAATTAAAGGCTAGGAAAAATTTTGGGGGAAAGAAAAAACCAAAAGACTGGGGAGAGGGCAAAACAAAAATTTCAAAAAAGGGGCTGCAAGAATGTTTAACCATAGGGAATAATGTTTCGGTTACCAGGTAAAATACTACGCCGAATCATCCTAGAGAGACTCAAAAACCAGATGGTACTAAGAGATGAACAGGCAGGATTTTTTGGAAAAATCCGCAATTTTTTAATTAAGGTTGGGAAACAATCTCAAATTTTAAAGGGGTTTGGAAATTACCCTTTTTTTAAAAAAAATAAAAGGATATCTAACGGACAGAGAGAAGAGAGAGGTTTTTTTTCCCGCTAACATGAACCATCATATGCATGCTCCTCGTAATTTTTCGGGAAAAATAATCTATAGGTCTTCGAAGGCAAGACGTCGAGACGTCTTTTTCAAATTGATTTTGATTTACAACCATGTTCCAATGAAGAATGGTGGTTGAATAAGTCTTCCACTTTTCCCTTTCCACGGAATATATTTCCTCACTGTTCTTTGGGCGTCACTGGGGAAAACACCTTTCTTCCCTTGTTGGGAAAAGTTTTTACCCTAAAAGGAGATTCAGGCTTACCAGTCGACATGAGTATCACAGGCCGGGGGCGATATCAAAATCCCGCTTTTCTGAAATTAAGATAAGCCAAACCCACATGCCGTGGTGGGCCAAAAACGAGCAACATAACCCCCATTATCTGGGAAAATAAAAAACAGATCACAAAAACAATTTAAAAGGGTCACTAAACAATGGTTAACAGATCAAAAAAATGGTTAACCCGATCACAAATAATGAATAAAAAGATCCAAAGAATGGGGTTTAAAAGATCCGGGAAAGGTTAAAAGACGGGGCCAAAAAATTTAAAGTTAACAGATCACAAAGAATAGTTAAATATCACAAAAAAATAGGAAATATCACAAACAAGGCCAAAAACAAATTATTGACAAAGCAAAAACCCCAAATAACTTAATTTTAAAAAAACACGTTTCCTTTTTAAAAATATTATAATGTCCACAACCAATTTGTTCACATACCACTTCCGGGGTTTTTTCCAAAAATTCCCAAAAGTTTGTTTCCCAGGGAAAGTTTAATAAACATAAGTATAATATTCCGAAATATTTTTATTGTTTTATTAAAATGGGTTTTTGTTTTCATCTATTCTTTAAATTAATTACAAATTTAAATTTTACATTTTTGGGTTTTTAGTTAAATGACTCCCATCCAGATTTGAACCCCAAAAATTCAGGGGGAAACCAAAAGTCTTGACCACTTTTTGAAATAGGGTACCCCCATTCCTTTTTATATAAAATATTTTTCTCCAAAAATTATACGTTACATAAGACCTGAAAAACTTTTAAAAAAGGGGAAGGGTTTTGGGAAATTTAAATAAAAGGAAAAACGTAAAACAAAATACTAAAGTTTTACAAAAAAACAGAAAAGTGACAAAAAAGCAAGTTTTAACCAAAAAGGTTTTTTCAACAAACGACAAAAACAGGAGGAGAATTATAGAGAATACTTACAAAAGGATGATAAGGGAAAAATGAAATGTATCTAATGAACTGGGGGAAAAAAAATGAATAAGAAATGAAAGGGAAAAAAAAACTAGAAGTGGAAAAAAAGAGAAACAATATAAACGGAAAAAAAAAATATGGGAATAAAACCCTATTTCCTTCCCTGGAAAATCGTGGGGCCCAAATTAAGGACCAAAACAAAAAACTTTTTAAAAACAATGGTCCCATCAGGAACAACGGGTGGGGTTATCTGGGAACCAAATTTAATGGGGGTTCATTGAAATGGGGGTAAATCAGCAAATTTATATCAATGTTTGGGGAACGGTCCCCTAGTTCCCGGGTTTCCCAAATAGGCCCTTTTTGCAAGTTTAAAAATAACATAAAAATATTGGGATTTAAATTGAAATTCCACACGAATGGGTTTGGGAAAAAAACACAGGGGGTCTTTTCATAAGGGCCCCGTGTTGAGCGCCGACGGCCAACCCGGGTGGTAAATGATTCCCGGGTATTAGGTTTTAGGGATTTGGGGAAACCAAAATATCCTTGGGGTTTTCCTGTCGCCCCCACCAAAAGGGTAAAAGGGGAAAATTGAAAGTGTTCCCTTGATCAGACTGAAGAATGGGGAGATGAGGGAAAAAATCCCCTTTTACAAAGGAACCATGACGGGGGAAAGAAACAAGTTTCACCCCCCCAGGGAAATTTAAAACTTGGGGTTTGGGTTAAAAGGCCCCTTGGGGGAAAACCCCCGGGAAAGCGCCGGATAGGAAGTAAAACACCTTATCCGGGAGGGCGCAGAAAGAAAATTAAATCTCGTGAGTCGAAAAGGAAAAACATCGTCCCGCTCAGAGGCGATGAAGGGCAAGAATTAGAGAATGGTAAAACGACGCCCGGGAACGGGGGGGGGTATAAAGAAGAAAATTGTACTTTTAGGTTTTTAAGTTTTTTCCCCCAAAATTTTCTTCCCCAATTTTTCAATCTATTCCTTTTTTCTGTGCCATATTTAAAATTTTTAGCCGTTATAAAGCAAGAAAAAGGGGAAAAGGGAAAATAAAATTTATAAGGATTTTTTTCAATTTTAAAAAAAATCTATTTGTCACATAGTTTTTTCTAATTTTTTATAAATTTATTTTTCAACAGTCTTTTCCAAAAATTTTTTATAAAACTATTTTCCCCATAAATCTTCCCATTTTTATAAATCTATTCGTCACAAAATTCTCCCACATTTTTTATAAACTATTCGCCCATATTCTTCCCCAAATATCTTTACA
This sequence comes from Arion vulgaris, assembly GCA_020796225.1. Classification (NCBI taxonomy): domain Eukaryota; kingdom Metazoa; phylum Mollusca; class Gastropoda; order Stylommatophora; family Arionidae; genus Arion; species Arion vulgaris. The sequence continues at coordinate 64,530,852 of CM036758.1, read as the reverse complement.
AATAAAACTTCCCACGGGCCAGTTTTTAATTTTTTTTACTTGTTTGATAACAAATTTTCTTATGTTATATTTTAACTACTGCCCCCCTTTTTTTTTTCCCAAATTTTGCAAACCCCGTTTTAACCCTTTTTAATAAATATTTTTGTGGGTTTTGGGAAAATAATTTTTTTGTAATACTTTTTGGGCGTGTTTGTTTTTTTTTTTCTTTTTTTTTGCCTTTTTTTTGTATCAGGATAAGGGGCATTGCGCCAATTTTTAATGGAATTTTTACCAATGCTGTTTTTGTTATCTGTGGTTGAAGAAAATTGCTGCTGTATTTTTTTCAGGACCCTCATCAAAACCAAAATCATCATTCAGGGAAAAGGGGGTGGAAACCCTCAGAGAAATTCAGATATCGAAGGATACAGCCATCCCCTTTTTTTTATATCCCCTTGGGTTTTGGGGTTTCCCCTTTACTAAAAAAATAAATAAAAAAAGGGTTTGACCCCCCTGAGAAAAAAAATTTTTTTTTAATTAAGTTTTAGGGAATTTTTTTATAAAAGAAATTTAAGGGGGATCTAGTATGGTGATCAAGAATTTTTTGTTGTTTTTTATTTAAAGTAAAATTTTTTATAAAACCATTTTTAAAAAATTAAAACTTTGGGGAAAAGTAGAAGAAAATTGTAAAAAAAATCCAAAGGTTCCCATGGAAACAATACAAAATTGGGCCCCAAAAAATTTTAAAATTTTAAATTTTTAATTTTGAAACCAATGAATGTAAAAGAATTGTTTTAAATTTACAGAGCAATTGAAATCTTAAAAACAAATGCTTTTAGGATATATTAATAAAACATTTTTTAAAAAGTTTTTTGGGGAAAATGCCCCCCAAATTGGTTTAAAAGCTGTTTTGGGGGTGCCGTTTTTCAAGATCCTACCCCCCCCCCAAGTGGTGACCTGGAAACAGAGTGGATTCTGTTTGGCCAAGGGTAGGGATTGAGGGAGAGCTACAGGTAGTACTAGTAGTGCAAGTACCGAAAAGTAATGTAGGTCCACAAACCCTAAACAAATGCACGCATCTCCGGCCGAAGTCCGATGAAAAGTTGCCAAAATAGTTGCTGAAACGTAAGAAATAGTAGCGTACTAGTAACGAATAAACAATCACCTTGAGTAAACTTGGCAAAAAATTGCTAGCTGTGGGCAAGAATCAATGAGAACGATGTGTAACAAATCAATAGTCTCGGCAAGTGTCTCTACAAACACTGTAACGTATCGTGACGACACATGGGAAGATTGCGGCAAACCCCGTATCAAAGGCCTAGCGCAGATACATTTACTGGGTAAGGCTGACCAAACTCAAATCCGAAAGTTGCGTTTTAGTGCCTAACGAAACAGCCCTTACTGGGACAATCGGACAAGATACTGTTGCATTAACAACTAACATCCCCGGAATAACTGAGGTGGTGATGCTGGCGAGCGCAAAATTTCAGTTGCTTTACTAGCGCCTATTGAAACGACCCGCCAGAATTTTCGGCGCAGGCCCCAGTCCAGTGTTTCCCGGGGAGAGGGAAAATGCAGAGTAAACATTGCAATTGTAAATGGCGACACGCCCCTAAAAAGGCTGAGAATATTCCTACTCAGAACAAACTCACAGTAGATAGAAAGTAAGGCCGAAATGCAAAGGCGTGACCGGTACAAACTCAAGCATTGGCAAAGGCGATACTTTTAGGACGCCGATCATCCTTCTTCAGCAAGATGACGTCCAAGTAGCAAACCAATCCGTCCCACAGTTCCAGGGAAAGCTACCCAAGCAAATAAAATGCTGGCATTCCGTTGGATTTGCTGGCCTAGTAACCATAGACGCTTCACTTGGCACAACGCACACCGCTTAGGCCAGATCACATACACATCCACAAAGAGTGGTTTAATAAGTGGTCGTAAGGAGCGTTCGCAAGAAAAACTGTCATTTCGTTTTACGTGTTCTGATTGAAGACAGGACTTCATTTTACCATCAGTCTGAATAGACCAGTTACCGATTCATCTCACCCTGAGATCATGACTGGAAATGAAGATAGATATGCTATAGAATATGTTATTGCTTTGAGGTGACTTGTGAGATAAAATATGAAATTAAACAATTTCAATATTCTTTATACCTTCGCCCTAAGATAGGTCCGCACCAAGGCTCCAATCCCGACTATCCAAGACCATCTTTTCCAGATCTCACCACTTCTCCCATTTTCCGCACCTGTATCCAACTCCCATCTCCAGGCGTTCCTGGCACTACCCCCACCTTCTATCACCCCAGGGGTTCCACTGAAGAGTTTGTCTCATGATGCTGTCAGGGACGCTCCTCCCAGTGGATGCCCCACCCATCAGTACCCTTTCCCTTCCCATCCTACTCTGCATACATTCCAGTCAAATCCGCGATTCCTGTCCGCGTCCCACCACACCATCGCGTGATTAGAGTATCCATGGTAGCACCGGATAAATGGTCGTAAATTTTTCGGTGTATGTTTCCTTTAATTTTCGCTCCATGTCCCGCCTGGAGACAGAAGCGAGACATCCGTCATATCTGTGCCACAACATTATACTGTTGCATCCGAACCTTTCCCGAACTGTAAGTTCTCAGACACAAACGCCGATCTCTGCCTTCGCACTCCACCCACCAACATCCCTATATCCACGTCTGAACACAACAGCGACTTCCTAGATAGCAAAACATGTGTTCGCTTTCGCTAACGACGATCCTTCTAATACGATCGTGACTTCCAGAACAGCGCACTCATGTCCTTATTTGGAGTATAAAAGAGTGAAACGACTTTCTTTCTTTGCGTCACACTGTTATCGAGGCTGCCCAGTGTCTTGGTTCTTCGTTTTATCTGCGCTGCGCGTGGGGCATGTGATAATTTTACTTTTGACAGGATTCTCTGCTATGCCATCTAACCATATGTTTTCTGGAAGTTTTCGCCTTCCCTGATGTTCTGTTATGAAGATTGTATAGCAGGAGTTTGAATGCATCTGTATTAAAGAAATGCATTACAATACCACTTTCATTCTTTGTTTCGAATATATACTGAATATATGTTAAACATACACATATTAGGAATGACTAAAAGAGCAACTGATATTTGCATGACACGCCCAACAAACAGAGTTGGTGACTAACGGCAGGAGAGACACCAATGAACCGATGGGGTATCACGCTGAGCTGACATAGGACTACTTTGAGAAAATCTTGCATTCAAAATTGGAGTTGTGTTTATTTACTATTTAAAACTGGCCTGACTAGCCTGTCCTATGTCACATTTGTTCATCGCCCTTCCACCACACCACACACCGGGACACACAACCTGGACCCATATCTACGTGATAATTGAACCTTTCTCATTTCCATACACATATGCCAGATACTCTATTCATTGCTTTTGTTAACACCTGTATAAAAGCTGCCCTTTCTTAAGAAGAGAAAGGAAGAGGTCAATGAAATAATAGAGAAAGGATTCGGAGCGAGAGATTAACAATATAAGGAATAGTTGGGCCAAAAGGCCAGAGTTTCTAAGGAGCAAAGAATAAACACTGCACCTGCTGGAGCATGCTCGTAAGAGGGATCAGCGCACAAGGTAATATCGTAAGAGTGCGATTGAAGTAGGACCCAGAGTAAAGTTATCCTAGAAAATAAAAAGCGTCGCAGAACTGTCGGATAGGCTAGCTCACTGTAGCCGCATATTTGTGCAACGCCACCGCTCTTATTCATCACACAACCACAAAGAGAAGCTATCGCGGCTTGATGTGGAGCGTTCCAAAAGAAGAAGAAGCTGAATAGCTGGAACGAGTTTTTACATAGGCAGACGCGGAAGGTTTGCTGATGAACTGCCACAACATACGTACCCACACCGATTGTGCATAGGTCACCAAACAAACTCATACGAAATCTTCTTATTTTCTACTCATATCTTGCCGTCATTTCCAGTTTTCTGGTATATCCTTAAATATCTGCTTCGCAAATATCTTCGTTTGTATTTTTGCTTCCTCTTCTCTTCCTCATGTCTTTCTAGAAGGGAAGGGAGAAACAGTTGAAGAGATTGCGGCGTGACGGGGAACAATTACCAGAAAGGTCCGCCAATATTCGCGTCTGCAGCGCGTTGAACTGTGAGTGACTAGCCCTCTGTGCAGTGTGGGTTCAACTCCGCTGGCTGCAGAAAAGCCACATGTTCCCAGACCAATATTGAGGTTTGTGGCACCGAACTGAAGGGTTACGATAACCATGAGCACGAGTCGAAGAGCGAAAGCCCGCGCGTCGGATCGGGAAAAACAAAACGACACCAGAAAGACACCAACAAAAAACCTACAAAAAACATTGTCCTCCATTGCTTATAGTGACTCGCCTTTCCTTTTAGGGCGTAGTGGACAGGTGGACGAGACCGAGAATTAAATGGCTGGTAAGTTCAGTCGCACGCCCTTTCTGAAGCTGTTCAGGCTAGCAATTTTCATTTATGCTCCAACAGAAAAAAACTCCTGGCTTACCGTAGCGAATACGGGTCTCCAAGGCGATTTTTTCGGCTAACGCCCTACGAAAACCTGCCCAGCTGTCTCCCACTCACCCAGCATCGTTCAATCTAATCCATCGCTATCGACGCCACCTGCAATGAATATCTTGGAGTAAAAATAATATAAAAAGTCACACAACACGAAGAGGACAGATTTATATATGTTATGATGTTAGTGATGTGTGCATTGGACAAAGGAAAACAAATGATGTGGCCAAATCACGCCTGAACACAAAGAACCTTTTAATAAATAGAATAAGAACTGACAATCAAGGTTCCAAGTATGTGTAATGCGTGTGTGTTTTTTAGAACATTTGTGACTAAAGAGAGGTTCTGTGTGGGTGAGACATCAGAAGACAAGCAGCAGTATGGTATACACATCATATCTGACAAAAAATCGAAGTCATAACTGATTAACTGGTACTAAAGAAAGAAATATGTGGAGAGAGAAAGATCAAGCTTTACGCAGTATGCATAAGTACTTCTTGATTGATGATTACTTTATTTTATATCGCACTCAAATACTGTGAGAAGCCTGTCTTCACTTTTATTTTTTTGGCAACGAGGTTCCTTCTTCTACTTTCCTGTGTTCATGATGCGAAACTGGCTGTCCACTCGTCGTTTAGCGTAATGGTTGGAGTTTAATTGGCAGTTCCAGAGGTTTCTGAGATGACCTGCTCTGCTGCGCTATTCGCCATTTAGCCTGTCTCGACATTGTCTATCAATCTGCGGCGGCCTGTCATTAGTGTCAGTGCTCATTCCCGGGTTTGATCGAAAAGGGAACAACTTCCCGAATAGGACAATGTCAGCAATACCACAAACCCATTTTTCCGAAATTTGTGTCTAGTCCTAAAGAAAATGACGACGAGCCAGTTGTTATTTGAATTTTATCTTGGCCTTCTTTGATCTAGTACCTGATCTCTTTTGTCATGTTATTGGCGGTTGTCGAGCGGCCCATTCTCATTAATTAAATGTAATGAACCACTATATTTGTTGTCGATAATATATCACATTATTGAATAAAAATGTTAGATAGCAGAACAAAACAAATGATGAATGTGTTGTCAAGGCTGCTCAGAAACAATTAGGTAGGCGAATAGATAAAACGAAATAGAAATGTAGAGATTGCAGTCGTTTGCAATGTACCTCACATCGCGGCGTTTCGTCATTAGTGGGGCCAGGGTGGGGTCGGGGCCCTCACCAAAATAGTTGTAAAGATTTATTATTTTATACCTAAGAAATTCAACTGAAACCACGATTTTTCCGGAAAATCGTGTTTCATTCCCACCAACAAAAATGAAAGACGAGCCGTCACTGGGAATCACATAATCGTCTGACTACTGAATATTAACTTGATAGGACCGATTAATATTGCACTTGGTGAGTAAATAATGTGTTCTGATCTCTGTTTCACTAAGAGACCTCATAGAACAGTGCAATGCGAACCTGTAGCACTGCAGCAATCCCCGACACGCAAACTTAGAAGATAGAAAATACTGTATGGAATTCAGGCTTCAAATCTCTTCAATGAATTTGGTCCCAGCAGCGGCTTCATCCCGCCTTTTTATTTGAACTGCTACAAGGCTTCTCTTTAATCTTAGCCCAACATGAACATGGGATCTAAGTTTTACGTCCGTCTCCCGATAGGACTATCAACTCGATTCACCCCATCTGAGATCAGGATATTCAGAGTGGGAATATATCGATATGACCACGAGGCAAAGCGAAACCGAATACTCTTGCAACGATAACCGGCATCAGTGCTCATACGCCCCATCACACGACAAATAGACCGTTTAAAAAAACACTGGAAGACACAGAAAAATAAGATTTAAACATCCCATAAATATGGTGCAAACCAATCAATGAACACAGGCATTGACATCCATCAAAATGAAAACATTATAAACAGAGCGTTTATCTAGGCAGAGTAGTCACCTTTCTGGAGAGAGGTAATAGTTAAACATCTGTAACTGTCAGCTGATCAGCTACGGTATTGACACGCGGCGATGCTCACAGTAAAGTTGATGTTTCGTCTTCTTCTATATTTACTTATGCAAGCTGCCTTCGAAAAAACACATGTATGATATTATTATCACTTTTTAGGTTAAAATATCTTGTGGCCACATATATCAGAAGCCGAACTTGTAGCAATTACGGAGCCATTGGAGTCATAACATGACACCGCGCTAAGAGTATTTATTATATTATAGCGTATATGTTGTAATAAAGATCGACGTCATGGCATATCAAGGCCCTATCCAGTGTCTGTCCGTCGCTTGCAGCCATTCAAAGTTCATTTGTCACCGTACCACGGAGAAGCAAAGTCACTATATGACATGACATCAGCTAACATGGCGACACACAGCAGTGCATATAGGACAGCATGACTATCAGATATCTTACAATAAAAGCGAGACTTCCACAGAGACCACTAAGGATCTATGTGGAAGAACAATTTCCTCTCTATCTATCTATCTGTGTTACAAACTTCGAGCATGATCACGGTAATGATCTCAATTGGTCATAGTGGAAGAGGTCATGGAGTTGACTCCACGCCACTGAGTGTGGTACTATTATTGTTAGTTTCAGAAACAAAAAATATTTGCATGTTCAGCTAAGGACCAAGCGCTGCCTATATTTCTACTCCTTTTGGTTCATACAGATGTGGTTGCTTTTAAGTCTTAAACAGCTATATCTACCTTTCATTCCACCTTTATATCACATCACATCATGGCGGCTCGTCATAAAGGGTGGCTGGTCTCACCAAAAATATTATGTAATCGTAGACAGCCATGTGGAACAAATATGTTAACTCCAACCTGGGGCAATCATGATTTTTCAGCAAATTTTGTCCCACTCCAACAGTAAATGATCATGCCGCCACCGGGCACATCACAAACATCATAAACATATATAAATGTATCCTTTCGTGTCATAAAGTTACACATATTGTTTACACAAGATATTCATTGCTGTGCAGCACCAATCGAATGGATTAGGATTGAATCCTGATGTTGAGTAGGGTGGGAGAACTACAGGGCATGTATTTTTCACGTGGGCGGCATGAAATCCTGAAGTGAGACCTCGTTCACTTCACATCAAGGTTGTTTGCCGAGGCATAAATGAAAATTGCAGCCTGAATAGTTTACTTATAGACTCGACCAGCCCTATGGCCATTGAATTTCTGCCTCGTCCCATTTGTCCGTTAATGCCCCAAAACATGCAGCAATTAAGTGGCAGCAACAACAATGTTTTGATTATTTTTATTTTTTTTTTTTATTCAGTGCCTTCAGCAATTGTTTCTGTTTTTCCCGACCCATTCTGCTAACTGCCGGCTCGGTACATGGACACGTAAATCTTCGGTTCGGGTGCCACGAACACCGTGAATCTGGGGCGTGGGCTTTTTCTGCCAGCCAGCGAATTGGAACCTGCAAACACAGAGGGCTAGTCACCTGCAGTTCAACGCGCTACGAACAATGCCAGGATGGATCTAGTACTATTTCCGTCACGCCGCAATCTTTTAAACTTGTTCACCTTTCCCAGCTTTATGAAAGAGAAAGAGATGCAAGAGTTTAGAAGAAACAGATATTTGCACAGATATTTATGATATACATAAAGGAAATAGCAAGACATAGCCGCACAAGAAGATTGCAAGAATTTGAGCAACTACACAATCGAGGTTAAACACACAAGATATTGATATGTTAGATCTCAACCAAAACTAACCACGCCTTCATACTTGATATCCTTTAGAAGCTCATTCCAGCTATTCAGCTTCTTCTTTGAATGCTCATTATCAACTGGCTATTAACCAATTTTGTATTTAGTGTGATATGAGCCTAAGATCGATTATACACAGTAAATATGTAATCACAAGTAAGCTTATCACATCCGATTTCAAGGATGTTTTTTATTTTTCTCTAGGACAAACTTCTAGTCCCTACTTCAATCACCTCTTACGACATGCATTGTACCTCAGCTACTCTCACACATGCCTTAGGTTGCAGTGTTACAATTCTGCCCTTTGAGCTCTGCAACACACGTAGCCCAGCTATTCCAGGCAGCACTGCCTAGAACTTTCTCCTGGCCTTGCTACAGTTCTTCTTTTTTCTTTCAGAAAATGCTTTACATAGAGGTTTAACTTAAAGGTATCAAAGAATGGAGCCAATCTACATATGCAAGGAAGGAATGAAGGTTCAGTTATGACGTAGTATAGGTCAAGGTTGTATGACGGTGTACTGTAGTGCGAGAAGGGCGATGAACAATACGTAATACAACAGAAACTGGGTTTAAAGAAGAAATAAATGTAATCACTTTTACTGGCACCACCTGTCAATGGCCACCATCTTGAACACTGTATTATTCTCTCGGATTTTCCGCAGTCCTAGCCCAGCGGGTATTTTTTCCCTATCGTGGTTCATTATATATCTCCTTCTGTCCCATGTTCTACTAGGCCGTATCATACCATCCAGTTCCTTCTCAGTCCCATGAGCCCTACTTGTGGCCAGTAAGATACCATCTCAGTTCCTCTGGGTCCCATAAGCCTCATTTGAGCCGCATATACTATCTCAGTTCCTTATCCTACAAATTCATTTGTGGGCTGCATTATACATCCAGTTCCTTCAGTCCCATGTTCTCATTTATAATGTATCATACTATCTCAGTTTTTTAGTCCCATAAGTTCCTCACTTAGGCCGTAATACACCATTCTCAGTTCCTTTCTTTAGTCCATAGTTTTCATTTGTGCCATTCCCACCATCTCAGTTCCTTAGTCCTATAAAGCTCTCATTTGTGGCTGTATCATACCATCTCAGTCTTCATCCCATAGCTCTCATTTCTAGGCCAGAATGGTGCTCATTCAGTCTTTAGTCTCATAAGCCTCACTTGGTGGGCCGTATCTTACTCATTCAGTTCCTCTGTAGTCCTTATGTTTCCTCAGCTTAGGCCGCATCACACCATCTCAGTTCCTTCAGTCCCATGCTCCTCATTTGTAAGGCTGTATCATACTATCTTTGAAGCCTTCAGCCTATAGCTCTCGCTTGTGGGCCGCATCATACTCTATCTCAGTTCTCAGTCCCATGTCTCATTTGTGGCTATCATACCATCTCTCTCTCCATGAGCACACACTTGTAGTGGTGGGGCTTGCACCAGGAATCCTGGAGAGGCTATGTGAAGCTGGCAGGGGCGCCCAAGCTGGGAAGGCACTGAAGGAGAGAGGGTGACTAATGGTCTCAGGTCTCCAGGTTAGGAGCAAGACAAGGACCACCCATCCATTAAAAAAAACAGAAAGTTACAAGAAACCAAAACAAATTTTTCAAACCAACTTCAGAGTCTGAAGACTAGAGCTCCATGTGAGATAGACAGACGCGCAGCAGCCAAACCTGCAAGTGGGAAGCTTTGATGCTGACGACCCTTTTCACGTACAGACACAAAGACAGCCAACCAGCCATCACAATAAGTTGTGTCCACCTTGTAGGGATGTGGAATGTGGTGACACTGCTAGAGACAGGCAGATGCACAAGGGTGAAGGAGATGCACTGGCACAAGCTATTACAAGGGGAATGTGAAAACAAGGTGAATGCTTTTAAACAAGACTTCAGATGGGAGAAATGCTGCTCCATTCGGGCAAAGAAAATGAAGACAGATCCTCGGGAAGCTTAGTGGCTTGATGCTGACCAAGGAAGCAAGTAAAGTCTGATGGAACAACCAAAGTAATGATCAGCATATTAGCGTAAGGTTCGCATCTAAGTTCCAGAAGATCACATACTATGTGTGTTACTGCAAATCAACAATGATGTGAAGGAGGGGGTGGAAAAGACTATTTTTTTATGCATAACTAGGCAACTGTGGACAGCAAGTACTAAAGCACGACATGATGATTTATGGGGGGATTGTAAATGCCAAGCGTGGCAACGAAAAACACCTGATAGGGAAAGAGATGGAGAATGATCCAGCAACGAAAATGGTGAGATATTTGCAGACTTCTGTGCCCCACCGAGTCTGCCGTCAGTACACTTCTTTCCGCATCGAAGACATAGCGCCGATGATTCACAGACCATCGGACGAAACCACATAACGCGAAAAGAGAAGAAGAGGAAGATCACGGAGAAGATGGATTCAGGATGTAATTGATGGTTTGAACTTGACGGGTGAAGAGGCGGGACATCTGACGTATGAGAGAGAAATTCCGGAGGACTGTTGGGGTGGCAAAGTTCTGCTCAGGACAAGCTATTTGATGATGATGGTGCATTTGGTCGTCTACAAATAAATGCAGCTTACTTTGAAAAGCACGCAGGTATCTTCTCATGGCTCATCTGGGGAAGGTTCTTCACTTGAATTTTTAGTATTTGCAACCTCTGAAGTCGGCGACGGCTCACCTACACGGCGGGGGACACCAGTCAACTGAAGTCGGCGATGGCTCACCTACATGGCGGGGACACAGTCAACTGAAGTCGGCGATGGCTCACCTACACGGCGGGGGACACCAGTCAACTGAAGTCGGCGATGGTTCACCTACACGGCGGGGGACACCAGTCAACTGGTAAAGCAGGCTTTCGAGCAAAAATTAGTGAGAAGCGTCTTGACTAACGCCCGAATTCACAGCGGGTAAATGCAGAAGAAGAAGAAGATTATTTGCATATATTGTCAATATATATCATGAACAATAATGTGAACACTACACATGCTTGTCTTACTCCTGATTTCATGATAACGTTATTCGAGACCCTGTTGTTTGTTCTCACTGAGTACTGGCTGTTTTCATAAAGGCTTTTCATAGATTTATCAGGCACTTGTTTACTTCGTACAGAGCTAAATGTTTTCTATAGCTGTTGTCTATCTGCTTTGTTGACATTTTGTGTCTTTGTCTATAAATACAACATATAGTTTTTGGTTGTATTTTATTGTCTGTTGTATTTTCTGTCTGATTACAAAACTTAATAATAATAATAATTCCTCTCGTACCTGCAAGTAATTGCTACTAGGGCCTGCAAGTAATTTCTCCATACCGCTCTATCCTGGGCAACTCGTTCAATCTCCTCCATGGAACTGATACCGATATTTCCTGCCTCTCTCAGAAAAGTTCGTTTCAGGGTCTCCTTAGGTCGACCCTCTTTCTTGAACTCTTTGCATCCCACTTCAATGCCTGCTTTGATATTCGTTGATCATTTCTCCTCAAGGTGTGCCCAACATATCTCCATCTTCTCTTTCTTATAACAGTTGTCACTAGTTGTTGACCAGACATATCTCTGATTTCATCACTTCTCCTGAATTGCAAAACTTGCATAAGTACAATATATGTTCTTTTCTGAAGCCCATTTGTGTTACATTTAGTTGCGGCTCTATGAGTGCTTATAACATCTTATTCAAAACTTTGCAGAATATTTGCCTGTTTGTCTTAGGAGTGACGTTACTTTGTACTGTGTGCAGTCTCTTTTACTTTCTTTTCTTTTCCAAAACGATATATTTACTGCCTTTCTGCATTTTTCCTGTGTAACTTGTGCGGTTCAGCGAAGGATGATTGGTCCAGATTGGCACGCGGCCCTCCTCTAACCGGAATCAATTTCAAATTTTCTTGGATGATATTCGTGTTACCCTACCCTGAATGCGATAGACTAAATGCACGACTTAATCCATTTATGGACATTTTATTAAATTGCGACATTAACAGCAAGTCGGTAGTTGATTTTGTAGAAATCATAGAAATAATGAGAGAAATTCACAATAAGAAATAAACTAAAACATAACAAAAAACGAAACTAGAATGTTATTTAGGTTATACTAAAGAACCTAACAATACCGGTGGCTTTATTGTAGTAATCTTCCATAGCGTTGTAGTAACCATAGAAACTGTCGAATCCTCGATACGTTGGCGTGCACTCCCATTTGCACATACCAAGATGCCATCTGTAAAATTGTGTTACAGGGTATGAGAAGGAGAAAGTTGTGTTACATGATATGAGAAGGAGAAAATAGTGTTACAGGATAATAGAAGGAGAAAATTGTCTTACAGGATAATTGAAGGAGAAAATTGTCTTACAGGATAATTGAAGGAGAAAATTGTCTTACAGGATAATAGATGGACACAATTGTGTTACAGGATAATAGAAGGAGAAAATTGTGTTACAGGATAATAGAAGGAGAAAATTGTCTTACAGGATATGAGAAGGAGAAAATAGTGGAGACAATGATGGTATTGATTAAATATGTCAGGATATATCAAGAAGACTATAGTGGAGACAATGATGGTATTGATGGTATATCCCATGATGTTAGAAGAAGCCTGTAGTGGGGACAATGATGGTATTTCTGATGTCTGCCATGATGTTAGAAGGAGACTGTAGTGGAGACAATGATGGTTTTTCCAATATCTGCTATGGTGTTACAAGGAGACTATAGTGGGGACAATGATCGTATTCATGATGTATACCATGATGTTAGAAGGAGACTATAGTGGAGAGAATGATAGTTTTGATGATGTCTGTCATGATGTTACAATGAGACTATAGTGGAGACAATGATTGTATTTCTGATGTATACCATGATGTTACAAGGAGACTATAGTGGAGACAATGATGGTATTACTGATGTATACCATGATGTTAGAAGGAGACAATAGTGATGACAATTATTGATGATACCATCTTTCTCTCAACATTATTCTGTCAGCGCAAAACCTGGACACTGATATCTGACAATAGAATAAAACCAGTCACGACAGAGATGAAGTCACTAAGACAAATGCTGGGAGTAACATGAAAGACCAGTTTAGAATTAAAACATCAGGAGAAAAGGTTCACAACATCAGTACTGAATTTCATAAAGAAATAGCAAGTTAAATTATTCAGCCTCATAACAAGATTACCAACAGATTCGTGAGGCATTGCTACTCGATACAGTGGATACAAAGAAAAAAGTGGCCAACGCAAAAGGTGGACCACCGAAATAACAGAGGCATGGATATACATCATGTACGAAGCGAACATAAGAGCCCGTTCTAAAAATATCTTCTATCCTGGCGATATGAGGTAAAACGGAATTATAGAAAGATAGAAAAATGATATTGTTTACTATTATATTAAAATTAGATAGTAGAGTTAACAAAGATGGTATTGTTGTTTACTACGATTAAATCAATATATGTTTTGGTTTTTTGGGGGTTTTTTCCGATCCAGAAGCACTTGAGCTTTTCAGCTCTTCGGCTCAGTGCCATGGACATCGTAACCTTCGGTTCGGTGCCACGAACACCGTAAATCTGGGGAATTTGTGGCTTTTTCTGCCATCCGCGGAATTTAACCCGCACACACAGAGGGATAGTCACCCGTAGTTCAACGCGCTACGAACATGCTGGGCAGACGGGCGGTAAATATATGTTAAAGATTCCTTTCTGTTCATACCGTTTATTTGAGAATACAGTGTTGAGTACTGTTTTTTCTTACTAACTGCACTTGCTTGGTAGCGCGGTCAACTGTTTAGATCAAAATACGTATCTATAAAAGTAAAGGAACCCTTTCATGCCTTGGGATATATAGGGCAATACAGTGTTAGGCCTGTATTTTCATTGACCGTCGGCACGCGATGGGTGATGTGGTCAGCATCACGCCGGTCGCCTTTACTTCCCATAGCATGTCTGGTACCCAGTTGAGGCTGGGTCGACCTGAGAAACGTCTCGGTCCGGTAAAAATTCCACGCCCACTATGGAGCTGAACCCGGACCACCAGCCTTGAGAAGCGAGTTCACTAACAACTACACTACCGCGGCTCTCAAAATGCGTATCTATGCTTTTAAAAATGTATTTCTATTTTTTTAAAATTGTTATTACTACCTGTAATACCGCTTTTTAGGTGATGTAGAACAAGAAGGACATGAGCTTGTGCAATTATCTGCATGGCTAGTGCAGTCGTCGCGAAACTGTTCAAGTTATGATGTTTTCTTTATGCCCTCGACAGAAAGAAACTCTTTGGCTTTACCAGGTATTGAACCCGAGTCTCCTGCATGGGTACCGCACTCTAATCCACTCCACCACAAGCTCCATTTTCTATAAAACCGACAAATAATGCAATTTGTTGCAATTGAGTGATGTGTATCATTGCTTGATAAAGGCCTTCTGGTCGAAAAGTTGTAGTGTAATGTTATTGTTTTTGTACTTTGTAAAACTACAATACTTTGTTTTACTTGTTTCGCCATTGCTACATAGTTTTACTGCAGTCTTCTCTTATAATGATAATAATATTCCTCATTGTTACATAGTTTTACTGCAGTCTTCTCTTATAATGATAATAATATTCCTCATTGCTACATAGTTTTACTGCAGTCTTCTCTTATATCAATAATACTATTCCTCATTGTTACATAGTTTTACTGCAGTCTTCCCTTATAACTATAATACTATTCCTCATTGCTACATAGTTTTACTGCAGTCTTCTCTTATATCAATAATACTATTCCTCATTGTTACATAGTTTTACTGCAGTCTTCTCTTATATCAATAATACTATTCCTCATTGTTACATAGTTTTACTGCAGTCTTCTCTTATATCAATAATACTATTCCTCATTGCTACATAGTTTTACTGCAGTCTTCTCTTATATCAATAATACTATTCCTCATTGTTACATAGTTTTACTGCAGTCTTCTCTTATATCAATAATACTATTCCTCATTGTTACATAGTTTTACTGCAGTCTTCTCTTATATCAATAATACTATTCCTCATTGCTACATAGTTTTACTGCAGTCTTCTCTTATATCAATAATACTATTCCTCATTGCTACATAGTTTTACTGCAGTCTTCTCTTATATCAATAATACTATTCCCCATTGCTACATAGTTTTACTGCAGTCTTCTCTTATAATGATAATAATATTCCTCATTGTTACATAGTTTTACTGCAGTCTTCTCTTATATCAATAATACTATTCCCCATTGCTACATAGTTTTACTGCAGTCTTCTCTTATAATGATAATAATATTCCTCATTGTTACATAGTTTTACTGCAGTCTTCTCTTATAACGATAATACTATTCCCCATTGCTACATAGTTTTACTGCAGTCTTCTCTTATAAAGATAACAAGGAAAAAACACATACAAACCATCACTTACTTTCCAACAATGTGAGTAGAAACCTTCCTGCTGTAGTACTTCAGGCAAAGTTGTCAGATTTAGAGGTACGCACACGGCCTGGTTATTAAGGATGACTAAATGCTGAAAGCAAAAATACCTGAGATGTTTCTTTTTTATTTTGAGTATGTTTCTTGTGCATTGGAGGAGCGTCAGGTCGTGGTTACCGGGGCTCAAATTGGGGTGTAAAGAATAGAACCACTGCTACCTACCACGCATGTCGTAAGAGGCGACTCTGAGGTTGGGTGGGGCCTAGCTACCTGACACCGTAAAAAACACGAGATGGCTACAGAACGGAGAGCGAACCGAGTAAACGCTAGCTGAAGCTGGACACATCGTCGAAGGATAAGCAACAGAGTTCCAAATGGTACTGAAGATGTGACGTAAACACACCAATGCTAAGGCTGCATGAATCAGATTTCCACATGAATAGAATTTATGGTAAGATCCTATACATCGGTCTGGAGGGTGATCGCGAGGGAGAGAGGATAGATTAGAGCGTGGCTCCCATGCTGTTGACCCGTGTTCAATTCATGGTAAGGCCAAGCATTTTTTTCTGTTGGGGCATAAATGAAAAATCCTAACCTGAACAGCTTCACGACGACTGCACTAGCTATGCAGCCATTAAATCCCTCGGACTCTCGTCCCACCTGTCCTACATCGTCCTAAAAAGTGGTAATACAGGCAGTAACGACAGGTTCTCTTTTAACTGTGCATGCTACTACAGTTCTGATGACTTATGTTATGCCACATGATAAATAAGTTTCTGTTATGACAGAGGAAAACAGAGAGGGACAAATTTTGGACAGCTTGACTTCATGTCACGGAAGAGCGTCAACACCTGTGACGATATCAAACACCAGGGACAGTGATTTGACGAGATCCATGGTTGCAACGCCAGCCGGCACGGCCCTGATGATGATGATGACTAGAACACAACTGTATTATCAGATTCTAACGTAGTCTACAGTACTTTGATTGATTGATTGATTGATTGATTGATTGATTGATTGATTGATTGATTGATTGATTGATTGATTGATTTGGACATTGTCATTCCACTTGAATAATCATTTATGCTCTGTTATATTCCTTAAACATCAAGATGTCCGCGTGCCCAGCGTGTTCGTAGCGCGTTGGACTACGGGTGACTAGTCCTCTGTAAGTGCGGGTTCAACTCCGCGGACTGGCAGAAAAGCCAGGTTCCCAGAATAACGGTGTTCGTGGCACCGAGCCGAAGGGTTACGATGTCCATGACACCGAGCAGAAGAGCTTTCAGCTCAAGGAAAATTTAAAAAAAAAAAAAAAACCTAAAGATCTAATCTGCAGTGCACGAGCTCCGTTGCCCCGTCATGTGTCCTCAACGAGTTTGGTGAAAATTTGTAGATATGTTATTTGTAAGATTTAATCCAAAAAAATTGATGTCGGAGCTTAGGTTCTCAGCCTGCACTTATTAATTTTAAACTGACAATAATTCTTTTGCGTTCTGAACTTGAGCACGGGATCTACATTTTATCGTCCGTCTCGATAGGACTAGGAACTCGATCTCACCTACACTGAGATCAGGAATCTCGATGCTTGTCTCTCGTCCCAAATGTACCAGGTTCGATCTCTTGTAGAGCCATCTGGATATTTTTAGCCCTGATCTCAGTGTAGATGAGATCGAGTTCCTTGTCCTATCGGAGACTGACGATAAAACGTAGATCCTGTGTTCAATTTGAGCACGTAAAAGAACCCTTGGCGGTTAAAATCGATAAGAGCAGACTGGAAAGCCGTTTGCCAGGGCAACTGTCATTAGAAAAAAAAAAGATGTTTAATTAAAATACCTACAAAAATGTCTTCACCATCTTCAAAATTACATCGGATTACAAAATTACACCGGTTCTACGAGTTTGTGTACTGCAGCTGAGATCTTCCTGTGTAAGAAAGAAATCAGAGCACATATGGTTACTCACCGAAGTGCAATGATGATGGTCCTATCAATCAATCAATCAACCAGGCATCTTTAGAAAAATATCTCTATTGCTCCACGAGGAAGAGAACTGAGTGCTTTTGTAACGAGAAGCGAGCCCTAACATCTACGACACAGAGACTGAATATTACTTATGTACTCACCTGTAGACCCAGTCGGAAAGGATACATACCAGTCATTAAAGCTGAACGAGAACTGTGAACAATTACATCATCTTCATTAGTTATCTATTATTATTGTTAGTATTATCATAACTTTGACATTTAATATGAACAAAATTAACAATATAAATATTAACGTTACTAAAATTAACGTATAATAATAATAATTATTCCTCTCGTACCGTTATACGTTATATATGGCTTGAAGTAATTTCTCCATACCGCTCTATCCTGGGCAACTTGCTCAATCTCATCCATGGAACTGAGACCGATATTTCTTGCCTCTCAGCAAAGTTCATTTCAGGGTCTCTTTAGGTCGACCTCTTTCTTGAACCCTTTGCATCCCACTTCAATGCCTGCTTTGATATTCGTTGATCATTTCTCCTCAAGGTGTGTCCAACATATCTCCATCTTCTCTTTCTTATAACATTTGCCACTAAAAATTAACGTATATTTTTATATAATTAAATACAATTAACGTAAGATTACGTAAGATTAACGTACAATTACAAAGAACGTAACAATTAAATATTAACACACAAAATGTTGTTTTCTCTGGTGTACTTTTAACCCCGGTTGGGACATAGCCCCTCAACCAACTCATGTCAGGTCTCTCTATCTTTAGCTTTCTTTTGCAGCTTCTACCAGTTGTTCTGTATATCACTAATATCTGCACCCAAATCTATGTATATCGCTAATATCTACACCCAAATCTCTGTATATCGCTAATATCAGCACCCAAATCTCTGTATATCACTAATATCTGCACCCAAATCTCTGTATATCACTAATATCTGCACCCAAATCTCTGTATATTGCTAATATCTACACACAAATCTCTGTATATTGCTAATATCTGCACCCAAATCTCTGTATATCGCTAATATCTGCACCCAAATCTCTGTATGTCGCTAATATCTGCACCCAAATCTCTGTATATAGCTAATATCTGCACCCAAATCTCTGTATATCGCTAATATCTGCACCCAAATCTCTGTATATCGCTAATATCTGCACCCAAATCTCTGTATATCGCTAATATCTGCACCCAAATCTCTGTATATCGCTAATATCTGCACCCAAATCTCTGTATATCGCTAATATCTGCACCCAAATCTCTGTATATCGCTAATATCTGCACCCAAATTTCTGCATATCGCTAATATCTGCACCCAAATCTCTTCTCTGTGTATTTCTAGAATTCTCTTTCTTTAGCTTTCACTCAAAGTTTGTTGTGCGAGCGGTGAAATTCTTCACTTCTCTTGTATTCTTTGCTTGATAAAGGCCTTTGGTCGAAACGTTGATGTGTATTGTTATTGTTTTTGTATTTTGTAAAACTACAGTACTTTGTATTTATGTGTTTCGTCACACTGTTACCAGGTTGTTGTTCAGCGTCATGATTTTCTTTTTTATATGTTGCGTTGTTCTATTGACTTAAGTCATAGTTAGTTATGCTCTTTGACAGGATTCAGTTATGCCATCTAACCATTTTTTCGTGATCTTCCTCTCGCCTTCTTTCCAGGTGTTCTTTTGAAAAAGTATCTGTATACTGTGGAGTTTGGTTGCATTCTTATTAACTGACTGAACCACCTCATTCTTTATATGTCAATGTAATTCTAACAAGGTTCTGTTCCAACTTTCTTTCTTGTGTTGTTATTTGGGACTCTGGTGTTGGTGGTGATTTTTCGTGTGTATTTCATTTCACATGTATCCCTAATATTAACTTACAAAAGGTATCAAAACCACTGTTAGAATATACAAAGTTAGCATAAACAAGGTTAAAACTACCAAAATTAGCATTATTACGATTCATTCATAAAATAACTTAGTACTTCCATATGTCTTTATCTCATAGGTCAGATGATATGCTCAAATCATCAATGACATCATGAATTCATATTCTCAGTCGTCTATCCGCCTGTATGGTGCTGGGACCGCAAGGGAAGCAACTGTAGAAGGCATAAGGCATGTTAGTCAGTCCCATCCCCAGGTGGCAGTCAGGGGACCAGACAAGTAGTTTTAGTTTGTAGTTTGTAGATATTTTATTAGTAGAGACTTAGTGTTTGCAAGCCGATGATACTCTCTAAGCAGAATGGCAGCGCTTAAACGAGACACTGACGTAGGGAAACTAATCGACGCAGTTTGAGGTAGTTACAGCTTAGAGACGGAGATAAACAGTAGACAGAAGTGGACGTGGTTTGTATACATATGTCAACACCAATAAAACAATCATGAAACATACTGGAACGTCTTATTATTTGTAGTGTTGTTGGCATCACCACCAGTCTAACCACCCTCACAATAAATCGGAACTGCAACACAACGAATAATACACTGCAACCTACAAGGCATGTCGTAAGAGGCGAATGAGAATGATGTACGACCTAGGAAGCTACTCTAGTAAATAAAAAGCATCGCAGAAATCGGATGTGCTGGTCTACATGTAGGCGCATAACTGACACAACGTACAATCGCTCTTAGGCTCAGATCACATACAAATCACAAGTGGTTAACAAGTAGTCGATATGGAGTGTTGGAAGAAGAAGAAGAAGGTCGTCTGTCTCTTCTCCTATTTAGTGTGGGGGTTCTCTGTGGCTGAGTGGTTAAGCCCTTTGCCTTGCGAGTCGAAGGTCGTGGGTTCGAATCCTGACCGTGGCCTTCTGTTCACGAGTGCAGTTTTTTCCAGAGACCCTTAGGATTGTTGCTGGAGCTACGGAGTTCGTGCTTTGCGCAATACTTCGGCAGGCGGCTGCCATTTCTGCGGAGAGGACCGAGCCATATTGAGTAAACCGGTGCAATGAAGTCAATCCTTCGGCTTAAAAACCCTTTAATCCTATTTAGTGTGATTCCCTCTTCCATAATGGTCTTTTTCATCTTTCCGTGCCTTTTTTATATGTTCACTATACATTTTATTTTCTCATTATTATTTGTTGTATCAGTTTGTTTTATTTTCTCATTATTATTTGTTGTATCAGTTTGTTTTATTTTCTCATTATTATTTGTTGTATCAGTTTGTTTTATTTTCTCATTATTATTTGTTGCATCAGTTTGTTTTATTTTCTCATTATTATTTGTTGTATCAGTTTGTTTTATTTTCTCATTATTATTTGTTGCATCAGTTTGTTTTATTTTCTCATTATTATTTGTTGCATCAGTTTGTTTTATTTTCTCATTATTATTTGTTGCATCAGTTTGTTTTATTTTCTCATTATTATTTGTTGCATCAGTTTGTTTTATTTTCTCATTATTATTTGTTGCATCAGTTTGTTTTATTTAATAAGTAGTTGATCTAGAGCATAGATTCCCAAACTTGTTCGGCCCACCGCCCATTTTGCATGACATAAACTTTGTAACGCCCCATTCCCGCCGCCCATTTTACACGACATAAACTTTGTAACGCCCTCCACATTATAACAGTTTGTAACGCCCTCCCACATATATACATGCTCTATTTTCTTTGACGTAGAAAGTTGATATATATTTGTAATACATGGTCAATTTTCAAATGATTATATACATGAAATAGAAAATTTATGAAAAAATGGATCGTGTAAGACGGGCATAAGATGAATTAATATGCAGAATTCAAATTTTCAATGATTATTCAATCGCAAAATCACGAAAAAAGCTCCCACCAAGTACTTCTGAACCCACTAAAGCCACCCCCACCCTCACAACCCCGAAACCTTCCCTAGAACGCTTCAGCGTTTACTTGGGGAGGGGTTACGCCCTCTTTGGAATACGCAGATGTAGAGAGTCTTTAGAAGAAGTCAGTTATCGTTATACTTACGGTGCACATATATACTTACGGTGCACATATATACTTACGGTGCACATATATACTTACGGTGCACATATATACTTACGGTGCACATATATACTTAAGGTGCACATATATACTTAAGGTGCACATATATACTTAAGGTGCACATATATACTGACGGTGCACATATATACTGACGGTGCACATATATACTTAAGGTGCACATATATACTTAAGGTGCACATATATACTTAAGTGACATATATACTGATGTGCACATATATACTTACGGTGCACATATATACTTACGGTGAACATAGTGGCTGAACGTATGTCTGGTTAAGAATAATACCCGACTTGGCTAAGCTGTCAATATTTGGTGATATGATGTCTGGGTTGTTGAATCCAATGTCATTCCAACCTGGAGACAAAATCAGTAGATATCTTAAATGATAGTCATCAGAATAAATAGAGATTAGAACAGGAAAAAACCTATGATGACACAGGTTAAGATGACAAAATAACGATGGGTGGTAAATTACCTGCGTAAGAAGCAGTTATCACTAGGCAATCACTTGAGTAAAACCCACAAGGAAACTGAAAAAGGGAGTTCCAAACAGACCTGATACAGTGAGAGACAGAACACAGCAACAACCCGTATCAAATATTATAAAGAAAAAAAGGTGGAAATATTTAGGTCATGTTCTTAGATCAGACAACAAGAGACTAAATCAACAAGTCCTTATGTGGTCACCAGTTGGGAAAAGAAAACGTGGAAGACCAAAGACCACTCTTCGAAGAGCAATCCTACAAGAAAGTAAACTATTGGGATGTAAACCATACGAGATCTCCAACTGCTAGCAACGAACCGCATTACATGGAGATCCAAAACCTTGTTCTATAAAAGCGCCTTTGGCGCGAAAGGAACAAACTAAACAGACCTGGAGACGGAGTCTTCTTGAGGAACTGAAGGATGCTGAACTATCCTGGGAAAGGCGATGACTTCAAACAGGATGTGGGATACATAGAGTACTGGTATTTCAAACAAAGTATAAAACAAATGAAAAATAAAAATGTATGAAAATATAAAGAAAAAGTACCAAAATACAAAAGGTATGAAAATATAAAAGAGGATGAAAATATTTTTAAAGTGGATGAAAATATTAAAAATGATAAAATATAAAGAAAAAAAGGAATAAAAATATTTTTTTTAAAGAATTTTAACATACAAAATAATGAAAATATAAAAAAGGTTGAAATTATGAAAAATGACTCCAGAGTGACAAAATATTTCATGACACAGATTAAAATAATAAATAAATTAACGGATGCGTAATATCTAATTATAGATATTAAAAACTATTTACCCAAATCATCAGCAACAATAAACACGATATTCGGTTTTGATGAATTACAACTGTACACAGTGAGAAACCAAATAACAACAACACCAAGTCTTAAATTACAACAAGAAGTCATGTCAGGAATATAATAGTCTACAGGTGCCAGAACAACTTGAAGTTTTGATAGCTCAGACAAGTCCTCTTTATTATATTACGTTACTTCGAACGACACTTTTATTTTAATAATGATGTTTTTCTTTGTATAAAATTATCATTTGTCTACTTTAACCCATAGAACCTGGGCTCCAGATATTTCGGGATTGAATGTAAGCGTTGCATATCCCGAGCTCCCGATATATCGGTCTAAGAATATTTTTTCATAATTTGTTGGTATTGGAAAATCAGTTGTGCACAAAAGTGATGTCAAACACAAAGCAAATGTTCTACGTGGTTTTGCAAGATGATGAATGCTGTTGTGTGGTTTTTTTGTACTGATAAGGTAATTAGTTAAGTATTTTCATGTTGAAAAGATATTCTAAATTTTTCAAAAATGATCATTCCAAAAGTATAACAACAGAGCAAGCTGTTGAATTTGTTTTGAATGAATCTGTAGATGAATTAGACTTAGAATATGATTATTCTGATAAGGATAAAGAAAGTGAGATAGATGATCATTTAGACAATGAAGAATTGTTTTAATCGATTGATAATCAAGCTATATCTTCAATTTGGAGAAAATTTTCATATACAGGAGTATTCGCAGGCCATCCTACATATTAAATCAAATCAATTTTAAAGTTTGTATTCTGCAAATAGATAATAAGCAGGAATAACAGAGATTATATGATAAGCCAATAACAAAGTATACACAAAATAGATGAGACTGCAGTAAAACTATTTGATTGGCAAAACACGTAATCACAAAGTACTGTAGTTTTACAAATTACAAAAACAGTGACAAAATACAGCAACGTTTCGACCAACAAGGTCTTTATCACGCAAACGAACAACAGGAGTGACACATTTAAAAAAACAAATGGACGACCAAATACAAACGTTTCTAATAAAAATCTGGGAATAAAAACGAATAACGAAATAAATGTAACACAAAAAACACACATAAAACTAGAAATAGAACGGAAGAGAAACAATGAAAATCTAGTAAATATATAACTTGAATACATGCAACATATACCCATATAGATTACAAGGCATGGGAAGAGAAAGTACTAAGAAACATAGGAATTTAATATGTTGAGCCACGTGGTCACAAGGTACCATACAAAGAAATCAACCGATTCTCCAGAGCAAATCGACTGCGATCATCCGAGGAACATGATCGGATGGCTGTGACCTGGAAATCGTGAGCTCCTAAATGGCTAGTATCAATGAAATGGGTGGTTACTGGGTCAAAGCATTAACGTATGTCGCGCAAGTGTTGGGCGAATTGGTCACTGAGCCTCTGGTCTGTCTCGCCAATATAAGCCTTGTTACACCGCTTACAGATAAGGGCATAGATAAGATTACGGGACTCACATGTGAAACCATCGTCAATAAGAAACGTGGCTAAAGGAAAGATACAGTACGCGTCTGTATCACATAAGCACACGTGTTGCAACGCTGACGGCCACACTGGACAGTGCCAAAATGAGTCTGGATATTGGACTTAAGATGACTGTGTACCAACATATCCTTAAGACTTCTGTCCCGTCTGTAAGCCACCAAAGGATAGTTGGGGAAGCCAGAACGGGTCTCAGGATCTGACTTTAGGATAGACAGATGACGGAATAAAACATTTTTCACCAATGAACTATGGGGGTGGAAAGTTAAGGTAAGTTTTACTCTGTCAGCGTTAGTAGTCCTGTGCTGTCTGGTGAGGGCCTGCTGGCGAGTGATTTTCTGAACTCGATGCATAGCCGAGACAAGCACCCTCTCCGGGTATAGGCGCCTGCGAAAGAAATCAAGCATCTCGGGAGCTCTCTCAAGAAAATCATTGTCCTCGCTACAAAGGCGACGAAGGCGCAAGAGCTGCGAGAATGGCAAAGAGTCACGATAAGCCCGTGGATGAGAAGTATAAAGGAGAAAGCTATGTGCATCAGTAGGCTTGTAATATACTGATGTAGTGATAGTGGATAGGTATATGGTGATAGTAATGTCAAGAAAGTTGACACAAGTAGTGGAGATGTGAGAAGTAAAACGAATAGAAGGGTTGAAAACATTAATGAAATTAATGAAGCATGACAAATCGGCTTCAGGCATATCAGTAATGCCAATACAGTCATCAATGTATCTGTGATAGACAGACGAAAGGGAGCCATCATATGTAGTCCATACTAGGTGTTCAAGATAACCCATGAATAGACAAGCATAACTAGGTCCCATTTTAGTACCCATGGCAATCCCACTGATCTGCTCAAAGAATTGGTCATTAAACTTAAAGGAGTTGAGAGTGAGAACTAGTTCCGCAAGACGAAGGAGAGCAGAAGTTGACACATGTCTATTAGTTCTCCTATTCAGAAAGAACTGGAGAGCTTCAAGGCCGTCAGGATGAGGTATAGAGGTCTACAATGAGCACACATCAAGGAGGAAGAGACGGTAGGTTCTCTTGGTAGCAACTCAATGGAAGAAAAGAGAGACAAGGCGTGGTTGGTATCTTTCAATTGCTTGATAAAGGCCTTGTTGGTCGAAACGTTGCTGTATTTTTCATTTTTTTGTAATTTGTAAAAGTACAGTACTTTGTGATTACGTGTTTTAACAAAGTATAGTGCACTTGAATGCGATAAATTACGGTGTTTTAATATAACTCTGATATGGGCTTCTTTGCTCAAGAGCTCCGGGTAAGGGACTTTTAAGGTACAGGTGGCGAGGGTTCAATGGGTTAACATGTGATAAATATACAAGATATCCCACTAGAGGTCATGAGATAACAACCGAGTGGGTCAAGTAGAGCTGTGTTATTTTATTAACAACCTTACAAGACCTTTGATAGCTAACTGTGACCATGAAGTATTGCCCGCATCTTGTAAAAGCTTCCTCAAGTACTTCTAACTATGTACATATTTTTATGTAAAGGTAAATATGAAGGAATAAGTAGTATCATAGTAGGGCGGGGTACTAGTGACCTCGCAATACTAGGTCTTAAACTTTATTTGTGACATGTTGTCTTCACTAACTCGAGTCAGATTTCAATATATTGCTGGATCGACTAAAGAGTTCTTGAGAAGGGAGATAATTTAAAGCTAGTGCAAGAAAACAATTAATAGCTTAATCACCTGTGTGTTGCTAGGGCTCTGCAAGGAGCAAATAATAGTAACACTGCGACCTTCAAGGAATGTTGTAAGAGGTGATTGGGGTAGGGGCCATGGGAAGCTACCTAGTAAATAAAGAGCCTCGCAAAAATTTGGGATATGCTGGCTGATTATAGAGCATAACTGGCACAACGTAGATTGCTCTTAGGCTCAGATCATAAACAAATCACATAGAGTGGTTTAACAAGTGGTCGAAAGGGATGAATTCTTTCGAAGATGAAGAAGACTAGCTTAATTCAGCGCTGCGTTCTCTGTGGTGAAGAGGTTTAACTCTTGCATTGTGATCTGGGGATCGATGGTTCGAATCCAGACTGAGTCCTGTTTTTAATTCCATTTTATGTCCGAGATATGTTTGGATTGTTTCCCAATCTACGAGTTAGTTTTTTTACAAGACGTTTGAAACTGCTCAGTACCATAGTGTTTTTATTAGTTCTCTTTTCTTACATGTTTGTGTGCAATGAAGGTAGTCGTCTTACTAATATTTTTACATGATTGTGTGCAATGAAGGTAGTCGTCTTACTAATATTTTTACATGATTGTGTGCAATGAAGGTAGTCGTCTTACTAATATTTTTACATGATTGTGTGCAATGAAGGTAGTCGTCTTACTAATATTTTTACATGATTGTGTGCAATGAAGGTAGTCGTCTTACTAATATTTTTACATGTTTGTGTGCAATGAAGGTAATCGTCTTACTAATATTTTTACATGATTTTGTGCAATGAAGGTAGTCGTCTTACTAATATTTTTACATGATTGTGTGCAATGAAGGTAGTCGTCTTACTAATATTTTTACATGATTGTGTGCAATGAAGGTAGTCGTCTTACTAATATTTTAACATGATTGTGTGCAATGAAGGTAGTCGTCTTACTAATATTTTTACATGATTGTGTGCAATAAAGGTAATCGTCTTACTAATATTTTTACATGATTGTGTGCAATGAAGGTAGTCGTCTTACTAATATTTTTACATGATTGTGTGCAATGAAGGTAGTCGTCTTACTAATATTTTTACACGATTGTGTGCAATGAAGGTAGTCGTCTTACTAATATTTTTACATGATTGTGTGCAATGAAGGTAGTCGTCTTACTAATATTTTTACATGATTGTGTGCAATAAAGGTAATCGTCTTACTAATATTTTTACATGATTGTGTGCAATGAAGGTAGTCGTCTTACTAATATTTTTACATGATTGTGTGCAATGAAGGTAGTCGTCTTACTAATATTTTTACATGATTGTGTGCAATGAAGGTAGTCGTCTTACTAATATTTTTACATGATTGTGTGCAATGAAGGTAGTCGTCTTACTAATATTTTTACATGTTTGTGTGCAATGAAGGTAATCGTCTTACTAATATTTTTACATGATTGTGTGCAATGAAGGTAGTCGTCTTACTAATAGTTTTACATGATTGTGTGCAATGAAGGTAGTCGTCTTACTAATATTTTTACATGATTGTGTGCAATGAAGGTAGTCGTCTTACTAATATTTTTACATGATTGTGTGCAATGAAGGTAGTCGTCTTACTAATATTTTTACATGTTTGTGTGCAATGAAGGTAGTCGTCTTACTAATATTTTTACATGATTGTGTGCAATGAAGGTAGTCGTCTTACTAATATTTTTACATGATTGTGTGCAATGAAGGTAGTCGTCTTACTAATATTTTTACATGATTGTGTGCAATGAAGGTAGTCGTCTTACTAATATTTTTACATGATTGTGTGCAATGAAGGTAGTCGTCTTACTAATATTTTAACATGATTGTGTGCAATGAAGGTAGTCGTCTTACTAATATTTTTACATGATTGTGTGCAATGAAGGTAGTCGTCTTACTAATATTTTTACATGTTTGTGTGCAATGAAGGTAGTCGTCTTACTAATATTTTTACATGATTGTGTGCAATGAAGGTAGTCGTCTTACTAATATTTTTACATGATTGTGTGCAATGAAGGTAGTCGTCTTACTAATATTTTTACATGTTTGTGTGCAATGAAGGTAGTCGTCTTACTAATATTTTTACATGATTGTGTGCAATGAAGGTAGTCGTCTTACTAATATTTTTACATGATTGTGTGCAATGAAGGTAGTCGTCTTACTAATATTTTTACATGATTGTGTGCAATAAAGGTAATCGTCTTACTAATATTTTAACATGATTGTGTGCAATGAAGGTAGTCGTCTTACTAATATTTTTATATGATTGTGTGCAATGAAGGTAGTCGTCTTACTAATATTTTTACATGATTGTGTGCAATGAAGGTAGTCGTCTTACTAATATTTTTACATGATTGTGTGCAATGAAGGTAATCGTCTTACTAATATTTTTACATGATTGTGTGCAATGAAGGTAGTCGTCTTACTAATATTTTTACATGATTGTGTGCAGTGAAGGTAGTCGTCTTACTAATATTTTTACATGATTGTGTGCAATAAAGGTAATCGTCTTACTAATATTTTTACATGATTGTGTGCAATGAAGGTAGTCGTCTTACTAATATTTTTACATGTTTGTGTGCAATGAAGGTAGTCGTCTTACTAATATTTTTATATGATTGTGTGCAATGAAGGTAGTCGTCTTACTAATATTTGTACATGATTGTGTGCAATGAAGGTAGTCGTCTTACTAATATTTTTACATGATTGTGTGCAATGAAGGTAGTCGTCTTACTAATATTTTTACATGATTGTGTGCAATAAAGGTAATCGTCTTACTAATATTTTAACATGATTGTGTGCAATGAAGGTAGTCGTCTTACTAATATTTGTATATGATTGTGTGCAATGAAGGTAGTCGTCTTACTAATATTTTTACATGATTGTGTGCAATGAAGGTAGTCGTCTTACTAATATTTTTACATGATTGTGTGCAATGAAGGTAATCGTCTTACTAATATTTTTACATGATTTTGTGCAATGAAGGTAGTCGTCTTACTAATATTTTTACATGATTGTGTGCAATGAAGGTAGTCGTCTTACTAATATTTTTACATGATTGTGTGCAATGAAGGTAGTCGTCTTACTAATATTTTTACATGATTGTGTGCAATGAAGGTAGTCGTCTTACTAATATTTTTACATGATTGTGTGCAATGAAGGTAATCGTCTTACTAATATTTTTACATGATTGTGTGCAATGAAGGTAGTCGTCTTACTAATATTTTTACATGATTGTGTGCAATGAAGGTAGTCGTCTTACTAATATTTTTACATGATTGTGTGCAATGAAGGTAGTCGTCTTACTAATATTTTTACATGATTGTGTGCAATGAAGGTAATCGTCTTACTAATATTTTTACATGATTGTGTGCAATGAAGGTAGTCGTCTTACTAATATTTTTACATGATTGTGTGCAATGAAGGTAGTCGTCTTACTAATATTTTTACATGATTGTGTGCAATGAAGGTAGTCGTCTTACTAATATTTTAACATGATTGTGTGCAATGAAGGTAGTCGTCTTACTAATATTTTTACATGATTGTGTGCAATGAAGGTAGTCGTCTTACTAATATTTTTACATGTTTGTGTGCAATGAAGGTAGTCGTCTTACTAATATTTTTACATGATTGTGTGCAATGAAGGTAGTCGTCTTACTAATATTTTTACATGATTGTGTGCAATGAAGGTAGTCGTCTTACTAATATTTTTACATGTTTGTGTGCAATGAAGGTAGTCGTCTTACTAATATTTTTACATGATTGTGTGCAATGAAGGTAGTCGTCTTACTAATATTTTTACATGATTGTGTGCAATGAAGGTAGTCGTCTTACTAATATTTTTACATGATTGTGTGCAATAAAGGTAATCGTCTTACTAATATTTTAACATGATTGTGTGCAATGAAGGTAGTCGTCTTACTAATATTTTTATATGATTGTGTGCAATGAAGGTAGTCGTCTTAATAATATTTTTACATGATTGTGTGCAATGAAGGTAGTCGTCTTACTAATATTTTTACATGATTGTGTGCAATGAAGGTAATCGTCTTACTAATATTTTTACATGATTGTGTGCAATGAAGGTAGTCGTCTTACTAATATTTTTACATGATTGTGTGCAGTGAAGGTAGTCGTCTTACTAATATTTTTACATGATTGTGTGCAATAAAGGTAATCGTCTTACTAATATTTTTACATGATTGTGTGCAATGAAGGTAGTCGTCTTACTAATATTTTTACATGTTTGTGTGCAATGAAGGTAGTCGTCTTACTAATATTTTTACATGATTGTGTGCAATGAAGGTAGTCGTCTTACTAATATTTTTACATGATTGTGTGCAATAAAGGTAATCGTCTTACTAATATTTTAACATGATTGTGTGCAATGAAGGTAGTCGTCTTACTAATATTTTTATATGATTGTGTGCAATGAAGGTAGTCGTCTTACTAATATTTGTACATGATTGTGTGCAATGAAGGTAGTCGTCTTACTAATATTTTTACATGATTGTGTGCAATGAAGGTAGTCGTCTTACTAATATTTTTACATGATTGTGTGCAATAAAGGTAATCGTCTTACTAATATTTTAACATGATTGTGTGCAATGAAGGTAGTCGTCTTACTAATATTTGTATATGATTGTGTGCAATGAAGGTAGTCGTCTTACTAATATTTTTACATGATTGTGTGCAATGAAGGTAGTCGTCTTACTAATATTTTTACATGATTGTGTGCAATGAAGGTAATCGTCTTACTAATATTTTTACATGATTGTGTGCAATGAAGGTAGTCGTCTTACTAATATTTTTACATGATTGTGTGCAATGAAGGTAGTCGTCTTACTAATATTTTTACATGATTGTGTGCAATGAAGGTAGTCGTCTTACTAATATTTTTACATGATTGTGTGCAATGAAGGTAGTCGTCTTACTAATATTTTTACATGATTGTGTGCAATGAAGGTAATCGTCTTACTAATATTTTTACATGATTGTGTGCAATGAAGGTAATCGTCTTACTAATATTTTTACATGATTGTGTGCAATGAAGGTAGTCGTCTTACTAATATTTTTACATGATTGTGTGCAATGAAGGTAGTCTTCTTACTAATACTCTTACAAGGTTGTGTGCAATAAAGTAGTCTTCTTACTAATATTTTTACATGATTGTGTGCAATAAAGGTAGTCTTCTTACTAATACTCTTACAAGATTGTGTGCAATGAAGGTAGTCTTCTTACTAATACACTTACAAGATTGTATGCAATGGAGGTATTATTACTAATGCTCTTATATGCTTAAAGCCGAAGGATTGACTTCATTGCACTGGGTTTTACTCCATATTTCTCTGTCCCTCTCCGCAGAAATGGCAGGTGTCCTGCCGAGAGTATTGCGCAAAGCACAAACTCCGTAGCTATAGCAACAAAATTATGGGGCTCTAGAAAAAACTGCATTCGTGAACAGAACAGCGCAGTCGTGATTCGAACCCACGACCTTTGCTTCACAAGGCAAAGGGCTTAACCACTTGGCCACAGAGACCACTATTTCATGCTTGTGTACCATGAAGGTAGTCTTACTAATAATCTTACATGCTTGTGTACCATGAAGGTAGTCTTACTAATAATCTTACATGCTTGTGTACCATGAAGGTAGTCTTACTAATAATCTTACATGCTTGTGTACCATGAAGGTAGTCTTACTAATAATCTTACATGCTTGTGTACCATGAAGGTAGTCTTACTAATAATCTTACATGCTTGTGTACCATGAAGGTAGTCTTACTAATAATCTTACATGCTTGTGTACCATGAAGGTAGTCTTACTAATAATCTTACATGCTTGTGTACCATGAAGGTAGTCTTACTAATAATCTTACATGCTTGTGTGCAATGAAGGTAGTCTTACTAATACTCTTTCATGCTTGATTGTGTACAAGGAAGTTGTTCATTTGATATCTCCTGTACCTTCTACTGTGAACTGCTCTTTCCAGTTTCAACTAGCTTAAATTGAAAGCATCTGTAGGTTTCTATTGCAAAGTGGTTAAGACGCTTGCCTGTCGTTGTGGAGGTTGGGAGCCCGATTCTGGACCGAGTCAGGTGTGCAATTTTTTTCATGATGTCCATAGGATTGTTTCTGGAGCTACGGAGTTCGTGCTTTGTGCAACACTTTCTGCCGACAGCGACGGAAACATATAAGGAAACCCAATGCCACGAAGTCAATCTTTCGCCTTTATATCCTTTACACTCTTTCGAATGAGCATCTATGGGAACGTCATGCGTTCAGTGGCTTCACTTGCAAACAGCTTTCTAGTTTTCCAGCAGGCTTGTATACAGAATTGTGAAAAAACATCACGAACTGGTGTTCACACGCAGTCAATAGAATAATTCGTTGACATACTTGAAAGAAAGGATAACATAACCAATTTGATCACGTAACTGCCAAAAGACAGTAATTTCTTTAAATTTTACTGTCGTCTAGTTTGAGTCAGATTTAACAGCCTCCCTATGACTAATCAGACTTAATGACTTCATTGCACCGGGTTTTACCCCATACGGCTCGGTCCTCTCCGCAGAAATGGCACGCCACCTGCCGAGAGTACTGCACAAAGCACGAACTCCGTAGCTCCAGCAACAATCCTAAGGGTCTCTGGAAAGAAAACTGCACTCGTGAACAGAATGGCGCGGTCCGGACTCGAACCCACGACCTTCGACTCACAAGGCAAAGGGCTTAACCACTTAGCCACAGAGACTTAATACCATGCTACAGTATAAATATATAGAAGGTAAAACCTCCGAGATACAACCGCTTTCACATACCTTGGAAGTGTTATTAGCAATGAAGGAGGCGCTGGATCTGACATTAAAAACAGACTGAGTAAGGCACGAAGTGCATTCATGACCCTTCAGACCGCCTGGAAATCTGCCCAATACAGCATCAGAACCAAGACTAGTATCTATAACACCTGTGTGCTGTCAACATTGCTGTACGGATCGGAATGCTGGAGAATGACAGAACAGGATATGTCCAGACTCTCCGCCTTTCATTCAACTTGTCTGCGAAAAATCTTACGCGTGTACTGGCCGACTACTATCTCGAATCAAGAATTGCTTGCACGATGCCAACAAGAGAATATGGGCACTATCATCCGAAGACGACGCTGGAGATGGATTGGACATGTGATGCGCATGGAGACTGGCTCCGACACGAAAACTGCACTGAGATGGACTCCAGAGGGTAGGCGAAAGCGTGGAAGACCCAAGACGACCTGGAGGAGAACGATAGAGCAAGAGATGAAGGAAATGAATCATAGATGGAACACAATACAGAGGAAGGCCATGAACAGGGAAGAATGGTGTACGTTTGTTGCTGCCCTAAACGCCAAGGGCGTAACAGACTAAACAGAGATAGTATAAATCCACATGTGGTACTTTGAAGTAAGATGAGAACAAGGAGTTTTTTGCAAGAACCCCAGAGGAAGCAATGGAAACGAAGAATATGATCAACAAAAAACAGTGTTCATGTATTAAGAGCTTCCGAAAAAACAAATAGACAAACACAGGATTGGAACCAAATGGCTCGCTGGTTGTGTTCGTAAGGACGCTCGTATTGAAGGCTAGGCGATGGGTGTCGTAAGAAATGAGGGTAAGTGGTTCGACTCTGTGTTTGTCTATTTTTTTTCGGAAGCTCTTAATACCTGTGTAGCAGACTAGCTGGTACAAGGCCCAAAAACAAAGGAAAACAATGAGACAAGGAGCAAAGAAATAGAAACAGAAAAAAACATAGAAAGGAACAGCCCGTGAAATGGCTCTGGTAAGGTCACCCGAAAACACAAAACACTCTCTTTACACAAAACATGAATGACTATAGAAAATATCAACACTAACTAGTTAACTAAAGTTCTGCTGAATTAGCAATGTATTTAGTCATCCATCCTGAGTCCTCATGGACTTCATAATATAATACAGTAAACCAAAGAAAGGTTTTAATTATGCATAACACGCTACTTTAAATCCTATGACATAATTTAATACCCCAGTTCATTAGTCACTAATAT
The DNA here is from genome assembly GCA_020796225.1 of Arion vulgaris. Classification (NCBI taxonomy): domain Eukaryota; kingdom Metazoa; phylum Mollusca; class Gastropoda; order Stylommatophora; family Arionidae; genus Arion; species Arion vulgaris. The sequence continues at coordinate 64,496,657 of CM036758.1, read as the reverse complement.
TAATCTTGTCCTATAATTATCTTGATGCTGGATCGATTCTTCTGCTGCACAATTTGAAAAAAAAGTTATGGCTCGTTGGAAATTTCTATACCAACAAATGTTTTAACATCGGGACCGGTGATACTCTGTTCCATCTCCTTGAAAACAAAAGAACTTGAAACTTGAAAACAATTTTGGGAAATGGGAAAAGGCTGCTAGCGTGCTCCGTCTGATTCTTTTCTGGAAATGTCTTACATACAGTCTACAATCCCTTGGTCCTCTTAAATGAATAGTCTAAAAGTCCAACCCACTGGACTTCCACAATCATAATTTCTCCATACTATACAATAATATACTTAAATAGTATCTGCAACTAGACGTGCCCCGTCTGATTCTTTTCTGGAAATGTCTTCCATACTGTCTACAATCCCTTGGTCCTCTTAAATGAATAGTCTAAAGTCCAACCCACTGGACTTCCACAATCATAATTTCTCCATACTATACAATAATAATACTTTAAATAGTATCTGCAACTAGACGTGCCAATTAACAACGAAGATAGAGGGAAAATGTTTCTATCTAGCACTCTCAATACACTTCACAGTGTCGTCACTGTTATCTAATACACCACCACTGCGTTATTTATCAAGACATGTAAATAACTAGTCTGCTTAATTCTCGTCTGCTTAATTCTCCTCTGGAATCACATCGGCGAACAACTATATAAAATTTACCTTTCAAATTTCCTTCCACATCCTGACCTCGCTCGTCAGTCCCTGTTTTAAATCTAAAGTCCCACCCAATATATCTAACCAAAACCCCAGCTGCCCCTACCTGGGTCTCGAGATTTCCGAGATTAAAGGAGTCCCCGAATACCAGGGGATACTAATGTCCTGAGTTAGTAAACTGCTGGTCAGCAGCTAAATATTGGTAAACAAGGTGTTTACCTACCAACTCAAGGACACCCAGTGCAAATAAAAGGGGGTGGTTTGGGTTGACCCCGAATATACCCCTAATCATAACAGTGAAACTGTTACACCTGTACCTTGTTTATTTGTTGATCATATTCGTTACTTCTGTTGCTTCCTCTGGGGTTCTTGCAAAAAACTCCTTGTTCTCATCTTAAAATAAATTTGAAGCTACTTTGAATGATGTATGCATGTTTGTTATATGTGTATACATGTGTGTATGTATGATCGTGTCTTGTCTCAAATTTATACAACAACAATAAGCTTATAGCATGTGTTTGTGCAGACACTGTTCGATCGAACCTTACCTGATTATTCTGTGTCTAGCTATAACGAAGTGTTTGTGAAAGACACTCCTCAGTGAGCCATTTTTTAGAATGGCTCGCTGGTTGTGTTCGTAAGGATGCTCGTATTGCTAGGCTAGGCGATGGGTGTCGTAGGAAATGAGGGTAAGTGGTTCGAATCCTGTGTTTGTCTATTTATTTTTCGGAAGCTCTTAATACCTGTACACTGTTTACATTAAAGTGAGTGATTACCCAACTGTAAATATATGTGTGTCCTGGTAGAAAATATACATACAAGTAGGGCCGTGACACGCTATGACACAGAGAGGCGTCTGCACCAGGCGGCACCGTTATCATTTTACCGGTGTCCTTCGCCATGCGTAGAACTTCCGCCGTCTTCAGATGTACTTGAAGATTGGATCCTTCAAGTATGATCGTTACATGAATTCTGTTGTCCGTGAAACTCTTGCCTTGAGTCCTCGTACCATCGGTACTTTTACGGTGAGAGTTAGTGAATTCCGACTTCTCTATCGGATTTTCTGCCTTTGGTGATGTCGTTCCGTACGCATCGTATGATAAATATTCTTTAATAATCTTTTAATGCTGTATATTTGGACTTTGATCTACGTCAAAAAGCATTTACTACTTTGCTGACTGGGTGAGGTCGTTCCGGTTTAGGAGCATTCTTAAAGGTGCTATGGCTAGTGGTTGGAGCGGTCCCCTTTATTGCACTAATTGCTCTTTAACGATCATTATTCGCCGTCTATTTGGGCTTTAGGAGCTTCGCCTAAGAGTATGTTCGCAGAATGCGTCTTTGCTGACTATCTGAGGTCGCTCCGGATTAGGAACATTCTCAGTCTTTGGTGACACATGTGCTTATCGCCCAAACGTTAATTTTCGGCTGCTTAATTGGCCTTTATATTATTTGAGCCATAATGTTTGGTCATCATCTTACTCTGTGTAGGATGACCGGTGTCCGAAAAGTATCGCCCTTCGCCAATGCTTGAGTTTGTACCAGACAAACCTTTATATTATCGGCCTTACATTTCTATCCACGGTGTGTTTATTCCTGAAAAGGAATATTCTCAGCCGTGTCGAAACGCGTGTCGGCATTTGGCAATTTGCAATGTCTGCTCTGCATTTTCCCTGTTCCCGTGAAACACTGGTCTGGCGCTGCCCACAGATATTCTAGAGGGTCTTTTCAATCTGCGCTAGCAACGTGACTGAACATTTGCGCTCGCCAACATCAAGAACCCCAGTTCTCCTGGGAATATTAGTTGTTAGTGCAACAGTACCTTGCCCGGTTGTTCCAGTGGGAGCAGTTTCGTTAGGCACTAGAACTCAACTTTTGAATTTGCGCTTTGCCAACCTTACCCAATAAATGTATCTGCGCTTGGCCTCCGATACGGAGTTTACCGCAATCTTCCCTTTTGTCGTCACGATACGTTATGGTGTTTTCAGAGACACGTCAAATGCTGGTAATTGTAGTGCGACCACTGACTCGTTACATATCGTTCTCATTGATTCTTGCCACACAGCTGGCAATTTTAGTGTGGCCATTGACTCCGGGGGAGTTTGTATTCATTCACAGACGGCTCGTACGTTGCTATTTCATACATTTGCTTTGCATTTGAGCAACTTTTTGTCGGACATCCGCCAGGAGATGCGTACATTTTACTCAGGGTTTTGGACCTGTATTACGTTTCTGTGCTTGCACTACTACCACTACCTGTAGCTCTCCCTCGATCCCTACCCGCTTGGCCAGACAGGATCATCTGTCGGTTACCAGGGTCATAACGTGGAGGTGGGTTAGGTACTTGATTAGTGCCAGTTCCCTAATCCTGGCGCAACGTTGTACCTATGCGTCTGTGACCCTATTATAAAACAACTGTGAGCAGCTTAAGGAAGAGAAAAAAGTGACAATCAATAGGAACCTGCGGACTGTAGCTTCTAGCCAAATGCCTCTCTTGTTACAACACATTTTATTTTACGTTCATAAGCTTTAAATTCATGTATATTCATAGCACCTAATATGATGCCTTTTACGTGAAGGTTTGCTTTCATTATCAACAGTGTCAGACGTTACTCAGGCAAGCCTTACTCCGACTTTGGAAGATTCTTTATTATCAAGTTTCTTTCTTGGCAGGAAACTTTATTACCAAGTTTCTTTCTTGGCAGGAAACTTTATTATCAAGTTCCTTTCTTGGCAGGGAACTTTACTACCAAGTTTCTTTGTTGGCAGGGAACTTTACTACCAAGTTTCTTTCTTGGCAGGGAACTTTACTACCAATTTTCTTTGTTGGCAGGGAACTTTATTATCAAGTTTCTTTCTTGGCATGGAACTTTATTATCAAGTTTCTTTCTTGGCATGGAACTTTATTATCAAGTTTCTTTCTTGGCATGGAACTTTATTATCAAGTTTCTTTCTTGGCATGGAACTTTATTATCAAGTTTCTTCTTTCTTGGCAGGGAACTTTATTATCAAGTTTCTTTCTTGGCAGGGAACTTTATTCTTTCTTGGCAGGGAACTTTATTACCAAGTTTCTTTCTTGGCAGGGAACTTTATTCTTTCTTGGCAGGGAACTTTATTACCAAGTTTCTTTCTTGGCAGGGAACTTTACTACCAAGTTTCTTTCTTGGCAGGGAACTTTATTATCAAGTTTGTTTCTTGGCTGGGAAAAGTCAAAGACTGATGGAGAGCAAACCCAGTAAACGCTGGCTGAAACCGGACACGTCAGTATGGTCAAGGCAGTTTGATCAAGAAGCACAGAAAGTGTTTTCAATAACTACATAATTAAATCATTGATTAATGTTGACAACTTTTTTCTTCCAGTATTCATAATCAAGGATTTCACGAAACAAAACAACATACAAGATCAAATACTCAACAATGAAAGAATGGTTCACCAGGAATGTGTTTAATTAAAATCTTTCATAAATAGCTATACATTTCTATCAAACTGTTTTGTATTATTTTCTATTTACAAGACTGGAATATCATCCTTGTTATCGGTACTCTAGGACTGATACTACAACCAACAAAAACAAATGGCTTGTATTACTAATGGTATATAAGAGAGATAATTAAGTAATAGTACGAGTATTAATACAATTTATAATATAAATTCTCAATGCATATACAATTTTCAGACTGTGTTTTCTAGACAAGATTTGCAACAACAAAAAAGGAAAACAAAACTGGTTTCAATTTATTATTAGTTTGATCGTATACTCGGTTGTAATATATGTTGTTTGAAGCATGTTTTGTGTTCCATTATTGACGGCTTAGCTAATGTAGCAAATAGCACACATCTCTTTCCTTAAAGTGTACACTAGTTCTATTTCTCATTATAATAATAATAATAATTCCTCTTGTACCGTTATACGTTACATAGGGCCTGCAAGTAATTTCTCCATACCGCTATATCCTGGGCAACTCGATCAATCTCCTCCATGGAGCTGAGACCGATATTTCTTGCCTCTCTCAGCAAAGTTCGCTTCAGGGTCTCCTTAGGTCGACCTCTCTTTCTTGAACCCTTTGTATCCCACTTCAATGCCTGCTTTGATATTCGTTGATCATTTCTCCTCAAGGTGTGCCCAACATATCTCCATCTTCTCTTTCTTATAACAGTTGTCACTAGTGGTTGACCAGACATGTATCTGATTTCATCACTTCTCCTGAATTCGTTCCATTTTATATTCATTATTTTTCGCAGACATCTATTTTCAAATGCATTCAAATTGCTTTCTATATCTTTAGTCATTTTTCTCATTATCCCTTCTTTAATTTAATACTGGTCATTCTACAACACACATTACTAAGTTTGATAATTTCTTGAATGAACATGTTCGTTTGTTTGTTTGTTTGATTTATTTCTGTTATCATTTGATCATATTTGATCATTTGAAACTGATAAGTTCTTAGATAGCTTGCATATTTATAAACAATGGTTTTCAACTTATGTTTGGCTGTCTTCATTGTTTCATTTTAATCGACTTCGCAGACAAATGTATACACAATTGAAAATTGACAATTAAGTCATGTGTGCGTGTGAACAGAACATATAGACTGTATAAAACATAATTTAAGACTGTCTGAATAAGATATACTGAGATAAACTCACTGAGATAAACTCACTGAGATAAACTCACTGAGATAAACTCACTGAGATAAACTCACTGAGATAAACTCACTGCTTTAATCAAACAATACTGACTGGAAAGAAAGCGCGGGACTCTGCGTGAGTAGCAACAAATAGAAAGTTTTAGACAAGAAACAACTTTGCAGATATAGTAGTTACTTTAAGCAAACGGATAAAGTAGCTATTTAACTGAGCACTATTAATTCTACGCTACATTAATAATACATTATAATTTTCTAAATTGTCTTGATGGTTTTTCTTCATTAATTATTATTATCATTTGTTAACATCTGCTTTACATGTACAGACTTACAGTCTTCAAATTGTATTAGACGGTCCTCAATGTTTAACTTGAACTTATAACTTCTCATACTACATTATAGTAATATAGTTTCTTGAATGTCCTTCTTTATTGTACTTATTTTACTTCTAATATTATCATTAATCGATCACATCCCTATAATAGCTTGAGTCTTGCAAAGCAGAGATGTTCTTCTTCTTCTTCTTCGATCGTTCTAGGCCTGTTTTAATCATTCTCATTGTGATATATAAACAGCCAAACATCCGAACGTAATGTACGTGCACCAGCCTTCAGCACCTATTGGAGCCCAGTTGCTTATCCTTCCGTGGGGTGTTCGTTTTCAGCCAGCTTTTGATTTACTAGGGTGAGCTTTCCCTATGGTACGATCAGCTTTGCCGTATTTTTGGGCTTTGTGATCTACGCCGGGACAGTGAGTTACGCTGTTTATGCCCGTTCTGACTGAGAAATATTTCTCGGGGCTTGTAAGCTTATCCTCGGACGGCGTCTTACTCGTATAAGACACCGTGTAAAGTATCGGCCTTCGCCAATGTTCAGACCCGAACTTCCTGTTTGATCCGTACATTGTCGGCCTTGCTTTACCGTACATTTTGAGTTTGATCCGGGAAGGAACATTCTCAGCCTTTTCTAGACGCGTATCGGTACGTGGCAATTTGCAATTAACCTCGAAAGCACTGGCATGGGGCCGAGTACAAACAATGTAGAGGGTCGTTTCAGTGGGCACTATGAGCGTAACTGAGGATTTTGCGCTCGCCGCCATTACCCGCCCCAGTTATTCCGGGGATGTTAGTTACGACTGCAATCGAACCTTGCCCAGTTGCCCCAAGGCTGGCAGTTCCGTTAGGCATCACCAACCTCAGTTCTTCCGGGGATGTTAATTTTAATCGCACAGTACCTTGCACGGTTTTCCCAGGGCGGGTAGTTTCGTTATGCACTAAACGCAACTTGTTCTTTTGCGCTCGGCAAACCTTGCCCAGTACATGTATCTGCACCAGGCTACCAATGCGGGGTCAGCTGCAATCTTCTCTCGCACCAAAACGAGGGTAGACTTTCATTCGTTACGGTCCTGTCTTATTTATTCTTGCCGACGGGCTGGCAATGTTTGCCCCTCCTCAGGGCTTCTAGCTTCGCCCTACGTGGGCATACGTTTGGTCACTGGATGCACCTCTCATCCATGTCTGAGACGTTTCGTTGCTGTTTCTTTGCGTTCAGGGACTTGGGCAATATCTTGTTGGACATCGGTCAGGAGAATTGTGCATTTTATTTGTATGTATCTTTATCGTATTTCCGTAATTGCACTGCTACCACTACCAGTAGTTTCCTCTCCCGATCCCTGCCCCTCTTAGCCAGACCAGAACCAGAGTCTGTTTCCAGGGTCACCGCGTGGAGGTTAGGGGCAGGGTCTTGGTTAGCGCGCCCCTCGCTAACCCTGGCTCATGTTACCACCATGACCTCATGAGCCTTTTGACCCCGCAGAGATGTTCTAATTTTCTTTGTTTTTGTCTTAACAGTACATAATGTCAAATGAAATTCATATCCCAAATTTCTACCGCTCACTTACTTAAATATTTCTACTGCTCACTCACTTAAATATTTCTACTGCTCACTCACTTAAGTATTTCTACTGCTCACTCACTTAAATATGTCTACTGCTCACTCACTTAAGTATTTCTACTGCTCACTAACTGAAATACTTCTACTGCTCACTCACTGAAATATTTCTACTGCTCACTTACTGAAATATTTCTACTGCTCACTTACTGAAATATTTCTACTGCTCACTCACTTAAATATTTCTACGGCTCACTTACTGAAATATTTCTACAGCTCACTTACTTAAATATTTCTACTGCTCACTCACTTATTGTTCAATTTTTATTTATTTAAATAGCATGTTCCAAAGTTTACAAAAAACACATTTGTAGATGATACAACCAAATTGTATGCTATAGATATGAAAGATAATTGACTCAAGTTGAAGTAATCTGAAACTGATAAGTTGTTAATTAGCAAATAATTATAAATAAATATGATTAAGCATTTCTGTAACATTATTCTATAATATTAATCTCAATTGGTTCTCCTGCGATTGTCAAAATTCTGTGGTCGCTATCATTGTATCATTGTTTTTTTTTCATTTTTAGAATTAAGATTGTCTTCATTTATAAAGATTAGACTAAATTATTTATTCCTTCAAGTTATCGCTTTCAGTGATAGGTTCAAATGTGTGTTTGGCAAACCCTGATAAACCGTGGACTCCTGATATTTAATCAAATTATCTTTTTTTTAAACCCTGTAGACCAGGACCAATTGCAATAGAATCAAAGACATTAGAATCAGAAGTGGGAGTTGGTTGGGGTGAAGCCGTAGTACGCTTGTCCAATCCTGACAGACCGTGGCTTTCAGATATTGAATTAAATGACCTTTTCTCAACACCATATATACCATCACTACCTGTAATAGAATCAAAGACCTTAACAGATTTTAACGGACCGTAAATACTATCATCTTTGTTATCTATCTCGTTGACGTCACGATCAAACACTCTTTCTTTATATTCTTCATTTAAGTCAAGCTATTGATTATTGTCCGTACCATCTAATGATCGCTTTTCAAGTCTTTTCTCACTGTCATCGTTGATCGTGTTCATCTGTAAGTAAAAACAAAATATTGTTTATTCTACAATGTTTTTTCTCAAAAATAATAAGCTTTTAATATATTTGTCTAATTATCTCTTCTACTTCTTCTTTGCGTTCGTTCTTTACGACCAATTTTATTCACTCTTTGTGATATGTTTGATCTTTGCCAAGAACGTGTATACGTTGCACATTGATTTGGTAGGCCCCTAAACGCAAAGACTTCTACACGTTTAGGACACATGCATCCAATTTCATCCCAACCTCCTTAGTCGCCTCTTACGACATGTGTGGCAGGTAACAGTGGTTCTATTCTTTATATCTCGAATTTGGGCTCCGGTAACCACTCTGGCGTTCCTCCATAATGATCTCCGCTAACCCTTCGTGTCTTTTTATAAGTAAAAAATAAAGTAAAAGAATCCTTTTTCATAGCTGAAGGTATTTTGTGGAATATAGTATTATGCAGTATTTTTTAACCGTCGGCACACGATGGGTGATGCTTGTCAAAATCACTGCTTTTCTTGGTACGCAATTGAGGTTGGATCGATCTCAGAGCCGTTACGATCAGAACAATATTCCACAACCACTATTGAAGTCAACCCGTACCAAGTCCTCAAGAAACGAGTTCTCTGCAAACTTCGCTCCTGTGGTTCTCTTTATGTAAAAAAATACTTCAATTTTCTCTTTCTTATTCGCAGCAACAGACAGTTTTCTTTGATTCATTTTGAGCTCCTTCTAGATATATATATTTGTTCTCTTCTCTGTCCATGGTATTCGTAGGACTCTTTTGTAGCACTTATATTCAAAAGCACATACTGTATATGTTTTTCCACTACCTTGTTAAACGTCTATGTTTCACACCCATTCGCTGACATTAGGAAAATGCCCGCTTTTAGTGTTCTGAGTTTTGTTTTACTATCAGTTCCAATCCATACTATTTTACTTGTTTAATTTAAAATACAATATACATATATATTTAGATACAGATATATATATATATATATTATCAGGAAACAGGGTTTGTGAAGTACCGTGGGTCTTGCCGTGACGCATTCCAATATTTGTAGCTAAAACCAATCGTTATCTTTTGCAGGAGTTGCAATTCTAGTTGACAGATCTCTGTTTTCGACACTTTTTTTCATAGTTTAATAAAACATGTACAATAATATGAGAGGAAGACAAATTTGCTTGATTTTTCTGTTCATTCTTATCAACCAAGTTAGATCACTTTTTGTGATCTGTGTGGTTTGCGTTAAGAAAATGGTTACATTGCGTCCCTGTTAAACTATAACGGCATGCAATAGAACAGAGGTGGCGTCTGTGGCTTAGGGAATAGTGACTCGGTCTATTAATCCCGACGTTCTGAGTTCAAATCCCGCTGCGGACAGTTTGATTGCAAATTGTTTCGTGTGGATTTTTACAAAAGAGCGATGACACCACCCGTTCAGAAAGCAATGGCAAACTACTGAACATAATAATGCCTAGAAAAATCACAAAAACTGTTAAAAAGCTGGGGTTGATTCGCAAAGTCCTGTAAAGGATATGCAAATAACTTTTAGTAGAACAGAACAATTTGAATTTAGTCTGAAGTGTTTGCATATTATTTTATAGGACAACAATTTTAACATATGGGTAATTGTAAGATGTTACAAAATTACAGCCCGAGTGGTAGCCAGGGCCCAAATTGGGGTGTAAAGAATAGAACAACTGTTCCGTGCCACGCATGTCGTAAGAGGCGACTAAGGAGGCTGGATTTGGGGCTAGCTACCCAATACCGTAAAAATCACTAGATGGCTACAGAATGGAGAGCGAACTGAGTAAACGCTGGATGAAACCGGACACATCGCCGAAAGATACGCACCAGAGCTCCAAATGGTGCTGAAGATGTGACGTAAAACACAAGAAATGCTAAGGTTTCATGAATTAGATTTCTACATGAATAGAATTTATGGGAAGATCTGGTACATCGGACTGAGCGGTGATTGCGAGAGAGGGTAAGATTTGACAAAATCACAAAAAGATAAAGTATCTGTTAAATTCAGTGGCGGCTCGTCATTAAGGGCCATTGGGACCGGGCCTACCACAAATAATGTGTAACGTGTATTTATTATTTTATAAATTAAAATATAACAACCCAAAACCATGATTTTTCCGAAAACCGTTGTCTGGCCCCACCTCCTAAAATGATCACGAGCCGCGACTGGTTAAATTACCACACATTTTGTGTTGTGTTGTAGCATGATATCAGATCTTCATTCGGGGACAAAGGCGCGCCAGGTTTAGTGAGCTGGCACTATTCAAGATCCTACCCCACCTCCACGTGGTGACTATAGAAACAGACAGTGGATCATGTCTGGCCAAGCGGGTAGGATCGAGGGTGAGCTACAGGTAGTGGTAGCAGTGCAAGCACGGAAAAGAAATACAGGTCCAAAGCCCTGAACAAAATGCACGCATCTCATAGCCGATGTCCGATGAAAGGTTGCCCAAATAGTTGCTGAAACGTAAGAAACAGTAGTGTACGAGTCGTCTGTGAACGAATCACAGCTTCCGCGGAATAATTGGCAGCAAATAAATTGCCAGTTGTGGGGCAAGCATCAAAGAGAACGATGCGTAACAAATCAAAGGTCTCGCCAAGTGTATATGAAAACACTGTAACGTATCGTGATGACACATGGGAATATTGCGGTAAAATCCTTACAAGAGGCGAAGCGCAGATAAATCTATTGGGTAAAGTTGGACGAGCGCAAATTCTAAAGTTGCAATTTAGCATCTAACAAAACTGCCTTCCCTGAAACAACAGAGTACTGTTGTTCTCACAACTAACATCCCCGGAAAAACCAGGGCGGGTGAGGTTTGGTGAGCGCAAAATCTAAGTTGCAATGATAGCGCCTAATGAAACGACCCTCTACATTATTTGTGCGTAGCCCCAGTCCAGTGTTTCCCGGTACCAGAATAAATGCAGAGTAGTAACTGCAAATTGCCAAGTGCCGACACGCTCTCCGAAAAGGCTGAGAATGTTTCTACTCCGAAATAAACTCAAAATGGTCAGAAAATTAAGGCCGACAATGTAAAGATTTGAAAGGCTGTCCATATCCAAACATTGGCAAAAGCCGACACTTTTCACGGTTGGCTAACGAGTAAGACACCAAAACGTAAAGAAAACTATTCCTGGCAATGGCTGTTTATATACAACAACAAGAATGATCAAAATGGCCGAAAAGAACGATCGAAGAAGAATATTGTAGCAGTGGTACTATTCTTTGCTTCCCTTGTGGGCCCCGGCACCACGCGAGGGGTATCAGATCTTATTATCTGTTTAACAAGTACAAGATAGACTCTACTGACATATACACATGTGCCACCAGCAACGAGACAGAGACACTGACGCTAGTGTCAGATATATAATGGGCAGAAGAAACACATGACAAACCTCTAAGTCACTCCAAGACACGAAATATGGAGATGTACACAGTTGACAACTAATTACTGTACATGTATACAAGTCGATGTCTGAAAACGTTAGAAGTAGATTATATACAAAGAAGAAGAAGCAGGTCATAGGGTAGCCGTCAGGGCTGAATCAGATCAGGAGACAGCGTGAGATACGAGTGGGAAATACGTTGAAAAAAAGCAGACAATTTATTTTTGTCGTTTGCTCGCGATGAAATCAAGCGTTGTCATGGTGTCTAGTATGCCGTCTCAGACTGATTGTTTCTTTAACGCTTACTTTCCTTATCATTTTAATTATGTTTGAATTAATAGTTTTATGACATACAGAATTCAATACTTCGAAATCTTCACTTGAAAAAGTTTTCGTATTCAATATTTCAAAATTTTAACTCGCAAAACCGATTTTATTGTAGCGGGTTTGGACATGACTCGAATGCTCTCTACAGAAATAACATACAGCCTGCCGAGAAAACTGCAAAAGCACGAGTTCCGTAGCTACAGAGACCATATTTTCTCTGAAAAACGTCTGGTTTATCGTGATATGGTTCCGATTCTCTCTCTCTCTCTCTCTCTCTCGCGATGGTTTTTTTTTTCTGGGGGAGGAGGGGGCATTTGATCCTTCTTATTGTGAATTGTGAATTGATGAATTGCAAATCTGTTTCCCCGAGTCCCAAAGCTACATTAACTGTGTCTAATTAATGAGCGTAGAAATATCGGGCTCTATTTTCTATGTGATTGAACGAATTGCAAAGAATAGAGCGGTATGGAGAAATTGCATGCACGTCCATGAAAAGTATAATGGTATAATAAAAAATAATATTACACCATTCTACGTTACATGGGCATGTACTAAAAGAGATTGAACGAATTGCCAAGAATAGAGCGGTATGGAAAAATTGCGTACATGCCCATGTAACGTATAATAGTACAAAAAGAATCAGATACAACTTATAAGTGTAACATTGAAACAAAAAACACACAACAGACAATAACAGGAAATATTGTTCGTTTAAAAATATTTCTAAGTTGACATTTCTTTCATCTTACCTGTAAGTATAAATAAATTTGATATGGAAATAATAAAATAAACCACTGTTCTCAAAATTTGCATTACCGCGGAGATCGTTTCAATTTTGTTGTTGCGAACCCTTAAACATTTTCTATATATGAAAATCTTCTAGCGATGGAGTTATTATTACACCACACTAACAGTCAAGCTGGCTCCAATATCTCTGACTGCACGAAGATTCAAATGATCTTTCATTTTGTCCTGTCAGACATTTAGACTCCGGTCTGGTCCGGGTCTATTGATTTCGCAGCGGAACTAGTTTACCACTGTCTTTATACATATTTAAAAAATTTAATATTCTGTTTGAAATATGAAAGATAATATTTCTTGAAGTGTTTTAGGACCCGCCCTGTAGTACCGCGGCCACGGTCCACGGACCCCAGTTTGGAAATCGCAGAAATAAACTTGTGTTCCAGAAATTATAATATTAAATAATAACCAAACTTAGAAAATGTGTTTGTTGTGTGAGCGTTTTTATATCAATGATTGAAAATATAATTTGACAACACTAAGTTGAGAGTGGCGTCGAGTGACGTTTTCTTCTCTCTGCTTTCTCTCTTTCCCTCTCTCTCTGCTTTCTCGTTTTCTCATCATTTTACTATCTCACTTATGTTGTGGTTATATCAGAACATCTAAGAAAATGTATGTAACAAAAATAAAACGTTCTCATACACTGGGGTTTATTGTGGAATCATCGTCATCAAGGTGCGTATCCTTTATAGAACGTTGCTCTCTTTGCAGCGCATCTGAAATTCACTTTGTATCTAGCCAGTTCACCCACTTTGTCGATGATTATATTCATAGTTTTTTTAATATCTTGTAGCCATCTTCTTCTTGCTCTCCCTAGGAGTCCTGGGACCCTGCCTTCTAATATTGTTCTTTCCTGGTCATCGTGACGTTACGATGACTATTGTGGATAGGGTTAAAATCTTGTGTGTATTTGTCCAACAGCACTCAATGAGTGATGCCGTTAAAATCACACAAGCCGTATTTATTTCCCGGTGCTTACCTTGTACCCAATTAAAGCTGGATAGACCGGAGAATCTTTACATTCGTTAAAAAAAATTACAACCCCACTGTGAAATTAAACACCACACCAAGCGCCTACGGATCACATGCGATAACTACTAATCTATCTCAGCTCTAACGAAATAGGAATATAGTAATGTTAAATGTTGAGTATCCATATGATGAAGATGATGAAGATGATGATGATGTTGATCATTATAACAATGAACAGTAATTAATCCACAAACTATTCGCTAACATATTCTTACCATCAGATGCATGGAGTAAACGCAGTTGACGAGGAATACGAGAATGACAACTTTTGCCAATTCCATTTTGTTTCTTTATTTTCTAACGTGTTTTGAAGAAAATCTCAAGCTAAATTATCTTCTTCTTCTTTCTTCTTTTGTCCTTCTCTGCTTTTTTGCCGCTAGGCGTAGCAGGTTTAACTGATGATCGGTTCCGAGATAATGCACGCTCGGTCGCTTGATATGCTGTGATATTGTGGAGTTTTAAGATGTCTGTAACTCCATCAACCCATCTTTTTCTTGGTCTGCCCTTTCCTCTTGATGATTCCATTTTCAGGTTGTACGCTCTGCAACTGGTGTATTCGGGTCATTCCTGACCAAGTGACAAACCATTTGAGTCTCTGTTTTTCAATAAATCTAATAGCAGGTGTTGTTCCAACTGTTCTTCTAATTTCCCATTTCTTATATGGTCTCTTCTTGTTTTATTTACTGCTTTCCTCAGGTATCTCATTTCGCATGTGGTAATTTATCAAATTATCGAAATTAAATTAGCTAAATTATCAAATATTTAAAAATGAGTTCTTGAAATTAACTAGCACGTTTTCTTTATATAACAATATAATATGTTTTTGAATTGTGGTTTTGTTAAAGTCGAAGTAGCAGGTAACTGTATAAAATTTAAAAGATATCGCTGAATTATATACTGCAACTTTTATGACTTTTCTATCTCATGTAAATTTATGTAGGCCGCTGGAGTCCTGAATCCGGGCTGGCTCAGAATGTTCGACCCGTTTCTATTGATTACATGTTTATTAAAATAAGCTGTTGAATAATCATCGTCATCATCAGGTGCCGTGCCGGCTGGCGTAGACGATCGTGGATCTCCACAAATCTCTGTCTTTGGTGTTTGCTATCAATTCAGATGTTGACGCTCTACCGTGCCATGAAGTCAGGCTATTCAAAATTTTCTCTTTCTGTCTTCCTCTGTCTTGTCTACTCTCGATTTTACCAGTTGCTACAATGTGTTCTAAACCTCACCTACTCATCACATGTCGATGGCTCGCATCCGTATGTCAGTATTGGTTCTATGTAGCACTGAATAATTCGCATTCTGACCTCAACTGACAAGGACTTGTTGCAGATAATGCTTCTCATTTTCATGAACGTTGTTTTCGCTTGCCCTATTCTGCTCTTTATTTCTGATCGGCATCTTCCATCTGATGTTACCAGGACTCCGGGATATTTAAATTGCTGCACTTGTCTTAGATCCCATTTACTGTGATGGTGCATTTTGGTAAATAATTTTTAGATATGATCACAACTTCGCTGCTTTTTTTATATGATTATAACTTCTGTCTTCTTAAAATTGTCTTTGTTGTTACATTCTGTCACAACCTTATCAACTAATTTCTGGAGCTCCATTTCATTTCTTACAATCAAGACAGTATCATCAGCGTATCTCAAGCTATTTATGGTTTGTCCCCTACAGCTATTCCAGCAATATCCTTTATATACCTAAAAATGTTTTCACGATACAGTGAAAACAGGTCTGGTGATAATATACATCCTTGTCTAACACCCTTTTTGATCTTCTGGAAAGTTCCATTCTTCTTGTCTATTTTTATAGCTGCTGTTTGCTGCCAATATATGTTCTGAAGGACTCTTAGATCTTTGCTGTCGATGTTTAAGTTCTCTAACATTTTTGAAAGTGCATGATGGTTTACTTTGTCGAATGCCTTGGTGTAGTCTAAAAAGTTAATTGCATATCCTTTACAGGACTTTGCGAAACAACCCCAGCTTTGTAACGCTGCTTGTGATTTTTCTAGGCATTATTACGTTCAGTAGTTTATCATTGCTTTCTGAACGAGTGGTGACATCGTCCTTTTGTAAAAATCCACGCGAAACAATTTACAACCAAACTGTACGCACCGTGATTCGAACTCGAACGTCGGGGTTAATAGACCGAATCACTATCCCCTAAGCCACAGACGCCACCTTGGTGTACTCTATATAGCACAAATATAGATTTGTTGCTGAATAATAGTTTCTTTATTTTACCATTTCTCATCTGTGAGACGTATCTACTAACAAAACAACGAATGTTGTCAACTTGACAAGTAAACAATGAGAGAAGAAATAATATACTAAGACCCGTAACCCGTTAGTGTCGTAGAGGAAGAGACATCAGCAAAAGAAGTCCTCTATAGTTGTCTGTCTTCAATCTATCGAGCAAATGTGGAGAAGTCTTGACATGTCATAATCTTGATGTTGTTCCGGGGCACATGGGTGTCGTTGGCAATGAGAGAGCAGACAGACTGGCTGGCTCTGCCGCTATATTTTCCAGCCCATGGACAGAGCTGACATTGTGAACGCCCTCATAGAGCGTGCCCGCAGAGAAGACCTTCAGCTAAACCAATCCACGTCAACTACTAGATTGCGAGAACTGGGTTTGAAGATTGGTGTGGCAAGAAAAGAACGGTACAACAGGTATACGAGTCGGCTCATCAATCAAAATAGAACTGGTACGGTCAGTCGCTGGACGCTGTTGGAGATATTGCGAAGGAGATGGGAGCACCTATGGACATGTCCGGAGTGCAATGAAGATATTCCAAACTGAAACTGAAACTAATCTTGATGTTGTCAATCCTAGATTTTTGTTTTATGTCCTTCTCTTCTCATTCCACCATGAAATGTTTCCTGTAGAACAATTTTTGAAAGTCAACCGTGCCATATTAGATGTCCAAATAAAACGAGCGTACATTTCAATCCACCATTACGAAGTGACTCCTGGTTGCATGATCATATGAGAACATATTTATTTTGTTCCTTACATATACCATCAACAAGACATTCATGTTTTGTTTGTTTGTTTGTTTGTTTGTTTGTTTTGATCTCCGCTGTCAGTTCAGGCGGAAGTCATGATGTCTCGTATTGCGCTTCTGAAACGGTTTTGCGTGAGTCCTGCTTACCAGTATTTACTGGTGTCCCTCGCCATTCGGTAAGCCTTTGCCGTATTTAGAGATACTTGAAGATTAGATTCTTCAAATGTGATCGTTAAAGGCAATCTGTTATCCATGTAACTCTTGCCTTGAATCCTCGTACCAGCGGTACTTTTACGGCCAGAGTTAGTTAGTGAAGTCCGACTTCTCTATTGGATTTCCTACCTGGGTGAGGTCGTTCCGTACGCATCATATGATAAACACTCTATAATGATCTTTAACCGCCGTATATTTAGACTTGGATCTACGCCTAAGGGCATAAACTACTTTGCACTGACTGGGTGAGGTCGTTCCGGTTTAAGAGCATTCTCAACCGTTCTAGGGCTAGTCATTACAGTGGTCACCTTTCTTGTATTCATTACTCTTTAACGATCATTTGTTGCCGTATATTTGGGCTTTAGGAGCTTCGTCTAAGAGTATTTTTGCAGTAGGAGTCCTTTCTGACTATCTGAGGCCGTTCCGGATTAGAAACATTCTCAGTCATTGAGGTCACATGTGCTTGTCACCTAAACGATCATTTTTTGGTTGTTTAATTGTTCTTTATATGATCTGAGCCATAGTGTTTGGACGTCATCTTACTCTGTGTGGGATAATCGGTGTCGAAAAGTGTCGTCCTTCGCCAATGATTGGGTTTGTACAAGTCAAGCCCTTACATTATCGGCATTACTTGTCCATCTACGGTGAGTTTATTCCTGAAGAGGTGTATTCTCAGCCGTTTCGAGGCGCGTGTCGGCAATTTGTAATGTCAACTCTGCATTTTCCTGTCCCCGGAAATACTGGTCTTGGGTTGCCCACAGATATTCTAGATGATCTTTTCATTCTGCGCTAGCAACGCAACAGAAATTTTACGCTCGTCAACATCTCCTGGTCAACGTCAACGGTCCTGGAGTACGGCATTGCAGCGTGGAGTAGTGAATCCATCTTCTCCGTGGTCTTCCTCTTCTTCTCTTTGCCGGTATGTCTCCTTCCATGATGATCTTCTCCAGCCCTTCATGTCTTTTTATATGTGCAAAATATCTCAATTTTATCTTCCTTATTTTTAGCATCAGCCAGTTTTCTTTGATTTTGAGTTCTTTCTGGATAGATCTATTTGTTCTATTAGGTACCAGAAGAACACTGGAAAGTAATGCTGGTGTATAAAACATACTGGCCTAACACCGTTTTTACAAATATACTTCGTGCTTATGAAAACGTGTTTATGGATAGAAGAGATCAAAACAGATCATATCCCAAAATCACGGCCATCATAAATAATGGCCACTTCGCACCATGTTTCAAAATGGAGGGTGAGGCGGATTATTCAAATGTGTTTAGTAAACATATTGACTCTTTATTAAACATACGGACTTCTTTATTAAACATACGGACTTCTTTATTAAACATACGGACTTCTTTAGTAAACATACGGACTTCTTTAGTAAACATAACAACAAAATAACGATGAAGAGTAAGTGATGTGTACCAAAATTAAGATCAAATTACGATTGTAATTATATATGTATAATTTAACAATTACCTTCTTTAATAAACAAGTTGGCACAAAACCGTGCGTGAATTACATAGAGAAACAAAGAATGAAGTGGTTTGGCCACTTAATAAGAATGCATCCAAACTCCACAGTATACAGAGTCTTCTACAACAGAACATCGGGAAAGAAGGCAAGAGGAAGACCACGGAAAAGATGGTTAGATGGCGTAGCAGAATCATGTGAAAGAGCAAAGATAATAATCACACAAGCCACCAGAACAACGCAAGACAAAAACAGAAAACCACGACACTGGGCAACAACCCGGTAGCAGTGTGACGACAAAAGAAGAAGAAGAATAAACATAACAACAAAATAACGATGCCTAGAAAGTGTTGTGTACCGAAATGTAGACAAGGAATATGTTCTATTGTATAATTGTTGAAAGCACCAGCTATAGGACTCAGTATTTAAATAGATCATACATGTCTTTTACTGTTCACCTAAAGGAAGTTTCCATAGATTAGAGTTCTTTTAACTGGATGTCAAATAGTGGAAAATGGAATGGAAAAGTGGAATAACAGAAAATGGTATAGCAATAACACTCAATGTTTTGCATTTATGACATATTAAATTGAACCTGATCTGTCCTCATATCATCTGGATATGAAGATAAGTTCATAGCCACGACAAACCATAAGGAGATAGTCATACAAAATGTAACTGCCAGTTACATGAAATTCTCAATAGACAGTACTGTTTGTGTCTGCGGAGCTCAAAAAATAAATATTTTATTGTCTGTGGTTCCAACATTTATAGAAAAATAAGGAATGATCAATGCAATGTTCAGCTGCTTCTTCACAGAAAAGGAAAGGAGCAAAATTCAGTAGTAGATAAATATATTTGTGTAATACTGTTTAGTTTATGTGCTATTCAAGTTGTGGTCTTGTGCAAACTTGTGACTTAATTATTCATGGATTACTGATAAGAGACTACATAAGTGATGTTAGTTTATGTGCTATCAAGCTGTGGTTGTGCAAACTTGGACTTAAATTATTCATGGATTACTGATAAGAGACTACTATAAGCTGATATTGTTTATGTGCTAACCAAGCTGTGGTGATTCAGATGGATGAAATCTTAAAGTCAATGGGCAAGATCTTCCAGAAAGCAAGACCCCAACATACCTTGGAGTCACACTCGACCGGAAATTGACTTGGTGCTCCCAAATTGAAAATGCTACGGCACAAACGAGATATAAGCTCACGATGATGCGCAAACTCGCAGGCTCCACGTGGGAGCAAACACCAGAGTCCTCAAAACACTCTACTCTGGAAGAGTGCGATCGGTCCTGGAGTACGGCATTGCAGCGTGGAGTAGTGCATCCAACAAGCAATTCGCCAAAGTGAGCAACAGTCAAAACCGTGCAATACGCATTATCACAGGAGCCATGAAGTCCACCCCCATCAAGGCGATGGAAACAATCACAGGCAACCAACCAATGGCAGATCGAAGGGACAGAAAAGTTTTAGTATTAGCGGAAAAATTTAAACGGCTTGATTCCTACCCTATGTACGAAAGAATGAACGGATTTGGAAGGGGCAGGATACAAAGAACTAGCCTCGCACAAAACGCTAAAGCACTGACCGCAGACAATCCGGTCCTAGCAAACTGCAAAGCCAAATCAATCCCGGAAACCGATAAGTGCCCGCCGTAGAAAACCAAAATGCCGGAGCTAAGGAAATCAATCCCAGGCATACTGAAAAAGGGCAGCAAGAAAACTTCGAAAGAAGAGCGGCCACAGAAAAATGCATAGCGAATACCCCGAAAATAAGTGGACACACGTGTACACTGACGGATCGGAAAGGAACGCAATCAGTGATGGTGGAGGAGGAATAGTGCTTAAACTCTCAAAGAAAGCAACGGTCACAAATACGATTGCCACAGGCAAATACTCAAATAACTACCGGGCAGAGACAAAGGCAATAAGAACAGCGGCCAATTTGATCCTATAGAGAAGAAGCACCTCTCGCAACGAAGTCGTGATATTCACCGATGCTCTATCGGTCATCACGGCACTCAAAAGCGCAGGTAAAACAGAGCTAAATGAGCTGAAAGCGACCCTCAATGCACTAGTGTACGCACTCAAACGCACCGTTATTCAGTGTATCCCATCACATAAGCGGAAATGAACACACCGACAAACTTGCTAAAGAAGGCGGGTGACTACCTCAGACTGATCTCGAAATCAGTTATGAGGAAGCCAGAACAACCATCGGCTGGCACTATAGCGACAAATGGACAAAATACCATCCTCAATACAACAACAGCGACGGGTACTATGGTCTGTCTCGTAGTGAACAAGATGCCATACTCAGCCTCCGTATCGACCACAACAAGCTCCGCGCCTACATGTTTAACAAATTTTAAATTGACACAACTAGCCTGTGCCCCTGCAAAAAGGCGGACATGACGGCAGAACACGTACTGCAAGATTGTCAACAGATAGCAGGTATAAGAAAAGAAACCTGCCCATAATACAGAGCTTCGCCAGAAGCTGTACGGAGGAACGGAGTCCATTAAAAACACGGTAAAATTCATAATAAAAGTTGGTTCATCAGTCTAGGCCGGGATCCGAGAGAGAGAGAGAGAGAGTGAATGGATGTAATTATGTTAAAGCTGCACTAAATTATTCTAGAGGAAAATTGATTGGCACAGCATTTTGTTTTCCATTGTTATCCTGTATCACTAGTGATCTCTTTGGACATAATGTATCAAAAGTTGGTATATAGACTATTGATCTCCTTCGACATAATGTAAAAAAAAGTTGTCACATAGACTATTGATCTCCTTCGACATAATGTAACAAAAGTTTTCATGTAGACTATTGACCTCCTTCGATATAATGTAACAAAAGGTGGTGTTGTTCAAACTTGTGACTTACTTATTCATAGATTACTGATAAGAGACTACCAAAAGCTGATGTTAGTTTATTCGCTAATCAGGTTGTGGTGATGTGCAAACATGTGACTTACTTATTCATGGATTACTTATGAGAGACTATCATAAGCTGATGTAAGTACATCAGTAATCATATATAAATTACTCTAAGTATTATGTATAAAATTAAACTAAAATAGTATGTGAGAGCAACAACTATAGCTACTCATCATAAACCTTCTTCTGTAATACACACATGCAACCAACAACAAGTTTCTAACATCTGCAAGATGTATTGTCTAGATCAGCGTTTCCCAATAGTAACAGACAATAGTTAGTCTGTGAGAATACACCGCCTAAGCCTGTGACGTCACATGGCAATATTGCCGTCTGCGCTGAGGCCATTATTTACGATGGCCGCGCCAAAATGGTGGGCTGAAGAGTAAAGTGTCGGACATATGAATGTTAATATTGTAAACTGTCTTTTTCCAATCCTTTTTGCCTCACAGCGTAAGCTCAAGAAGAGATTTCTAAAACGGGCCTTTTTGTGCGCTTCGTAGATAGTGTCTTTCGTCGTCGCTGTTATCTCTGAGGTCCATCTTTTTCGTGCCCTGCCTTTTGCTTTGTACCCATTGTATCGGAGCAGCATTGCTCTTTAAGATGCATAGTCTGTTGGTAATCTGCTTATGTGACCAAACCATTTAATTTGTTGTAACCACAACGTAAACTGTAACACAGCGTAACAGATGTTCTGTTCGAAGCGATAGAACAAGCAGCAGAGAAGAAGAAGTGAAAGAGAGAGTAGAAGTGGAAGAAGACTAAAATATAGAATGGAAAATAGCGTAGAATAAAAAGAAAAACAAGAAGTAGTGGAAAGTAAAGAAAGAAAAAAAAGATAAAGAATAAACAGAGGCAGAAAATTAAGTAGGAAAAAAGAAAGTAGAAGAACATAAAGAAAAAGGGAAAGCAAAAAGGCAGTAGAAACGCAAGAAAAAAAGAAGAAATAGTGGGGAAAAAATTGCAATAATAGAAATAGAAGAAAAAGAGAAAAAGAAGATGAGAAAAGAAAAAAAATGAAAGAAAAGAAAAAGCAGATGAAAAAGAAGAAATAGAAGAAAAAAGTAGAAAAAGAAGAAAAGGAAGAGGAAAAGAAAAAGACTAACTAGAAACAAAGTCGAAAAAGAAGAAGAAGAAATGGGAAAAGGAGCAGAGAAAAAGAAGAAATGGGAAAAGGAGCAGAGAAGAAGAAGAAATGGGAAAAGGAGCAGAGAAGAAGAAGAAGAAATGGGAAAAGGAGCAGAGAAAAAGAAGAAATGGGAAAAGGAGCAGAGAAGAAGAAGAAATGGGAAAAGGAGCAGAGAAGAAGAAGAAGAAATGGGAAAAGGAGCAGAGAAAAAGAAGAAATGGGAAAAGGACAGAGAAGAAAAGAAGAAATGGGAAAAGGAGCAAGAAGAAGAAGAAATGTTAAAAGGAGCAGAGAAAAGAAGAAATGTAAAAGGACAGAGAAGAAGAAGAAATGTTAAAAGGAGCAGAGAAGAAGAAGAAGAAATGGAAAAAGGCAGAGAGAAGAAGAAGAAATGTTAAAAGGAGCAGAGAAGAAGAAGAAAATGGGAAAAAGGCAGAGAAGAAGAAGAAGAAATGTTAAAAGGAGCAGAGAAGAAGAAGAAGAAATGTTAAAAGGAGCAGAGAAGAAGAAGAAGAAATGGGAAAAGGAGCAGAGAAGAAGAAGAAGAAATGGGAAAAGGAGCAGAGAAGAAGAAGAAGAAATGGGAAAAGGAGCAGAGAAAAAGAAGAAATGTTAAAAGGAGCAGAGAAGAAAAAGAGAAGAAATGGAAAAGATGCAGAGAAAAGAGAAGAAAAAGAAAAATGTTAAAAGGAGCAGAAAAAGAAGAAATGGGAAAAGAAGCAGAGAAGAAAAAGAAGAAATGTTAAAAGGAGCAGAGAAGAAAAAGTAGACGAAGAAATAGTACACTGGTAAGGTAGTAAAGGAAACTTTTACATCAACTGAGGTATATCGGGGAATACGGTGCTAGGCTTGCATTTTTCATGGATCATCGGTACACAATAAGTGATGTGAGGAACATCACGCCGGCTGCAATGAGTTAATGAATAATTCTTCATGTTTGCATGGACATTATGTTTTAATATAACCAAATCAAAGTTAGCTATTAGATTAGAAAGACTTTGGATAAAAGAAACTGTAATCTTATTTTTTTTTAAAACAAATTCTAGTTTTTATTTTTTATTTGTACACTTTGAATTATGTGAATTATGTAAATCTAACTAGATTTAAATTTGAATACAATTTAAAGACCGATAACAGCGTATAGTTAAAACTACACTAATTTATTGAGTTATTTCCCTTCCAAACGCTTTCTGCTGCATGTATCTTTCTTCTTTCTTTCTTTGTCCTTCGCTGCTTTTTGCCGCTAGGCGTAGCAGGTTTAACTGATGATCGGGTTCCGAGATAATGCACGCTCGGTCGCTTGATATGCTGTGATATTGTGGAGTTTTAAGATGTCTGTAACTCCATCAACCCATCTTTTCTTGGTCTGTCCCTTCGTCTTGATGATTCCATTTTCAGGTTGTACGCTCTTGCAACTGGTGTATTCGGGTTCATTCTGACCAAGTGGCCAAACTATTTGAGTCTCTGTTTTTCAATAACTCTAATAACAGGTGTTGTTCCGACTGTTCTTCTAATTTCCTCTTTTCTTATATGGTCTCTTCTTGTTTTATTTACTGCTTTCCTCAAGCATCTCATTTCGCCTGTGGTAATTTTCCTTTCTTGTTCTTTTGTCAGTGCCCATGTTTGGCACTGGTAGCACAGTGTTGATATAAAGATTGAATTTATAATCTGCCTTTAAGTCTCTACTGGAATTGCTGGGTGTTTCAAGATTGGAGTAAGCTGGTATGTAATGTTGTTGGCTTGCTGGATTCTAGTTTCGATCTCTCTGTCCAGTCTACTATCAGATGTGAAGATACTTCCAAGGTATTTGAATTCTCTCACCTGCTTTAGCATTTGATCATCTATTTTTATGTTGATATATTTATGTTCTCTGCTTATAGTCATGACTTCTGTCTTTTGTATGTTGATCTTCATGTTGTATTTGAGGCAGCTATTGTTGAGTAAGTTTATGTGTTCTTGAAGCTGTTCAATATTATTATGGAATATACACTGGTCGTCAGCAAAGAGCAGTTCATTTTGTTGGTCTACGTCTCGTGATGTTTCGTCTATTTTGGTGATACTATCCATGTATATAATAAAGAGGAGAGGTGATAAAACACATCCTTGCCGTACTCCTGATGTTACTGGAAACCAATTTGTGAGTCCGGCGTTTGTTCGTATGGCACTTTTACTTTCTATATATATGGCTCTAACACAGTCTAGCAGCGTTCCTTTTATTCCGTAGTTTTCGAGAACATCCCATAATATGCCTCTGTTAACTCTATCAAATGCCTTCTCTTGGTCTATGAAGGCTATATTCATTTGATTTTTGTGTTCTATAGTCTTTTCACTAATTTGTCAAATATTAGGGCAAATATTGCATCTGTGCACACTTTTCCTTTTCTAAATCCAAACTGTTGTGGGCTGAGTGTTGGCTCCACAATTGGTCTTATTCGTTGCTACAGAACTCTTGCAAACATTTTTCCCACATGGCTTAGGAGGGAGATGCCTCTATATGTACTACAGTATTGTTTTTTACCTTTTTTCTTCCATATTGGTACTATAATAGCTTTTTGTCAATCTGAAGGGACAGTTCTTTCTTCCCACGCCTTCTTGAAGATGTAATGTACCCAGGTTACTCCAATCTCTCCACACGCCTTTATTGCTTCTGCTGTTATTCCATCAATTCCCACAGCCTTGTTCTTTGGGTTTCTCTTAATAGCTTCTCTTACATCACTTACTAGTATTTCAGGTTCTGCGATGTTTGCATATCTCTTTACCTCGGTCTCTTCACAACTGTCTGTTGGATGAGGACACTAAAATCGATGTTGAATCGATCAAGCGATTTTAGCAGTTTGGAATTACCCGTTGTTCAAGTCGAACTGGATGCCTGAGAGGTAGAGTGAGAGGTGTGTTTAATCAGAGAGCCACAGGAACCATCAGTATGAATACTCTTCGATATCTGTTGGGGAGACTGAGCACCTATGGGTCTACCCAGAGTGCAATGACGTCAGTTTAGTAACCAATATCTCTTTACCATTTGTAATTTGTCATTGCTAAATATAGCTCAACTTTTGAAGAGTTTATAAAAGAGATTATTTTGTTTCAATTTTTGAGTAACTTTTGTAACTGATCATCCAAAATGTACATGTTTTTATTCAACATATTCCTTCTCTAATCACCATTAATTATCTTGTCCTGAGCAGAACTTTGGCGTCCTAACAGTCCGTGGGAATTTATTTCTCTCTTTTATGCCATAACATTTATTTCTCTCTTATGTCATTTTATTTCTCTCTTATGTCATTTTATTTCTCTCTTATGTCATAACATTTATTTCTCTCTTATGTCATAACATTTATTTCTCTCTTATGTCATAACATTTATTTCTCTCTTATGTCTCGCCACTGAAGCCGGCATAATCAAACCATCAGTCACATCCTGAATCCATCTTATCCAAGTCTTCATCTTCTCCTCTTTGCAGGGATGTCTCCTTCCATGATGGTCTTCCCCAACCCTTCGTGTACTTTTATATGTCCAAAATACTTCCGTTTTCTCCTTCTTATTAGTCAATATAGATGGAGACTGCAGTAAAACTATGTATAATGACAAAGCACATAAAACAAAGTACTGTAGTTTTACAAAATATAATGACAATACACAGCAACTTTCGACTAAAAGGCCTTTATCAAGCAAAACGATACAACAAACCATACTAAAACAATAGTTACGGGAAATATACATGCATCACTGATACAGCTGTTAAATCTTACCCTAATACGTCACAAAGAAGAGCTGCAGTAATATGGCGAAATAATATCAATATAGATGATGTATGTATATATTTCCGTAACTATTGTTTTAATATGGTTTGTTGTATCGTTTTGCTTGATAAAGGCCTTTTGGTCGAAACGTTGCTATGTATTGTCATTGTATTTTGTAAAACTACAGTACTTTGTTTTATGTGCTTCGTCATTCTTATTTCTAGCATCAACCAGTTTTCGTTCATTTTGAGTTCCTTCTAGATAGATCTATTTGTTGTTGTTTTTTTCCATGATATACAAAAGACTCTTCTGTAACACTTATAGTCCAAAGCTCCCGTCTGCTCAGTGTGTTCGTAGCGCGTTGAACTACGGGTGACTATCCCTCTGTGTGTGCGGGTTCAATTCCGCGGGATGGCAGAAAAAGCCACAGATTCCCCAGAATTACGGTGTTCGTGGCACCAAACCGAAGGGTTACGATGTCCATGACACGAAGAGCTGAAAAGCTAAAGTGCTTCTGGATTGGGGAAAAAAAAAAAAATAAATAGTCAAAAGCACTTATATGTTTTTCCACTGCCTTAGTAAATGTCCATGCTTCACAGCTATATGTTTCCACTGAAAATGTGCATGATCTTAGTATTCTTAGCTTTGTTTTCCTGTCAGCTCTATTCCATACTGTTTTTAGTTGATTTGTAAGGCCATGTTTGTTCTTTTTTTTAAATTCCTTCATTCCATTTCCATCTCTTGTAAGCAGTGAACTGAGATATTCCAAACTGTTTACATTTTCTATTTTCTCCCTATTTCTAAAAAAAAATATCGTTTGTCCTGTTAGTTGTTTTAACTGTTGCCGTTGTAGCTTCTATTTTGTTGTAATCTATATTACTGTTTGGATTATCTAGGCATCTTCATGGAAGGTAGTCAGTCATTTCTTTCCTTGCTGTCAGTGACCAAACTGGTTTATGACCGTAGTCATTATCTCTAGTCATTGACGTACACATAACTTTTACAAGGAGAGTCAGGAAACAAAACATGTAATTGGTAGTTTATAATAATAATTTCTCTCGTACCGTTATAAGTTACATAGGGTATGCAAGCCATTTCTTTATACCGCTCTATCCTGGGCGACTCGCTCAATCTCCACATTGATATTTCTTGCCTCTTTCAGCAAAGTTCGTTTCAGTAGTCCACTCGTCCTTGGACCCTTTACATCCCACTTCAATGCCTGCTTTGATATTCTTTGATCATTTCTTCTCAAGGTGTGTTCAACATTCTCCGCCAATGCAGGTTCCAAGCCCAGATGGAAAAGGTGGAGGACTTGTGCGTGAGGCTAGCCACCTCGCCACAAGAAATTTAAAGAGCTACCGAAACTTACAATTGATAGTTTACATAATTGCGGGCTCCACGTATAGAAATATTAGTTTCTTATATATGTATAAACAATAGCTAGTTAGAAACAGTCAGTCTCAATGTTTTAGCAAACAGTCAACGTCTGCCTACCGTCGTTTGAGTCTTTGGCGAAACACGTAAAAATAAAGTACTGTAGTTTTAAACAATACAAAAAACAATAACGATACACATCAACGTTTCGACCAAATGGCCTTTATCAAGCAAATAATACAACAGAAGTGAAGAATTTCACTTCTTACGCGGCACAGGGTGGCGTCTGTGACCTAGGGGTTAGTGACTCGGTCTATTAACCTCGACGCTCTGAGTTCGAATCACGATGCGGACAGTTTGGTTGCAAATTGTTTCGCGTGGATTTTGATACAAGGACGATGGCACCACCCGTTCAGAAAACAATGGCAAACTACTGAACGTAATAATGCCTAGAAAATCACAAACAGCGTTAGAAAGCTGGGGTTGATTCACAAAATCCTGTAAAGGATTTACAATTTACTTTACATGTCACAGAACATATAGAATCAGAGAATAAAATCGTAACGGACCTAAAATTAAAATCTGTGAACGAATCTGTATCGTTATTGTTTTTATACTTTGTAAAACTATAGTACTTTGTATTTTACGTGTTTCATCATTGCTACAAAGTTTTACTGCAGTCTTCTCTTATATCGTTTAAGTCTGTAACTTTTGTAACTTTCATCATTGCTACATAGTTTTACTGCAGTCTTCTCTTATATCGTTTAAGTCTGTAACTTTTGTAACTTTCATCATTGCTACATAGTTTTACTGCAGTCTTCCCTGATATAAGTCTGTAACTTTTGTAACTTTCATCATTTGCTACATAGTTTTACTGCAGTCTTCTCTTATATCGTTTAAGTCTGTAACTTTGTAACTTTCATCATTGCTACATGTTTTACTGCAGTCTTCCACGTCGTTTAAGTCTGTAACTTTGTAACTTTCATCATTGCTACATAGTTTCTGCAGTCTTCCCATACGTCGTTTAAGTCTGTAACTTTGTAACTTTCATCATTGCTACATGTTTATGCAGTCTTCTCTTATATAAGTCTGTAACTTGTAACTTTCATCATTGCTACATAGTTTACTGCAGTCTTCCTATATAAGTCTGTAACTTTGTAACTTTCATCATTGTACATGTTTACTGCAAGTCTTCTTATATCGTTTAGTCTGTAACTTTGTAACTTCATCATTGCTACATAGTTTTACTGCA
The DNA here is from genome assembly GCA_020796225.1 of Arion vulgaris. Taxonomy (NCBI): domain Eukaryota; kingdom Metazoa; phylum Mollusca; class Gastropoda; order Stylommatophora; family Arionidae; genus Arion; species Arion vulgaris. The sequence goes on along the minus strand of CM036758.1, from coordinate 64,467,598 downwards.
GTCTTCCCTTACGTCGTTTAAGTTTGTAACTTTTGTAACTTTCATCATTGCTACATAGTTTTACTGCAGTCTTCCTTATATCGTTTAAGTCTGTAACTTTTGTAACTTTCATCATTGCTACATAGTTTTACTGCAGTCTTCCCTTACGTCGTTTAAGTCTGTAACTTTTGTAACTTTCATCATTGCTACATAGTTTTACTGCAGTCTCTTACGTCGTTTAAGTCGAACTTGTAACTCATCATTCTACAGTTTTACTGCAGTCTTCCCTTATATAAGTCTGTAACTTTTGTAACTTTCATCATTGCTACATAGTTTTACTGCAGTCTTCTCTTACGTCGTTTAAGTCTGTAACTTTTGTAACTTTCATCATTGCTACATAGTTTTACTGCAGTCTTCCCTTACGTCGTTTAAGTCTGTAACTTTTGTAACATTCATCATTGTTCCATAGTTTTACTGCAGTCTTCCCTTACGTCGTTTAAGTCTGTAACTTTTGTAACTTTCATCATTGTTCCATAGTTTTACTGCAGTCTTCCCTTACGTCGTTTAAGTCTGTAACTTTTGTAACTTTCATCATTGCTACATAGTTTTACTGCAGTCTTCCTGATATAAGTCTGTAACTTGCTTTCATCATTGCTACATGTTTACTGAGTCTTCTATATCGTTTAAGTCTGTAACTTTTGTAACTTTCATCATTGCTACATAGTTTTACTGCAGTCTTCCCTTATATAAGTCTGTAACTTGTGTAACTTTCATCATTGCTACATAGTTTTACTGCAGTCTTCCCTTATATAAGTCTGTAACTTTTGTAACTTTCATCATTGCTACATAGTTTTACTGCAGTCTTCCCTTATATAAGTCTGTAACTTTTGTAACTTTCATCATTGCTACATAGTTTTACTGCAGTCTTCTCTTATATCGTTTAAGTCTGTAACTTTTGTAACTTTCATCATTGCTACATAGTTTTACTGCAGTCTTCCCTTACGTCGTTTAAGTTTGTAACTTTTGTAACTTTCATCATTGCTACATAGTTTTACTGCAGTCTTCCTTATATCGTTTAAGTCTGTACTTTGTAACTTTCATCATTGCTCATGTTTTACTGCAGTCTTCTCTTACGTCGTTTAAGTGAACTGTGTAACTTTCATCATTGCTACATGTTTACTGCAGTCTTCCCTTATATAAGTCTGTAACTTGTGTAACTTTCATCATTGCTACATAGTTTTACTGCAGTCTTCCTTATATCGTTTAAGTCTGTAACTTTTGTAACTTTCATCATTGCTACATAGTTTTACTGCAGTCTTCCTTATATCGTTTAAGTTTGTAACTTTTGCAACTTTCATCATTGCTACATAGTTTTACTGCAGTCTTCCTTTACGTCGTTTAAGTCTGTAACTTTTGTAACTTTCATCATTGCTACATAGTTTTACTGCAGTCTTCCTATATAAGTCTGTAACTTGTACTTTCATCATTGCTACATGTTTTACTCAGTCTTCCTTTACGTCGTTTAAGTCTGTAACTTTTGTAACTTTCATCATTGCTACATAGTTTTACTGCAGTCTTCCTTATATCGTTTAAGTCTGTAACTTTTGTAACTTTCATCATTGCTACATAGTTTTACTGCAGTCTTCCTTTACGTCGTTTAAGTCTGTAACTTTTGTAACTTTCATCATTGCTACATAGTTTTACTGCAGTCTTCCCTTATATAAGTCTGTAACTTTTGTAACATTCATCATTGCTACATAGTGTTACTGCAGTCTTCCACGTCGTTTAAGTCTGTAACTTTGTAACTTTCATATTGCTACAAGTTTTACTGCAGTCTTCCTTTACGTCGTTTAAGTCTGTAACTTTGAACTTCATCATTGCTACATAGTTTACTGCAGTCTTCTATATCGTTAAGTCTGTCTGTGAACTTTCATCATGTAAATTCTGCAGTCTTCCTATATCGTTTAAGTCTTACTGAACATTCATCATTGCTACATAGTTTTACTGCAGTCTTCCTATACTCGTTTAAGTCTGTAACTTTTGTAACATTCATCATTGCTACATAGTTTTACTGCAGTCTTCTCTTACGTCGTTTAAGTCTGTAACTGTTGTAACTTTCATCATTGCTACATAGTTTTACTGCAGTCTTCCCTTACGTCGTTTAAGTTTGTAACTTTTGTAACTTTCATCATTGCTACATAGTTTTACTGCAGTCTTCCTTATATCGTTTAAGTCTGTAACTTTTGTAACTTTCATCATTGCTACATAGTTTTACTGCAGTCTTCCTTATATCGTTTAAGTCTGTAACTTGTGTAACTTTCATCATTGCTACATAGTTTTACTGCAGTCTTCCTTACGTCGTTTAAGTCTGTAACTTTGTAACTTTCATCATTGCTACATAGTTTACTGCAGTCTTCCTTACGTCGTTTAAGTCTGTAACTTTTGTAACTTATCATTGCTACATAGTTTTACTGCAGTCTTCCTTATATCGTTTAAGTCTGTAACTTTTGTAACTTTCATCATTGCTACATAGTTTTACTGCAGTCTTCCTTTACGTCGTTTAAGTCTGTAACTTTTGTAACTTTCATCATTGCTACATAGTTTTACTGCAGTCTTCCCTGATATAAGTCTGTAACTTTTGTAACTTTCATCATTGCTACATAGTTTTACTGCAGTCTTCCCTTACGTCGTTTAAGTCTGTAACTTTTGTAACTTTCATCATTGCTACATAGTTTTACTGCAGTCTTCTCTTACGTCGTTTAAGTCTGTAACTTTTGTAACTTTCATCATTGCTACATAGTTTTACTGCAGTCTTCCCTGTACTCTTTAAGTCTGTAACTTTTGTAACTTTCATCATTGCTACATAGTTTTACTGCAGTCTTCCCTTACGTCGTTTAAGTTTGTAACTTGTGTAACTTTCAGAGAGCTGCAGTAGCGTAGTTGTTAGTGAACTCGTTTCTTAGGCTAGTGGTACGGGTTCAATTCTACAGTAGACGTGGAATATTTTTTTCCGAAGGTAACGACTCCCAGACTCAATTTGCTAACAGGAAAATCACTGGGAAGTAAAGGCGACCGGCGTGATGTTGACCACATCACCCATCGTGTGCCGACAGTCAGTGAAAAATATGGACCTAACACTGTATTACCAAATGTGAAAAAAATGAAAATCGTGGCATATCCTAAAGGACGTACCACAGTAAACGAGTCGTTGATTTTCTAGACACCACTTATACGTTTAGTAGTTTGTCATTGCTTTCTAAACAGTGAGGTTATTTTTACCTTTTGTAAAAATCTCACGGAAACGAATTTGCTTCCAAACTTGCCCACCACGGGGTTTAAACCGGATACGCTTGGGTTCGTGATTAAGCTCACTACCGCTTGAGCAACAGACGTTCACCATTAGCAAATATACTTGGATGTATAAAAAGAGTCCCTTTACTTACTTTCTTTACGACTCACATTCAAAGATTGTTCGACGGTGGACAGTTCAGTTCGGAATGAGATGTGAGTGCTCTACAAATAAATGAATGTCTCGTTGATGGTATATGCAAGGAACAAAATAAATATGATCTCATGCAAATAGGAGTCACTTGGTAATGGTGGATTTACATGTACGCTTGTTTTATTTGGATATCTAATGTGGCACGGTTGACTTTCAAAGATTTATCTACATGAAATATTTCATGGTGAAATGAGAAGAACAGGACAGAAAACAAATTTCTAGGATTGACAACATGAAGATCGGAACATGTCAAGATTTCTCCACACTTCTCCACACTTGCACGACAGGTTGAAGACAGACAACTATAGAAGACTTCTTTTGCTGATGTCTCTTCCTCTACGACACTAACGGGTTACGGGTCTTAGTATATTATTTCTTGTCTCACGTCTTACTGGTCAGTTTAGTTTAGTCGTGGGATCATCATCACTGCCCGTCGAACCAATTAGTCCATAAATGATCCGTTCTCCTCCTCAGTATGTCTCTCAGTGTGTGACGACTAACGACATCGGTTCTTTGTTGGCTTACTATTCTTCTTTGGGTATCATCATAGTGTTCTTGTCTAGCTGCACCATACTTGACTTGAAGTTCTTGCAGTCTGGTTAGTATTGCAGTTTCACCACTATTACTTGAATCATGTACACGACCTCTCTCCCTTAGGGAATTTATAATATCAGCCTGGTCCATTGTTCACCCGCTTTGTACAGCAGCCATACATGCAAGCATATCTGCGCGTTCATTTCTCCTTACACCTGCATGACCTGGCACAAAAATAAAACTGATTTTTTTCCCGTCTAGACCAGCGTTTCCTAAAGTGGGCGGTACCGCCCCAAGTGGGAGCTGAAACTTACTTTCTAGGGGGATAGTGGGTTCAGAAGAATTTGGAGGTGTTCAGACGATTAGGGTAGGTGGCTCCTTAAAGAAGAAATTAATAATAAATATTGTAAAATAAATTATTTTCGGGTTTTTGCGATTGAATAATCATTTAAAATTTGAATTCTGCATCTTAATTCATCTTATGCCCATCTTACACGATCCATTTTTCATCAATTTTCTTTTTCATGTATATAATCATTTGAAAATTGACCATGTATTACAGAAATATATATATATCAATTTTCTATGTCAAAGAAAAATATAGAATTTATATATGTGGGGGAGGCGTTGGCAAACTGTTATAATGGGGAGGGGGCGTTACAAATTTTATGTTGTGCAAAGTGGGCGGTGAGCCGGAAACGTTTGGGAATCTGTGGCCTAGACCTTCTCAGAGACTCCATACATTGTCTCCAAGCACAGCCTGTTTCAACCTTCCACAGCAACTTGTCAGCTTTACATAATTCCTTGTTTTGTTAGTAGATACGTCTCACAAATGAGAAATGTTAAAATAACGAAACTATTATTCAGCAACTTTTTTTTTTTAAACAAGTAATCAATAAAAACGTGTGGAACATTCTGAGCCAGCCCGGATTCAGGACTCAAGAGCTCCTACATAAATTTGCGTGCTTTAGAAAAATCATAAGAGTGGCAGCATATCATTCAACGACAGCGTTTCAATTTCAGACTGCTACCTGCCACTTCAAACATAACTCCTTGTAGACCAGAATTCAAAAACATATTATCTTTTGTTTATAAAGAAAATGAGCTGGTTAATTTCAAGAATTCATTTTTAAATATTTGATAATTTAGCTTGAGATTTTCTTTAAAACACTTTGTGTGAGATTTTATATAGGCGATAAATAGAAACTTATTTCACTTATTTTTTTGTTAAACAACTTTTTTTCTTCATCTGCAAAATATTATTAAAGAAAATAAAGAATCAAGATGGAAGTGACAAGAATTGTCATTCTCGTTTTCCTCGTCAACTGCGTTTACTCCATGCATCTGAAGGTAAGAATATGTTAGAGAATAGTTTGTCGATAAATTGCTGTTCATTGTTATAATGATTATCACCATTATCCTCAGCATCATCATCATCTTCATCATTATCATCTTCATCATCTTCATCATCTTCATCACCATCTTCATCTTCATGATCATCTTCATCTTCATCATCTTCATCATCACCATCTTCATCTTCATCATCATCTTCATCACCACCATCATCTTCATCATCATCACCATCATCTTCATCATCATCATCACCATCATCTTCATCATCTTATGGAAACAACTCAGCATTAAACATTAAAACATTTGTTTTCCCATGAGGGTAGAGATAGTGTAGTAGTTAGCGCATTTGATTCGTAGGCGCTTGGTGCGGGGTTCAAGTTCACAGATTGGGTTTAATTTTTTTCCGAAAGTAAAGATTCTCATGTCGGCCCAGCCTTAATTATGTACAAAGGAAACACAGGGTAGTAAAGATTCTCATGTCGGCCCAGACTTAATTGTGTACAAAGGAAACACATGGTAGTAAAGATTCTCATGTCGGCCCAGCCTTAATTGTGTACAAAGGAAACACAGGGTAGTAAAGATTCTCATGTCGGCCCAGACTTAATTGTGTACAAAGGAAACACAGTGTAGTAAATATTCTCATGTCGGCCCAGACTTAATTATGTACAAAGGAAACAGAGGGTAGTAAAGATTCTCATGTCGGCCCAGCCTTAATTATGTACAAGGGAAACACAGGGTAGTAAAGATTCTCATGTCGGCCCAGCCTTAATTATGTACAAAGGAAACAGAGGGTAGTAAAGATTCTCATGTCGGCCCAGACTTAATTGTGTACAAGGGAAACACAGGGTAGTAAAGATTCTCATGTCGGCCCAGCCTTAATTGTGTACAAGGGAAGCACAGGGTAGTAAAGATTCTCATGTCGGCCCAGCCTTAATTATGTACAAGGGAAACAGAGGGTAGTAAAGATTCTCATGTCGGCCCAGACTTAATTGTGTACAAGGGAAACACAGGGTAGTAAAGATTCTCATGTCGGCCCAGCCTTAATTGTGTACAAGGGAAACACATGGTAGTAAAGATTCTCATGTCGGCCCAGCCTTAATTGTGTACAAAGGAAACACAGGGTAGTAAAGATTCTCATGTCGGCCCAGCCTTAATTGTGTACAAGGGAAACACAGGGTAGTAAAGATTCTCATGTCGGCCCAGCCTTAATTATGTACAAGGGAAAGAGGGTAGTAAAGATTCTCATGTCGGCCCAGCCTTAATTATGTACAAAGGAAACACATGGTAGTAAAGATTCTCATGTCGGCCCAGACTTAATTATGTACAAAGGAAACAGAGGGTAGTAAAGATTCTCATGTCGGCCCAGACTTAATTATGTACAAGGGAAACACAGGGTAGTAAAGATTCTCATGTCGGCCCAGACTTAATTGTGTACAAAGGAAACACAGGGTAGTAAAGATTCTCATGTCGGCCCAGACTTAATAGTACAAAGGGAAACACATGGTAGTAAAGATTCTCATGTCGGCCCAGACTTAATTATGTACAAAGGAAACAGAGGGTAGTAAAGATTCTCATGTCGGCCCAGACTTAATTATGTACAAGGGAAAGAGGGTAGTAAAGATTCTCATGTCGGCCCAGACTTAATTATGTACAAAGGAAACACATGGTAGTAAAGATTCTCATGTCGGCCCAGACTTAATTGTGTACAAGGGAAAGAGGGTAGTAAAGATTCTCATGTCGGCCCAGACTTAATTATGTACAAAGGAAACACATGGTAGTAAAGATTCTCATGTCGGCCCAGACTTAATTGTGTACAAGGGAAAGAGGGTAGTAAAGATTCTCATGTCGGCCCAGACTTAATTATGTACAAAGGAAACACAGGGTAGTAAAGATTCTCATGTCGGCCAGACTTAATTAGTACAAAGAAACAGAGGGTAGTAAAGATTCTCATGTCGGCCCAGACTTAATTATGTACAAGGGAAACACAGGGTAGTAAAGATTCTCATGTCGGCCCAGACTTAATTATGTACAAAGGAAACAGAGGGTAGTAAAGATTCTCATGTCGGCCCAGACTTAATTATGTACAAAGGAAACAGAGGGTAGTAAAGATTCTCATGTCGGCCCAGACTTAATTATGTACAAGGGAAGCACAGGGTAGTAAAGATTCTCATGTCGGCCCAGACTTAATTATGTACAAAGGAAACACATGGTAGTAAAGATTCTCATGTCGGCCCAGACTTAATTGTGTACAAAGGAAACAGAGGGTAGTAAAGACAGCTGGTGTGATTTTGACCGCATCACTCATCGTGTGCTGTTGGACAAATAAAAATACAATTTGAAAACCGTCTTCCCAAATATACCTACCTCATTGTTTACAAATGTGTCTTATCGTTACATATATTTTCTTGAATGTTCTGATGCAAACAACATACGTCTTCTTCTTCTTCTTTAATCGCTCCATATCGACCACTTGTTAAACCACTCTTTGTGATATATATGTTATCTGAGGCTAAGAGCGATTGTACGTTGTGCATGTTATGCGTCTACAAGTTGGCTAGCACATCCTATTTCTTTTATTTACTAGGGTAGCTTCCCTAGGACCCTACCTCAGTCGCCTCTTACAACATGTCTTGTAGGTTGCAGTGGTACTATTCTTTGCTCCGTCCCCCCTGTGAGCCCAGCAGCACATGGACGAAAATATGATTTAAACATCGTATTCTCAAATATACCTACCTTATTTGTTTGAAAAGTGTTGTTTTTTTTTTTGTTATATATATTTTCTTGGATATTCTGATATAAACAAGTGAGAAAGTAAGAGGAAGAGAAAGCGAGAAAGAGAGAGGGGGAGGGAGAGCAAGCAGAGAGAGAGAGAAAGAAAGCAGAGAGAAGAAAACGTCACTCGACGCCACTCTCAACTTAGTGTTGTCAAATTATATTTTCAATCATTGATATAAAAACGCGCAAACAACAAACACATTTTCTAAGTTTGGTTATTATTTAATATTATAATTTCTGGAACATAAGTTTATTTCTGCGATTTCCAAACTGGGGTCCGTGGACCCCCGGTGGCCCGCGGGTACTCACAGGGCGGGTCCTAAAACACTTCAAGAAATATTATCTTTCATATTTCAAACAGAATATTAAATTTTTAAATATGTATAAAGACAATGGTAAACTAGTTCCCTGAAATCAATAGACCCCGGGCCAGACCGGAGTCTAAATGTCTGACAGGACAAAATGAAAGATCATTTGAAGCTTCGTGCAGTCTGAGAAATTGGAGCCAGCTTGACTGTTAGTGTGGTGTAATAATAACTCCATCGCTAGAAGATTTTCATATATAGAAAATGTTGAAGGGTTCGCAACAGCAAAATTGAAACGATCTCCGCGGTAATGCAAATTTTGGGAACAGTGGTTTATTTTATTATTTCCATATCAAATTTATTTATACTTACAGGTAAGAGGAAAGAAATGTCAACTTAGAAATATTTTTAAACGAACAATATTTCCTGTTATTGTCTGTTGTGTGTTTTTTGTTTCAATGTTACACTTATAAGTTGTATCTGATTCTTTTTGTACTATTATACGTTACATGGGCATGTACGCAATTTCTCCATACCGATCTATTCTTGGCAATTTCTTCAATCTGTTCTAGTACATGTCAATATAACGGAGAATGGTATAATATTATTTTGCCATTATACGTTTCACGGACATGCAAGCAATTTCTCCATACCACTCCATTCTTGGCAATTCGTTCAATTACTTTCAGAAAATAGAGCCTGATATTTCTAAGCTCATCAATTTGACACAGTTAATGTAGCTTTTGAGCTCCAAAAAAAATTATTTGCAGTCAATTAATTCTATCTATCTATATCCTCTTCGTGTCTCGATGGACACATACGGCATTCACAAGAGGCTTCCACTGTTGCCGTTTTGTTGCTTTTCTTCTACCAACTGTCTCCCACGTCAGGCCACACTCCTTCACCTCTCTCTCTCCACAGCTCTTTTCCATATTTCCTTTGGACATCCAGGTCTTCTCTTACTATCCGCTGTTGTCCATTAATAAGGTATAGTTAATGTAGCTTTATAGCTAATAAAAGAGATTTACACTCCATCAACATAGTGATGAATTTGAGGGAATGTTTATGCCAAATGGTCAAGCCGTTTGTGTTATGTTCTGAGTGTCATGTTTTCGATTCGGAACCGTGTCGTTTGGTTTACCAGTCCTTTGCCCGAGTGGTTACCGGGGCCCAAATTTCGGGTGTAAAGAATAGAACCACTGCTACCTGCCATGCATGTCTTAAGAGGCGATAAGGAGATTTGGCTGAAATCGGATGCGCGTTTCCTAAACGTGTAGAAGTCTATGCGTTTAGGGCTACCAAACCAATGTGCAACGTATACAGTTCTTGGCAAAGATCAAACATATCACAAAGAGTGATTAAAATTGGTCGTAAAGAAGGAACGCAAAGAAGAAGAAGACCAGTCCCTTTTTCATAGATCATTATGATTGTCGCTGGAGATACGGAATTCTTGCAATGCGCATCTCGCTTGGCAGGTGGTATGCCATTTCTGCAGAGAACAATCGAGTCATGAGAAAAACCTGCTGCAGTAAAATCAGTTTTACGTGATAAGAATTTTAAAATATTGAATACTATTTCTTCTTTCTTCTTTGCGTTCGTTCTTTACGACCAATTTTAATCACTCTTTGTGATATGTTTGATCCTTGCAAGAAGTGTATACGTTGCACATTGGTTTGGTAGGCCCTAAACGCATAGACTTTTACACGTTTAGGACACGTGCATCCGATTTAGGCCAAACTTCCTTAGTCGCCTTTTACGACATGCGTGGTATGTTACAGTGGTTCTATTCTTTACACCCCAAAGTGGGCCCCGGTAACCACTCGGTGATACTACTTTTATTCAGCGATTTCTGGTCATGTACTTTGTTTACTGTGGACCACAAACTGGGCAGTCAGGTTCATGTCCTTCAGGTTTGCCCAAAGCTTAGTATTTAGATCGACTAGGCGTAGCCACATGCTGCCTCTCAGCTCACCCAGGAGATGACAATCATGCAGGACATGCTCCGGTGTCTGTTCCACCTGCTGACACTGACAGAGAGCTGTTTAACTTGTTCCTAGTGTGTGTAAGTATCTATTGAGTCTGCAGTGTCCGGTACGTAGGCGGAATATAATGACCTGGTCTGTTCTGCTTAGGTCTTTGATGAAGTTCTTTCCATAATCATATCCAGTGTTTGTTTTCTAGTCTACATCAGATTTTCTCTGTATGTGGGTTTTCACCTCTTGAAGTGATGGTGGTTGGTAAATTAAAACACACTTTTTCCAGAGAAGAATTCGAAGTATTCAAAGTTTATCGAAAACCAGACTAGCATATCTCTTAAATTTACCGAGTCCCTGACAAATAAGAAATCAATTTAGAAGCTGAGTAGACTAACAGGCAGACATCATTAGAATAACAAGATGGACTTCTTCATGGTGGCTGCATAAATGAATTTACTAATGATACCATCTGGAAAACTGGAAAAACAATACGTTTAGTTTTCTCCTGTAATTTGTTTTGGGCATTATTTATATGTAAGGAGACTATTGGTAAATGGGATCAGAGTCGATTTAGTAACCAGTAACCAATTGGGATCAGAGTCGGTTTAGTAACCAGTAACCAATTGGGATCAGAGTCGGTTTAGTAACCAGTAACCAAATGGGATCAGAGTCGGTTTACTAACCAGTAACTAATAACCAAATGGGATCAGAGTCGGTTTAGTAACCAGTAACCAATAACTAACTGGAATCCGATTCGGTTTAGTAACCAGTAACTAAATGGGATCCGATTCGGTTTAGTAACCAGTAACCAATAACTAAATGGGATCCGATTCGGTTTAGTAACCAGTAACCAATAACTAAATGGAATCCGATCCGGTTTAGTAACCAGTAACCAATAACTAAATGGGATCCGATTCGGTTTAGTAACCAGTAACCAATAACTAAATGGGATCCGATTCGGTTTAGTAACCAGTAACCAATAACTAAATGGGATCCGATTCGGTTTAGCAACCAGTAACCAGTAACTAAATGGGATCCGATTCGGTTTAGTAACCAGTAACCAATAACTAAATGGAATCCGATCCGGTTTAGTAACCAGTAACCAATAACTAAATGGGATCCGATTCGGTTTAGTAACCAGTAACCAATAACTAAATGGGATCCGATTCGGTTTAGTAACCAGTAACCAATAACTAAATGGGATCCGATTCGGTTTAGCAACCAGTAACCAATAACTAAATGGGATCCGATTCGGTTTAGTAACCAGTAACCAATAACTAAATGGGATCCGATTCGGTTTAGCAGCCAGTAACCAATAACTAAATGGAATCCGATTCGGTTTAGTAACCAGTAACCAATAACTAAATGGGATCCGATTCGGTTTAGTAACCAGTAACCAATAACTAAATGGGATCCGATTCGGTTTAGTAACCAGTAACCAATAACTAAATGGTATCAGATTCGGTTTAGTAACCAGTAACCAATAACTAAATGGAATCCGATTCGGTTTAGTAACCAGTAACCAATAACTAAATGGTATCCGATTCGGTTTAGTAACCAGTAACCAATAACTAAATGGGATCCGATTCGGTTTAGTAACCAATAACTAAATGGTATCCGATTCGGTTTAGTAACCAGTAACCAATAACTAAATGGGATCCGATTCGGTAAATAAGTGTAGTGACGTCGATTGTTAAGATCTGTTAAGAGTTTATTAAAGATAACAAAGCAAATTTTCAGAGTAGCCACTAAAGATTAAAACTAAATGTCCTATATTGATATATATATATAACATTCTTTTGTACTGTTATACGTTGCATAGGTCATGCAAGTAATTTTCTCCATACCGTCGTCATAAAACTGCCACCTCATGGAATTTAACGATATGTTTTGCTCACTCAGAAAAGTTTGTTTCAGGGTTTCCTAGGGGGCCCTCTCTTTCTTGAACCCTTTGCCTCCCACTTCAATGCCTGGTTTGGTATTCTTTGATCATTTCTTCTCAAGGTGTGCCCAACATGTCTCCATCTTCTCCTTCTCATATTATGTCGAATACCTTCTCATAATTCGCAAATTCGATGTTGAATGATGATTTTAATTCGATTATTTACTCTTTTGTTATACGTCATGTGACCATTTAGTCAGCGCAGGATATATTTGATCATAAACCAGCCTGATCATCTTTTAGTTTCATGTCAGTGGCATCTTGCAATCTCGTTTCAAGTCAGATCGTTTGAAACGGACTCTCTAATCAATCTCTACACGCATGTTGATGTACAAAGTCAGATCGATTGGGACGATATCTCTTGTCAATCTCTACATCAAGAGACTTTCAGATCGCTTGATACATCCTCTCTTGTCAATTTCTACACGCAAGTTGAGAGATTGTCAGATGGCTTGATACATCTTTTCTTGCTAATCTCTACACGCAAGTTAAGAGACTGTCAGATCGCTTGATACATCCTCTCTTGCCAATCTCTACACACAAGTTGATCTACTAAGTCAGAGCGTTTGGTACGATATCTCTTGCCAATCTCTACATCCAAGTTAAGAGACTAACTCAGATCGATTGGGGCATCCTTTCTTGCCAATCTCTACACGCAAGTTTAGAGAATGTCAGATCGTTTGATACATCCTCTCTTGCCAATCGAATCTCTACAAGCAAGTTAAGAGACTAAATCAGATTGTTTGAAACATCCTCTCAGGCCATTCTCTACACGTAAATTGAGAGACTAAGTCAGTACGTTTCAAGCACTTTAAATCAATCTTTAAGTCAAGTCCTAGCGTTCAATCATTAAATGTGCAGATCGTATCATGGCTGTTGGTCATGTTTAATTTGACCACCAACCACAACAGCTGTACCTAGTGTAGCTTTCTATATTCGTGACTTACTGTTGTATATCAGCAATCTAAGCATTCAAACAAAATTATAATTAACGATTTCATTTGTTTCACTGACAAAAGGCAAACTTGGGAGATGCAACACCTGAATTATTCAACCACCTTTATCATTTAATAACATTTCATTCGTTAGACCTCCAAATCTTCACTTTTTTTAATGATGCTGTTCACGATTGCTTGCTCACATGCAAGGCATGGGTTTAGTTGAAGAGAATGCTACTGACCACATTAATGAAGATATCACGGCACGCATCCAAAAACTAATTATCCTTCAAAGTTAAGTACTTAAAAATGTTTTTTATTCCCTAGTTATGTCTTTATGTGCTTAGCTCCACTTTTATTTCTGTCAAATACTTTAGAATTATTTTTATTGGCTATTGGTTAACTCTTAGTGGACCAGAGTAAAAACAACTTTTTTACAAGCCATCTTTTAATCATACATTTTTAACAGACAGCTGTCATTAGTTTTATCATAAAATTCATTTGTTATGTATGAAACATCTACCATATATCACAATGTTTAGAATTTATTTCACTGTGTAATTATATTGGTGAAGTATTTATACATATGGCAAGCAAAATGCCAAAGGATTTTTAGTGAGAACAAAAATAAAAATAATAAAACGAGGATAAAAATGTCAGTTACCACTCAATTTAAATTAATTCTATAAATGTGTAAAACATAAAAACGTATTTATTTCCATACTACATCTGTTTTACTTTTAAATAAAAAACGTCTTTTAATGTGACTCATTATAAAAAAAGGCGTCCAATCCAAAGCCACATAGTGTGGCGTTTTGTCCACATAGAGTTAATGAACTGGCGTCACAGCACTCCGGGCAGACTCATAGTGTCAGTCTTCTCTAACAGATTACGAAGGGCATGCATACTGAAGGTTCCTGTGGCACGCTGGTTAAACCCACTTCTCTTTCTGTCCATCAAGCAACCAGTTTTATCTGTGCAACATGTAATTCCAAACTCCTTAAATCGGTCTATTTATTCAAGGTCTATTTTAGTGTCTTCATCCAACAGTAGATCGCCAAGAGCCGAAGAACTTCCCCTTATTATTTGTATTACTAGTTCATAAGCTATGTCCTTGCGTGTTGTTCGCTCTATTATTCGCACGTGTGCTCGCCGGACTTACAACAGAAGCAACGAATAGTAACACTGCCACCTACACAGCATGTCGTAAGAGGAGTCTGAAGTAGGGGTTCGCTCTATTATTCGCACGTGTGTCGTCGGGACTTACAACAGAAGCAACGAATAGTAACACTGCCACCTACACAGCATGTCGTAAGAGGAGTCTGAAGTAGGGGATTAGTGGAGCTACCCTAGTAAATAAAAAGCATCGCAGAAATAGAAAGTGCTGGTCAACTTGTAGGTGCATAACTGGCACAACATACAATCGCTCTTAGGCTCGGATCACATGCAGATCACAAAGAGTGGTTAACAAGTGGTCGATATAGAGCATTCGAAGAAGAAGAAGCTTTATATTTTATTTGTGTAAAAACACTTTTCAAATTATTTTCATTTAGTAATTCACTTTTGTTATGTCTGGAAATGTTAAAAAGAAATTATGATACGAATTGGCAAAGCAACATCAGCTTTTAAAAGTCTAAATAAAATATGGAACTGCAAGTTATATAGTATGAAAACTAAATTACGAATTTTCAATTCAAATGTTTATCAATCCTAACATATAGTCAGCGAGAGTTGGAAAATGACTAAAGATATAGAAAGCAAGTTGAATGCATTTGAAAATAGATGTCTGCGAAAAATAATGAATATAAAATGGAACGAATTCAGGAGAAGTGATGAAATCAGAGACATGTCTGGTCAACCACTAGTGACAACTGTTATAAGAAAGAGAAGATGGAGATATGTTGGGCACACCTTGAGGAGAAATGATCAACGAATATCAAAGCAGGCATTGAAGTGGGATGCAAAGGGTTTAAGAAAGAGAGGTCGACCTAAGGAGACCCTGAAACGAACTTTGCTGAGAGAGGCAGGAAATATCTGTCTCAGCTCCATGGAGGAGATTGAGCGAGTTGCCCAGAATAGAGCGGTATGGAGAAATTACTTGCAGGCCCTATGTAACGTATAACGGTACGAGAGAAATTATTATTATTATTATTCGTTACGTCCTTATAAATGTTCGATCCATTTAAATTTATTAATGTTTTTTCAAATATTTTCTAATCATTTTTATTAATAGATCCAATTAACGCTTACATTTTGGAATACGTTCTAACACTGTTTTCTTGCTACCATAGAACGATAATGAACTCTTTGTGTTTGGATTTGACAATGAAATCATATATTTTTTAAATTGAAAATCTTCTTCTTCGAGCGCTCCATTTGTTAACCACTCTGTGGGATTTGTATGTGATCTGAGCCTAAAGAGCGATTGTACGTTGTGCCAGTTATGTGTCTACAAGTTGACCAGCACTTCCTATTTCTGCGATGCTTGTTATTTACTAGGGTAGCTTCTCTATGTCCTACATCTGATACCTCTTACGACATGCCTTCAAGGTCGCAGTGGTACTATTCTTTGCTTCCCTTGTGGGCCCAGACACCACAAGGGTAACTTTTTTAATCAAATTAAAAGGCACATAGGGCCAACGTCACGCGAGGATTAGTGAGCTGGCACTAACCAAGATCTTATCCCACCTCCACGTGGTGATCCTGGAAACATACAATGGTTCCTGTCTGGCTAAGCGGGTAGGGAAATGCTTGAAACGATTTATGGAACCATTTGATACTCTCAGTGAATTTTTAAGCGACAAACCTGTAATGAAGTATATGTTAACAGTCGATGGTAATGCATTTGTGAGTTATCTAGCCGATATCTTTGAAAAACTAAATATATTAAATAACCAACTTCAAGGAACAAATAAAACTCTTGTTGATACAAAAGCAAAGATATTTGGTTCCATTACCTTTAGTGAATTATGTCAGAAATATATTTGAAACAAAAATTTTGAAATGTTTCATTGGCTCCAGAAATGTGAAAGTGACTGATACCGTTATACTTATTGTCAATCACCTGAAAATTATATCGGCTGATTTAAAAGAACGATTTTCTGATTTGAAACAAATTGATTTTCCAACTTGGGTGTTGTAACCAATGTTAGTGGATTTGTCTAATATTTCAAATATGCAGTATCAAGAAGAACTAGCAGAAATGCAAAATGATGAGTCAGTTAAAACTTTATTTAATATCAGTTATCAGTTATATTTTTTTTTCTCCGTTCAAGAAGCACTTGAGCTTTTCAGCTCTTCGGCTCGGTGCCATGGACATCGTGACCCTTCGGTTCGGTGCCACGAACACCGTAAATCTGGAGAATATGTGGCTTTTTCTACCATCCCACGGAATTGAACCCGCACACACAGAGGGATAGTCACCCGTAGTCCAACGCGCTACGAACACGCTGGGCAGACGGGCGTCAGTTATATAAAGACTATCATCATAGCACTCCGGACATGTCCATAGGTGCTCCGATCTCCACCTCAGCAAAGACAGCAGCGTCCAGCGGCCCAACATGCAAATTCGATGTTGATTAATCTATCTCTTTGTATATTTAGTATGTCGTTCTTTTCGGACTGCCCCAATATTGACACCCATCTCTCTAAATCTGGTCAGCGAGTGGGATTCACAGTCCTGAAACTCCTCTGTTCAGAAAGACTCTCTCAATGCGTGAAAATGTCATTTCGATCCATGGCAGCTCCCTCTGATATTGTAGCTAAGCCAGCCAATCTATCAGCGCGTTCATTACCCTTAACTCAAACGTGCCCAGGGACAAAATTAAGGTGCTTTCTCTGATCATTGACTGTACTAGTACCTCCACCGAGTATCGTTTCACCATTCCTGAATCGACTTTACGAATAATGATCATGGAGTCACTGAGTAGGACAACACGAGAGTAGATAGTTAACCCTTTGAACCCTAGCCAACTATACCTTAAAACCCCTCGCCCTGGGCTCCTGAGCAAAAACAGCACAATCAGAATTGTTTGAAAAACAAGATAGATTGGCAGAATTAAGTGTCCTATAATTTTTATCGACTTACCCCATCATCTACAGTATTCATGCTTACTATGCCAGTCTTCCCAACATGTAGATCCTTCCTTTAGACACAGGAATTTTGACAAAATGTGCACCAAAATTGTGTCTTCACTTTCTTGACTGGTCTGTCTTTGTAATCCATGTTTAGAAAGTCACTGACATGTTTGAACATCAGTCGGTTCAAATAATTCTTCTAAATGTTCATCCGACTCACTTTCGATTTCGTTATCAGAATAATCATATTCTAAGTCTAATTCATCTTCAGAATCGTTTAAAAGAAGTTCAACAGCTTGCTCTGTTGTTATCCTTTTCGAATGACCATTTCCGAAATTTTCAGCGTGTCGTTTAATCTTTTTAAAAATAATAAACAATTATGAAATCACTAAGTATCAAAACACGATGCAATTCACCATTTAGATAAACCTTTAAGGAAGCATTTCCTGTGTTTGACGTCACACTAGTACACAAGTTATCGCTAAACACCGACAAATAACGAGGAGGGGTTCTCATCCCGATATGTAGGCACCCCTGGTATACGTGTACTAATGCTAATACCGTAATATCGGGAGGGCGGGTTTAAAGGGTTAATAGATGTAATAACTGTGAAAGCAGTCTGAAATTGAGGTGGCACAGCAATCCATTCCTCTCCAGGTTCAATATAAAATGAGCGATGGCATGGCTTTGTGAGTCAATAGAAATCAAATTCAACCACATTTTAAAAAAAATGTTATTACCGTTTCCATCTTCAAATTTAGCTGAATGTGGATTTAGTGCCATAACTGATTTGCTGCCAAAAAAAAAATTGGATGTAACACAACGTTGAGACTTGATACTGAAGCTAACTAAATTGGAACTTAATATAAAATCTCTTTGCATCATGCATCAAGCGCAAGGATCTCACTAAGTGTAAGTAATAAATACTAATATTTAAAATAATATAGAAAAATCTGTCATTAAAATGATTTCATACTTGAATTTCAATTCTCCATTATAAATTTTGAAAATTTACTTACTGTGTTTCCTAAACAATTGCCTAGTGATTTCTTTCTAAAACAAATCATTTAAGTTTCTTCAGTGAACAATTTAATTTTTGGAAATAAAAATTGTGTATATGTTACGAGGGTCACTCGTGCATAGGAGGGGGCATACGAATTTTGAAAGGCTTTGGTGGGGCATGGCACAAAAAAGGTTGGGAAACACTGATCTAGAGGCATGATGAACGTGTGCACGGTGAGAACTGATAGACATGGTGAGCAGGCACCAAAGCAGAGCGAACACGCATGCGGACGATGCACGGTGGCCCACCGGTGGGGTAGACGTGCACGGCCTTGTTGGTGGAGCGACGAAGGAACGTGGCAGGCGTAGAGGTGAACGGACCACCCAAACGAGCAGAGAAACCTGAGGGTCCTGCAGGGGCAGAAATGGGCGAATGGGAACTTAAAGGAAACGCTAGGTGGATAAAACGGTGGCGAGCCTCGAAGATGGGGTCTCCATCCAGAGAATAATAACCGCGTTTCCCTCGCAAAGAACGACTACTGTCTTGTAGTTCGATTGGGAACAATCAAAGCTAGCGGAGCAAACCGTACACAAAGCTGGACGGCAGGCAAACCAAGTAGTCCAAAAAACAACTGGTAACCTGGGCAGATGAAGCTCAACAACCCGAGAGTGTAGATTGTGTAAGGGTAGCTACCCTAAAGAAAATAGCAACCTGCTGCCTTGCAGGTCGGCTGGGACAGCCAAAGGCTGACGGAAAGCGAACCCAGTAAACGCTTGTTAGAACCGAACACATCGCCGAAGAATAAGCACGATAGCTTCAATAGGCGCTGAAGATGTGAAGAAACACACACCTATGCTAAGGCTGCATGAATCAAATTTCCACACGAATAAAACCAAAAATTTGCCTAATTTATGGGGAAATTTGGTACATCAGTCGGGTGATCGCGAGAGAGCAATAAAACCCTACTCAGTATGAAAATCAAATTAAAACCTACTCTGTATAAAAATCAAATTAAATTCTGGTCAGTATGCAAATCAAATTAAACCCTGCTCAGTATGAAAAACAAATTAAACCTTACCTAATATGAAAGTAAACTAAATCTGTGTCTTCATTCTCAAAGAAAGTTCCCGAGCTTATATAATGTCTTATATCTCTTTATCAGTTAGTAAAAACCGCAATAGTGTAGCGAGAAAACCGCAGTAGCGTAGTTGTTAGTGAACTCGCTTCTTTGCCTAATGGTCCGGGTTCAATTTCATAGTCGGCGTTGAATTTTTAAGATATCGATTTGGATACTTCTAAAGTAATTAATGATCAACGGAAGTCTGTGTACATCTTCACATGTCTTGTCTTGGACTGACATCGACGTCTATACTTCTAAAGTTATTAGTAATCATCAGGAGTCTGTGTACATCTTCATATGTCTTGTCTTGGACTGTCTGACTTATAATCTTCTAAAGTAATTAGTGGTCAACGGGAGTGAGTCTGTGTACATCTTCATATGTCTTGTCTTGGACTGACATCGAAGTGTATACTTCTAAAGTTATTAGTAGTCAACGGGAGTCTATGTACATCTCCATATATCTTGTCCTGGGCTGACACGGGGTTTGTCATGTGTGTTTCTTCTTCCCATTATATGTCGGACACTTTAGCAGGATGTGTGTCTTTGTCTCCTTGCTGGTGGCACATGTGTATAAGTCAATAGAGCCTACTTTGTACTTGTTAAACAGACAATCAGATCTGATATCATGCACAAAGTTGTTAACAAGTGGAGTTTTCGAAGAAGAAAGAATATATCATATCATGCTACAAAAGTTGTTAACAAGTGGAGTTTTCGAAGAAGAAAGAATATATCATATCATGCTACAAAAGTTCTTTGCATATCCTTTACAGGACTTTGCGAATCAACTCCCAGCTTTTAACGCTGTTTGTGATTTTTCTAGGCATTATTACTTTCAGTAGTTTGCCATTGCTTTCTGAACGGGTGGTGCCATGTCCTTTTGTAAAAATCATGCTACAACACAACACAAAATGAGTGGTAATTTAACATACAATTTTGCTTTTTGTAATTTTGTAAAATCTTACAATTAATCACTCATATGTAACAATTGTTGTCCTATAGAATAATATGCATACACTTCAGACGCAATTCAAATTTTTCTGTTCTACTACAGGCCGTTTGAGTTTAACGGGGACGCAATGTAATCATGTTCTCAACGCAAACCACACAGATCACAAAAAGTGGTCTTACTTGGTTGATAAGAATGAACAGAAAAATCAAGCAAATTTCTCCTTCCTCTCATATTATTGTACATGTTTTATTAAACTATGAAAAAAAGTGTCGAAAACAGAGATCTGTCAACTAGAATCACAATTGCTGCAAAAGATAACGATTGGTATTAGCTACAAATATTGGAATGCGTCAAGACAAGACCCACGGGACCTCACAGACCCTGTTTCTCGATCATCATGTCAGGCGTCGCTAAGCCAATGCAGTTACGTTCTTACAAAAGCTCTTAAAATAATAACCGTGAACCGAAAATAGGAAAACTCGATTCGTTAAGATTGCTTGGGTTCGAATCCTAGATGATGACAGACATTTCTAGCAAGATCGAAGAGAAGAGTTATAGAATTAAAGGTTGATTATAGATTGCACAAGTTGATCGATAATTTAATAAATGAGAATATAATTTAGAAATTGAACGACAAAAATGATTGAACGAATATATATATAATAATAATAATAATTCCTTTCGTACCGTTATACGTTACATAGGGCCTGCAAGTAATTTCTCCATACCACTCTATCTTTGGAAAACTAGCTCAATCTCCTCCATGGAACTGAGACCGAAATTTCTTGCGTCTCTTAGCAAAGTTCGTGTCAGGGTCTCCTTAGGTCGTCCTCTCTTTCTTGAACCCTTTGCATTCCACTTCAATGCCTGCTTTGATATTCGTTGATCATTTCTCTCAAGGTGTGTCCAACATATCTCCATCTTCTCCATTATAACAGTTGTCACTAGTGGTTGACCAGACACTATATATATAGATGTTTGTGTATGTATATTGTATTTTAAAATAAACAACTAAAACAGTATGGAATGGAATTGTTAACAAAACAAAGATCAGAATACTAAGAGTGGGCAAATTTCCAATGTCAGCGAATGGGTGTAAAACATAGACGTTTAACAAGTCAGTGAAAAAAACATGTGTGTTTTTTAATATAAGTGCTACAGAAGAGACCTACGAATACCATGGACAGAGAAGAGAACAAATATATATATCTAGAAGGAGCTCAAAATGAATCAAAGAAAACTGTCTGTTGCTGCAAATATGAAAGTGAAAATTGAAGTATTTTTTACATAAAGAGAACCACAGTAGAGAAGTTTGCAGAGAACTCGTTTCTTGAGGACTTGGTACGGGTTGACTTCAACAGTGCATGTGGAATATTGTTCTGATCGTAACGGCTCTGAGATCGATCCAGCCTCAATTGGGTACCAGGAAAAAAAATATGATTTTGACAAACATCACCCATCGTGTGTCAACGGTAAAAAAAATACGGCATAATACTATATTCCTCAAAATATCTTCAGCTATGAAAAAGTATTCCTTTACTTTATTTTTTACTTATAAAAAGACACGAAAGGTTAGCGGAGATCATTATGGAAGAAGGAATTCTGGAAAACAAGGAGAAGAGAAAGACAACAGAGAAGATGAAATCGGGATGTAGCTGATGATTTGAGCATGATGGCAGCAGAGGCGGAAAATGTGGCTTATGAGATAGAAATGTCACAGAAATCTCAGGTTGGCATTGTTCTGCTCAAGACAAGAGTTATTGGCTGAAGATATGTATTATTTCATGTTTATCAACAGAGACGGTACGTATAGATAGATATAGATAGATAATTTTTGTAGTCTACATAGGAGATATAGCTGTTAAATATTATGTTGTCATGTGACATATTTATCAACAGAGACGGTACGTATAGATAGATAATTCTCGTAGTCTACACATGAGATATAGTTGTAAATATTATGTTGTCATCTGTTTGTCACATCATCTAATATAACGTGGGTAGTTCCAATTGGTCGCGTCTGTGACCTAGGGGATACTGACTCGGTCTATTAACCCCGACGTTCTGAGTTCGAATCACGCTGCGGACAATTTGGTGGTAAATTGTTCCGAGTGAATTTTACAAAAGGACAATGGCACCACCCGTTCAGAAAGCAATGGCAAACTATTGAATGTAATAATGCCTAAAAAAATCACAAACAGCGTTAAAAGCTGGGGTTGATTCGCAAAGTCCTGAAAAAAATATTAACTTTTTAGTTCCAATTGCTTACAGTAGGAAATGTAACAATCAATTATTTAGAAAATATGTTTAAAACTTATTCAACATCATCATCATCATCATCACCTTTCAACTCCCATCTGAGCACAGGTCTTCAACAAACTTCTTCCATCTCTTCCTCTATCTTGCCATCCCTTCCAATACTTTCCATGTTTTGCCTATCCTCTTTATATCCGCCTCCAGCTCTCTCTCCAGGTCTGCCTAGGCCTTCCCTACTCCTCTTTCCCTGCGGGTTCCAAAACAATGCCTGTCTTGCGATGCTTCCGGTCGGTCTTCTCAATGTATGTCCTATCCATCGTCAGCGGCTCTTCCTGAGCTCTCTCTCCACTGGTATCTGCTTTGTTCTCTCCCCGAGTTCCTCGTTTGTAATCTTATCATACCATCTCAATCCCTCTATCCTAGGTAAACATCCATTTACGAAGGTCTGCAGTTTTCTGATAGTTTCCTTTGTGGTCTTCCATGTTTCCGAACCATAGAACAGCACTGACTTCACATGAGAAAAAACTTTGTAGAATAAACAATATTTTGTTTCTACTTACAGATGAACAAGATCAACGATGACAGTGAGAAAAGACTTGAAAAGCGATCATTAGATGGTGTGGACAATAATCAAGAGCTTGACTTAAATGAAGAATATAAAGAAACAGATTTTGATCCCGAAGACAACGAGATAGATAACAAAGATGATAGTATTTACGAGTTCCCTAAAAGGCCGTTTGATTCAATATCTGGAAGCCATGGTCTAAGTGGCTTTTCTAAGCGTCCATTCGATTCAATATCTGGAAGTCATGGTCTGTCAGGGTTTACCAAGCGTCCATTCGATTCAATATCTGGAAGCCATGGTCTAAGTGGCTTTGCCAAGCGTCCATTCGATTCAATATCTGGAAGCCAGGTCTGTCAGGTTTGCCAGGCGTCCATTCAATTCAATATCTGGGAGTCACGGTCTGTCAGGGGTATGCCAGGCGTCCATTCGATTCAATTCTGGGAGTCATGGTCTGTCAGGGTTTGCCAAGCGTCTCATTCGATTCAATGTCTGGGAGTCATGGTCTGTCAGGTTTGCAAGCGTCCATTGATTCAATATCTGGAGTCACGGTCTGTCAGGATTTGCCAAGCGTCCATTTGATTCAATATCTGGAAGTCACGGTCTGTCAGGGTTTGCCAAGCGTCCATTTGATTCAATATCTGGAAGTCACGGTCTGTCAGGATTTGCCAAGCGTCCATTTGATTCAATATCTGGAAGTCACGGTCTGTCAGGGTTTGCCAAGCGTCCATTTGATTCAATATCTGGAAGTCACGGTCTGTCAGGGTTTGCCAAGCGTCCATTTGATTCAATATCTGGAAGTCACGGTCTGTCAGGGTTTGCCAAGCGTCCATTTGATTCAATATCTGGAAGCCACGGTCTAAGTGGCTTTTCCAAGCGTCCGTTTGATTCAATTTCAGGAAGTCATGGTCTAAGTGGTTTCGAGAAAAGACCATTTGATTCAATATCTGGAAGTCACGGTCTGTCAGGATTTGCTAAACGTTCGGTTTATTCTGCCACAGGAAGTCACGGTCTATCGGAATCTGCTACACAATTTGATTCTATTTCAGGTAGTCATGGTCTGGATGGTTTCACCAAAAGATAATTTGATTCACTATCAGGATTCCTCAGTTTATCAGGGTTTGCCAAACACACATTTGAACCTATCACTGAAAGAGATAACTTGAAGGAAGAAATAATTTAGTCCAATCTTTATAAATGAAGACAATCTTAATTCTAAAAATGAAAAAAGAATAATGATACAATGATAACGACCACAGAATTTTGACAATCGCAGGAGAACCAATTGAGAGTAATATTAGAGAATAATGTTATAGAAATGTTTAATCACATTTATTTATAATTATTTGATAATTAACCACTTATCAGTTTCTGATTATACCAACTTTAGCCAATTATCTCTCATATCAACAGCATAACATTTGGTCGTATCGTCTACAATTGTGCTTTTTGTAATCTTTGGAACATGCTGTACAAATGAATGAAACATTGAGCAATATTTTCAGTAAGTGAGCGGTAGAAATTTGGGATTTGTACTTCAATTGACATTATGTACTGCTAAAACAAAAACAAACAAAATTTGAAGATCTCTGTTTTGGAAGACTCAAGAAATTATAGGGATGCGATCGATTAATGATAATATCAGAAGTAAAATAAGTACAATAAAGAAGGACATTCAAGAAACTATATTACTATAATGTAGTATGAGAAGTTATAAGTTCAAGTTAAACATTGAGGACCGTCTAATACAATTTGAAGACTGTAAGTCTGTACATGTTATGCAGATGTTAACAAATGATAATAATAATTAATGAAGAAAAAACCATCAAGACAATTTAGAAAATTATAATGTATTATTAATGTAGCGTAGAATTAATAGTGCTCAGTTAAATAGCTACTTTATCTGTTTGCTTAAAGTAACTACTATATCTGCAATGTTGTTTTTTGTCTAAAACTTACTATTTGTTGCTACTCACGCAGAGTCCCGCGCTTTCTTTCCAGTCAGTATTGTTTGATTAAAGCAGTGAGTTTATCTCAGTATATCTTATTCAGACAGTCTTAAATTATGTTTTATACAGTCTATATGTTCTGTTCACACGCACACATGACTGAATTGTCAATTTTCAATTGTGTATACATTTGTCTGCGAAGTCGATTAAAATGAAACAATGAAGCCCGTCAAACATAATTGGAAAAACCATTGTTCAGGAATATGCAAGCTATCTAACAGCTTATCACTTTCAAATGATCAAATATAACCAAATGATAACAGAAATAAATCAAACAAACAAACGAACATGTTCATTCAAGAAATGATCAAACTTATTAATGTATGTTGTAGAATGACCAGTATTAAATTAAAGAAGATATAATGTGAAATAGAACTAGTGTACACTTTAAGGAAAGAGAGTTATGCTATTTACTACAGCTGCTAAGCTGTCAACAATGGAACACAAAACATGCTTTCACCAGAACACGATAATTCAAACAACATATATTACAACCGAGCGAGCATACAATCAAACTAATAATAAATTGAAACCAGTTTTGTTTTCCTTTTTTGTTGTTGCAAATCTTGTCTAGAAAACACAGTCTGAAAATTGTATATGCATTGCGAATTTATGTTACAAATTGTATTATAGTTCGTTCCAAAATTCGTGATCACACTAAGGTTTAATTTGTACGAAATCTATCTGATGGATAAAAGTAATTTTTGCATGCAGTCTTATATACCTCACGACGTTAAGAATCCATGTTTAACTAATTGGTAGGTAGCTTAGTTGATGCAAAAAAACGTTTTTTGTTATATAATTTTGCATAAGCACAACAAAATGATCATCAAAGTTTAGAACTTACAGTAATACACAAAATGGTGGCGAATGATTGCAAAGGCGTATTCCTATTACATATTTTAAAAAGAAAGGTCACATAGTGAACAAATGATACCTTCCACTTCTATAAATGAAAGTAAATGTTGCGTACATACGCCAATGACAGTCGGTAGGAAACATTGTGAACTGATTAATTCCACGGGATTCCTGATTTTGACGTGCACTGAATTGCATTTGGAACACGGAAATGCTTAGTTATAGACAAACTTGACAATCGTATTGTAAAATTTGACAAGTATACTAGATCAACATCGCGTAAATTTAGTAATAACATATAATAAAATTCTTACAGAACTAAAGGTTTGGGTGGGCAAAAATACTTTTGGAACGTCGTCACTGTTACCTATATAAAAATGCAAAATTCAAGAATTTCTATCAAGTGGATGATTTTATATCGGTCGGTAAAGATGATCACGAATTTTGGAAGGAGCTTATAATACTCTTAATATTACTTAATTATCTCTCTTATTTTCATTAGTAATACAAGCCATTTGTTTTTGCTGGTTCTAGTATCAGTTCTAGTACCGATGACAAGGATGATATTCCAAGTCTTGTAAATTAGAAAATAATACAAAACAGTTTGATAAAAATGTATAGCTATTTATGAAAGATTTTAATTAAACACTTTCTTGGTGAACCATTCTTTCATTGTTGAGTATTTGATCTTGTATGTTGTTTTGTTTCGTTAGACCTTGGTTATGAATCATCATCAGGTGCCGTGCCGGCTGGAGTAGAGGATCATGGATCTCCACAAATCTCTGTCGTTAGTGTTGGCTATCAACTCAGATGTTGACGCTCTACCGTGCCATGAAGTCAGGCTATCCAAAAAAATTTTATCTCTGTCTTCCTCTGTCTCGTCTACCCTGGATTTTACCGGTTGTCACAATGTGTTCTAAACCTCCTCCTCATCACATGCCCGAAAAATGATGACTGTCTCTTTCTTATATTGATGATAAGCTTTCTCTGTGTCTTGATCTCATTCAGCACCTCAACAATAGTCATTTTAGCAGTCTATGGGATTCTCATCATTCTTCTATAAAACCACATTTCTGTGGCCCTCAGATATTTTTCGATCTGTGTGTTCATTGCCCATGACTCGCATCAATATGTCATATCAGAATTATGAATATGATTATGAGTATCGGAAGAAAAGTAGTAAACGTTAATAAATTATTTAATGAGGTTATTTTTGAAAACACTTTTTGTATTTCTTGAGCAGAAATTTAATAGCAGAGAAGACATAACCTAAAATTGCAAATACAGACAAGCATAAGTTGAAGGGGAAGAGACCACCAGGCAGACCAAGAAAACGATGGAGAGATAACATTGGAATAGACTTGGAAATACTAGAATAAATGGAAATAGTAGGCAACGAACAAGATGAATGGAGAGGTGATACTGCGCATTGAACCACAAGCTTAGATTAGATATGTAGAGGCAACGAACAAAGATGAATGGAGGAGGGTGATATTTGCAGCATTGAACCACAAAGGCTTGGACGCCCGTTTATTGCCCGGGCTCGCAAGGGAAACAAAGAATAGTAACATTGTGTTCTACAAGACATGTCGTACGAGGCTCAGTGTATGTTGACAGAAATGGCATGTAGGCAGAAATGGCACGCACAAAGCACAAACTTCGTAGCTCAGGCAACAATTATAGGCTTCTCATAAGAAAATTGCACAAGTATCTCAGGCCGGATTCGAGCCCACAATCTTCAGTACGACAGGCAAACAACTTAACTACTTCGTCATTGAGACGCTTCTTTGTGTCTCAGTGAGAAGCTGCATATTATGTGCTGTGAGTACACTTGAACTTGTAGCAGGTGAACGAAAGAAAGAAAAGTGTGGTCACAAGTGGGTAGAGTTAATGTTATGGAATGATTGATTGATAGAGCCATTATCATTGCACTTCGGTGAGTAACCATATGTGCTCCGATCTCTTTTCTTACACAGGAAGATCTCAGCGGCAGTGCACGAACTCCGTAGCATTGACGAGGGTCCCTGATGTAATTTTGAAGATAATGAAGATATTTTATAGGAATTTTAGTTTTAATTTTTCTAATTAATTTTGCCTGGGCAGCGGCTTTCCAGCCTGCTTTTCTCGATTTTGAACAGCCAAGGTTTTTTTTAAGTACTCAAATTGAAGACAGGACCTACTTTTTATCGTAAGTCTCCGATAGGACTAGGAACTCGATCTCACCTACACTTAGAAAACGGATCTCTGGAAAAATATCAAGATGGTTCCATGAGGGAGACAACCTGGTACCTTTGGCACAAGAGACGAGCACGTAACCTCTACGGCACAGAGACTCTGTGGTCACAAAAGAAGAACATGAAGCTAGACACCACCGTCATGACTCTTTTACTGACTCAAATAAATATTCTCGTATGCTACTCACAGTTGTTTGATGATATTTTAAAAAACCAGCTTTTCTTAGAAAAGTGATTTCAATAGAAAATAGGAAATAAAATTCAAATAAAATATTTTCACCATCATCAAAAATTACATCGGGGATACTCGCCGAGCTACGCAGTTCTTTCACTGCAGATGAAATATTTTTGTGTAAGAAAGAGATCGGAGGACACACGGTTACTCACCGAAGTGCAATGATAACGGTCCTGTCAATCAATCAATCTATCAATTAATGTGAATGTGTTTGTTACCAGACATAAAAAAAATTAGTTGAATGCATTTGAAAATAGATATCTGTGAAAAATAATGAGCATAAAATAGGACAAATTCAGGAGAAGAGATGCAATGACAACAATGTCTGGTCAACTACTAGGAAAAAGATGAAGAAAGAGAAGATTGCGATATTTTGGGCATACTCTGATTAAAAACGATAAAAAAATTACAAAGCAAACACTGAATTGTGAAACAAAGGATTCAAGATAGAAGTGGCCCCCTAGGGAAACCTTGAAGTCAGAAACCTTAATACAGAGAAACTCTGCATTAGATTATAAAACAGACACTGGATATGATTATGGAAAGAACTTCATCAAAGAACTAAAAAAAAAGCAGACCAGGTCATAATATTTCGTCTACGTACCGGACACTGCGGACTCAACAAACACTTAGACTAGGAATAAGTCAAACAGCACTCTGCCATTGTGAACAGGCGGAACAGGCACCGGAGCATGTCTTGCAAGACTGTCGTCTCCTGTGTGAGCTGAGTAGCAACATGTGGCCACACCCAGTTGACCTAAACACTAAGCTTTGGGGAAACCTGACAGACCTGAAGCTGACTGCCCAGTTTATGGTCCCCAGTAAACTAAGCGCATGACCAGAGATCGCTGAAGAAGAAGAAGAAATACGAATTATGTGATTAAAAAAACAAATGTTTTAAATTTATTTAAAAGTATTCCAGCATCTCTACTGAAATCAACTGTAATTTCCAAAAAGCAAATGCAAATACGTTTGGTTTTTATTTACTCTGAGCTTTATAACATCACTGTCCTATAAACCAGAGCCAACTACAAACTTATGGGTCTACGAACTCAGGTAAGAATTATGGGAAATCAGACCACAACTACACCACGTGACCTCGCATTCCAGTATTGATGTATATAGACGAATTCATTTTAAAATCAACACAAAATGCTAAATCGAAGTTATATTATGCAACAAGTTAAGTTTAACAATAAGGAATATCAATATTATGAATATTTTTCACCAATAAATAACCATAGACTCACAGAATTGAGTAAAATTGCAAAAATCTTGCAGTGTTCTATCAAACATCTATATTTTCCAGCCCTTTTCTGATCTAGGTCAAGGAACCCCCAGTCAGTTGTCTGGCCTAGTTATCTAGAGTTGGCTGTGTATAAACACAGTAACATTTGTGGAGAGAAATTTAAGCATTAAAAAACTAATTTTTGACAAGAAATTTGAGGGAAAAAAATGTCAGAATGAGTCGAAATAAATGATGTTCTTGGTTCTTTCATAGAATATTCTGAGCTTACAATTTTCATGAAAAAACTATTTGAATCGAAAAAATAAGTTAGTATAAAAATTTATTAAAACACAAAATTGAAATTGTTATAACATTTCGCGCATTCCCTGTTACTGTCTCACGGCATTCTGAGAGGCATATCTACCAGGTTGAAAACCGCTGATGTCGAGAATGTTATGTTTTGTTAACAATTCGTGATAACTTGTAACTATGACAAGATAAATACTGTGACTTAGTTAAAATAAGATGAAGACAAGTAGGGGATTTACTGTAATCAATGCTGGTTGGAGATAACACAACGAATAAACGAATACACTTTGGAACTATTACTCATCATCATCATCAAGTTGCTTATCCCTTCCGGAGCTTGGCTCCTTTAACACCAGTCCTGAAAAACTATGTTCTGTGCAAGTTGACCGGTGTCAGCGATAGTCGTTCTCAGATCGTCAATGACATCTTGCACACATCGTCTTCTAGGTCTTCTTCTCATTCTTCTTCCAGGTACCATTATTTCTAAAATTATCTTCTCTAGGCACTCATGTCAATTGATGTGTCCGAAATATTTAATTTACCTTGATGTTATGCTCTTTAATAGCCAACTCTCTCTAATATCAAGCTGTTGTAAAACAGAAGCATTTGTTCTTTTCTCTGTTGATGATATTCTAAGTACTCTTCTATAACTTTTGCATTTGGAACTATTACTAGTCTGTTTTAACTTTGACATCGTTAAAAGCATCCCATTTAATAAATAAGATAATTTGTCATGGAAGTAAAATTTCTTTAAGAGCTTCTTCTTCTTCTGTGATCAACTTCTGCTATGCGACTACTGACGTATGTGTCATAAACAGGACGGTGCGCTTGATGTCTTCACCGCTCCCATATAGTTTCTTTTTAGGTTGTTTCTGTTGGCCAGATTTCTAGTCTCACACTGCTCAGACTGAGGCAGTTTTGCAGTATGTGTTCTTTGGACTGCTTTGGTTCTCCACAGGTACAGGCATCCGAGTCCCTGAGACTCATTCTATGAGGTGTGCTCTGAGACTGCAGTGTCCTGTTCTAAGTCTGAAGACTGTGGTCTGTGCTTTTCTGTTTAGTGTATTTATACTGTCGTGCTCTGGGTTGTATCCTCCGTTTGTTTTTCTCCACATCATTTTCCTGGATTGTTTCATTAGTCTTTGCTTCTGTAAAGTTTTGTGTTGGTTGGTGTTGTGTTAGGCTCCCTCCAGTCTTTGCTTCTGTAAAGCTTTGTGTTGGTTGGTGTTGTGTTAGGCTCCCTCCAGTCTTTGCTTCTGTAAAGCTTTGTGTTGGTTGGTGTTGTGTTAGGCTCCCTCCAGTCTTTGCTTCTGTAAAGTTTTGTGTTGGTTGGTGTTGTGTTAGGCTCCTCCAGTCTTTGTTCTGAAGCTTTGTGTTGGTTGGTGTGTGTTAGGCTCCCTCCAGTCTTTGCTTCTGTAAAGCTTAGTGTTGGTTGGTGTTGTGTTAGGCTCCCTCCAGTCTTTGCTTCTGTAAAGCTTAGTGTTGGTTGGTGTTGTGTTAGGCTCCCTCCAGCCCTTGCGAGTTTGTCAGATTTTTCATTTCCTGGTATGCCACAGCGTGCTGGTATCCACTGTACGACTAGTTCTGTTTTTTTTTACTGCAAGCTGATTTTTTGCAGTATATCCTGAATGTGCATGTCTTGTTTGGGATATGAGATGGCATGGAGAACGGTTCATTAAGAACATCCCATTTAATAAATTAGACAATCTTTCACGGAAATAAAGTTTCGTTAAGTGCATCCCATTGAATAAATTAGACATTCTGTCATAGAAGTAAAGTTTAGTTAAGTGCATCCCATTGAATAAATTAGACATTCTGTCATAGAAGTAAAGTTTCGTTAAGAGGATTCAATCCTCTAATCACGAACAAAACAAACCAGAGATCGTTGTTCTTTTGGTGATAGATACGCCATTGATCTAGGGAATACTCCATTCACGGTTCACCTCTGGATACATGGATTCAAATTTGATGTTGTTAAATGTAGATAGTTAGGCGGGGACATTTGAATGATTGTCTTAAAAAATGAAAAACAGGGTTTATTATAACACTATTCCCGCTTTCTCCACTATTCCCATTTTTCTTGATGGGACCCGCAAAATGTTTTGGAAAAATCGTGGTTTTTGGAGTATTAACTATTATTTGTCTATTCCGGAAGTTATTACCCTTTCAGGGAAAGAATAAATGCTTCTGTTCTGCAACAGCTTGATACTTAAGAGAGTTGGCTATTAAATAATATAAAAACAAGGACAATTAAATATTTCGGACACATCAAACAACAGGAGCGCCTAGAGAAGATTTTTAAAAAGCCACTGGTCCCTACTGGCCCCTAATGACCAGGGGTATATACTAATAAGGGACGAAAGATGCTGAATTTCAGTTTTCAGACTGTATGTGATATTTTAGCGTTATATATCAACTTTCAAAGCTAATCAGTATCCCGTTGAAAGTAATAATTATGAACAAATAATGTCTAAAATAATAAGTAACACGTTACTCAATATTTTTCGTGGGCCGGCCCCACTGGCCCATAATGACGAGCCGCCCCTAGTTGTACTAATGAATAACCTTCATATTAGACGTTGGAGGGTGACAGATAATATTTACATAATATAGAACACTGAGAGTTCCCAATCCCGTGTACATCATTCACAAACAATCCACTAAGCAATCTCTATTTATAGCTGTCTAGATTCGAAAGAAGATTGGTTCGATATTTGCAATAATCATCTACGTTCGAAAAACTGAAGAAAACAAACGACACAAACGTTTTGCTTACATATATCGTTTCTGTACACCAAAAAATGGATTCTCAACTTACGAAACAAATATTCTCTTGGCGTGTTTCTTAATTACCAACGACGCCATAAGGAAGATATTGCAATCAATATGGCTCTGCACGACACAGCACAGTTTTTTTTTCGCAAACACGGGTTGTCATCTGCTATAAATTCTTTTCCAGCCCCAATTTAAAAAAAAAATTGTTACTGTCCGTAAAACCGCTTTTTAGCTCGGTTTTTCATGTGCCTGTGAAATTTAATGTTTATATTCATGCCACATGGCCATTGCAGTCGCGGCGGAACTGTTCAGTTTATGATTTGTCTTTATGCCCCAGACAGAACAGAAATCCTAGACCTTACCAGGGATTGAATCGTGTCTCCAGCATGAGGACCCACTCTCTAGTCCACTCTGCCAGATACTCTATACCAACAGGGAATAATACCCGTAATAACACATCGGTTAATACCTCTGCTTCTTTGACTGAGGGGGAGTTAGAATCAATTGTTACTGTCTCAAAACTCACGATGGTGGGCAGAGGATCTGTATAATAGAGACATGGGCGTGATAAGTTAAGGCAAAGGTGGATCAAGTGCCCCTTCTGAAAATGACGTTTTCATAAAACATTGTGAAATATTTTAATACAATATGGAAGTTGGAAGAATTAAGTCTTTAAACAACATGTTTAATATATAGAAGCATTGTGCTGGGGGGTGTTAATATATAATAGTGAGTGCTGGATGTTTAATCGTGAATCGATCCGATTAAACAATCAGACCAATAGATCAAGATATAGTCTATGTTTAGAGTCTCTAGATTTAAAAAAATAGGTATTGAGTGAAGTTAAAGGATTTTATTGCGTTTGGCTACCATATAGTGCAGACTTGGACTGCATCGTGTTCTATGCAAGGCAGGTTAGTTACGCGTTCTTAGTGAACACCTTAAGGCGGGAGTTTAAAGGGTTTTAAAGCCAAAGGATTGACTTCATTGCACCGGGTTTTACCCCATATGGCTCGGTCCTCTCCGCAGAAATGGCACGCCACCTGCCGAGAGTATTTCAC
This sequence comes from Arion vulgaris, assembly GCA_020796225.1. NCBI lineage: Eukaryota > Metazoa > Mollusca > Gastropoda > Stylommatophora > Arionidae > Arion > Arion vulgaris. Next base: position 64,433,618 of record CM036758.1, on the reverse strand, counting down.
AAAGCACGAACTCCGTAGCTCCAGCAACAATCCTAGGGGTCTCTGGAAAAAACTGCACTCGTGAACAGAACAGCGCGGTACGGATCCGAACCCACGACCTTCGACTCACAAGGCAAAGGGCTTAACCACTCAGCCACAGAGACCAAAGGCGGGAGACCCACCCAGAATAAGGGTTGTCTTTTTCAAAAATTAACCAAAAAAATAACTAACAAACATATTGTTATACCGTTTGGTTACCTATTGCAAAAGACATTGCTTTTGATGATAGACAGTGTACGCATTGTAATTATTTTTTTAAAATATATTTTCTTGAACATATATATTTATTTTTTTTAAACCTGCATCGTGCAATGAATTTCACTAACATAAGAAGTGCAAAGAAAGTCAAATCGCCATATGATGTTTGGCAACTTGTGGCTAAATCATATGACAATATGTTGTTAGTTTTTTTTCTGCTAATTTTTTAAAAAGTCAACCCTTGTTCTGGGTGAGTCTCCCGCCTTAACGACTTCAATTCTTTGATATGTAACATAACGTCACTTTTGTAACCTTTAGCACACGTATCTTGACTTCGACAAATAATGTAGAAGAAGTGTCATCTCGCTAGGTTCGATGTTAATTCGAAGTTCAGTCTGAAGATGTTGAGATACCACTCGGTATTCCGAATATTGATTTTGTTTGCACGATTTATTTCTGTATACCTCGGTTGTTAGTTGAAGGATATCATGTTATACATACAACTATTACCTTTGTATTTATGAGTGTAGACAAGATAATAATGCATACATACATACATACATACATACATACATACTTACATACATACATGCATACATGCATACTTACATACACACATGCATACATACATACATACATACATACATTCATACATACATACATACATAACATACATACATACATACATACATACATACATACATACATACATACATACATACATACTATACATACATACATACATACATACATACATACATACATACATAAACATACATACATACATACATACATACATACATACATACATACATACATACATACATACATACATACATACATACATACATACATACATACATACATACATACAACATACATACATACATACATACATACATACATACATACATACATACATACATACAAACATACATACATACATACATACATACATACATACATTACATACATACATACATACCATACATACATACATACATACATACATACCATACATACATACATACATACATACATACATACATCATACATACATACATACATACATACATACATACATACATACATACATACATACATACATACATACATACATACATACATACATACATACATACATACATACATACATTATACATACATACATACATACATACATACATACATACATACATACATACATACATACATACATACATACATACATACATACAATACATACATACATACATACATACATACATACATACATACATACATACATACATACATACATACATAAAACATACATACATACATACATACATCATACATACATACATACATACATACATACATACATACATCATACATACATACATACATACATACATCATACATACATACATACATACATACATACATACATACATACATTCATACATTACATACATACATACATACATACATACATACATACATACACATACATACATACATACATACATACATACATACATACATACATACATACATACATACATACATACATACATACATACATACATACATACATACATACATACATACATACATACATACATCATACATACATGCATACTCATACATAGCTATACAGTTACATCATACATGTCTCTCTGATAAGTAAGATAGAGAAGATTTACTACATCAACTTCTCATGTACAGGTGATCTAATGGACTTTAGGAAAGGCTTGCTAGGCAACAATCCTGGAGGACTAATGGACAGGAGGCTTAAATAGGCGAATGTCTTATGTGCGGTGACGTCGATTACATAACATAACATATATTGTTATTATTATCTAATGCTGGTATGTGTTTAGGAGAGTTCTGGACTTGAGTATTCCTTTATTATTGTTACTTAACGTGTTCGCATTCTTCGCAAAGAGTTTTTTCTGATTTTTGCTCCTTGTCTCCAGATTTATCACCATTTGTCCATTAAAATGATGTAAATTTCCATTCTCGTTTTGTCGTACCCTGATAACGATATATCAGTTGACACGATGTTGTTTTAAATATATATTTAATGTTTTGTTCCTCTTATTTTTTTGTGTCCTTCTTTTAACAAAACTCACATTTTGGCCATGTTTCATATTTCTATTCGGTCACAGTTTAAATTCCACCGCCGCCTCTCCATGCATTCAAGATCAGATAACCTATTGTATGTGTGGGACTATCAATTGAAAGTATATAGCGGACTGGTATGGAGGCTTAAAGTTAATTTTTCCATCCATCCAGCACGCGATTTAATGAAAATGGCGTCCCTGCGTGACTCAGGCAAAAGTCACCAGCCGGAAACAAACACAAAATGTGACTTTGTTCTGTGTCCAGGAGATTGTTAACTGACAATTATAAGAAACTTTGCACCGAAATAATTACGTAGATTGAATAACAAATTCTGAAACAAAATGGGAAGTTTTTCTTCTTTCAGTTTAGAAACACAAAAAACATAGATCACTTGCAGCTTTGTATGGCAGAGAGATACATGAACTTTTCATTAAAAATTTCTTTCGGTGAAAGAAGTAGATTGATTTATTTTTAAACAACCAGTAAACAGCATGTAGCAATAACAAAAATATTCAGTAAACAGGGAAATGACAGACAAGCTAATCTAGAATATAAAGATTTACATGAATTTTGGCATAAATATATATGAAGATTTTAAAGGTTAAATGAACCTTGGAAGATGTATTCTAGTAATTCCCGTCGTTTGCAAGTTGGTCACGTTATTAACAATATATATTTTGACGACATGCGCATGATGTAGTACAGCGCATCGTTAGACACAAATCTTACATGCTATAGAATGATTATAATGTTGGATGTAGTAAGTAGTATTGTAGAACTGATTAAAAAACAACATGAGAGAAAATATGGAAAGAAAAGTCTTCAAAATATTAAAAATTGTTATATGTTTCCGTCATTATTGATCGACTTTCACTTAATTGAAACATATTTTTTGAAAGTATTATCATACAGGAGATAACTGTTCATGTGGTCAGATTATACAGTGGTATCATCTCTTTAACAAAAGTTGGTTGCAATGCATTTCATTTTTTTTTATATGTCGGTGCATTCTGTCAAACTGTTTCTTTTTTTGTTCATATTTTATTGTTTGCTTCCCACATCTAAATGCTTTTTTTTGGTCCTGTTTCACACATTTTGTCCTGTTTCACACATTTTGTCCCGTTTCACACATTTTGTCCGTTTCACACATTTTGTCCTGTTTCACACATTTTGTCCTGTTTCACACATTTTGTCCCGTTTCACACATTTTGTCCCGTTTCACATATTTTGTCCCGTTTCCACACATTTTGTCCCGTTTCACATATTTTGTCCCGTTTCACACATTTTGTCCGTTTCACACATTTTGTCCTGTTTCACACATTTTGTCCCGTTTCACACATTTTGTCCCGTTTCACACATTTTGTCCTGTTTCACACATTAGACTACCATAAACAATGCTGTCTTTCTTCATCTTTTTAATTAATTGTTTACCATGTTTGGCCCCAATATTTCAATTCTCTTTCCACTGTCCTTCTCCATGTTTGCTTTAGACTTCCAGTTCTTATTCAATCCTCTTTCTATTGGAGAGCTGTCCTAGCTGCTAAAGTTCCTACTGGCATACGACATGCATAACCTACCCACTTTTACTTTCTTCTTTTAATTATGTTCTCCAATAAAACACAGTTTATCCATTTTTTTTTTAAAACTAATTCATTCCTTATTGTGTTTTGCCAGAATATTTGCAGGATTATTTTTAAACATTTAGCTTATGTATTATGTTGTGTGTCACCTTCCATCACTTGCTACTTTATAACAATACTAATTGTCTTTATTGTCTATTCCCAGATGGAAGATGTAGTTGGCTGTCCGCTCTTGCCGTTAAGCGTAGGGATGGGAGCTTTAATTTGCATTCTAGGACCAGATGAATCTCCCTTGTTGTGTTGTATCCGTGTTTATGTAGTGGGGTCTTGATATTGTCTCTCCGCCCGTCTGCCCAGCGTGTTCGTAGCGTGTTGGACTACGGGTGACTATCCTCTGTGTGTGCGGGTTTAATTCCGCGGGATGGCAGAAAAAGCCACAGATTCCCCAGATTTACGGTGTTCGTGGCACCGAACCGAAGGGTTACGATGTCCATGGCACTGAGCTGAAGAGCTGAAAAGCTCAAGTGCTTCTGGATCGGGTAAAAGAAAATATTGTCTCTTCATCCTTTTCTTGGTCTTCCCTTAGCTCTAGTACCCGATCTCTTTTATTGTATGCTGTTATTGGTGGTTGGTTGTATATCATTCTCATTAAATGTCCAAACCACTGCATTTGTTGTCTTTCGATGAATTCGGTGCATGAAGTTATGCCAACTCTGCTTCTGATGTCCTCATAAGTAGTCTGTCTTCCCTGGTGTCTCCCACTGCCTTCCTGCGAGTCACCAGGAAATACTAATAACCCTCTTAAATGCCATGACTATTTTCCTTCTGATTTCATTTTGACAATCTTCGTTGTTACTTTTTACGGAGCCGAGATACTCAAAATATATAACGTTCTCACCGTTTTCAAGTAACAAAATATTTAATGACACGGCTACATAAGCAGTTTGCCAACTTAAAGTGCGCTTCAAAGAGGAATGTTACTCCGATACAGTGGATACAAAGAGTAATGTTACTCCGATACAGTGGATACAAAGAGGAATGTTACTCCGATACAGTGGATACAAAGAGGAATGTTACTCCGATACAGTGGATACAAAGAGGAATGTTACTCCGATACAGTGGATACAAAGAGTAATGTTACTCCGATACAGTGGATACAAAGAGGAATGTTACTCCGATACAGTGGATACAAAGAGGAATGTTACTCCGATACAGTGGATACAAAGAGGAATGTTACTCCGATACAGTGGATACAAAGAGTAATGTTACTCCGATACAGTGGATACAAAGAGGAATGTTACTCCGATACAGTGGATACAAAGAGGAATGTTACTCCGATACAGTGGATAGAAAGAGTAATGTTACTCCGATACAGTGGATACAAAGAGGAATGTTACTCCGATACAGTGGATACAAAGAGTAATGTTACTCCGATACAGTGGATACAAAGAGTAATGTTACTCCGATACAGTGGATACAAAGAGGAATGTTACTCCGATACAGTGGATAGAAAGAGTAATGTTACTCCGATACAGTGGATACAAAGAGGAATGTTACTCCGATACAGTGGATACAAAGAGAAATGTTACTCCGATACAGTGGATACAAAGAGAAATGTTACTCCGATACAGTGGATACTGTAGGAGTAGCCCTAGGGGTGGCCAGCGCATGACAAGCAATAGAATACAATAATAACGTAATAGACTATGTGTTGCACTCTCAAAACAGAAGGGCAACACATGACAACAAGACAGTTACGTAGAAAAATGACGTAAAGAGGAAAGAGCTTAGAAACGGGGCTTTTGGACAGCGAGACTGGAAACGAACAGACGTGTTGAGATTTATATAATAAAAGTTAGAACATGAAGCATCCAAGAAGAGTCTGTTCCTTTATAAGTCATCATGTGAAGTATAATGAAGAATATTGTGCAGTATAAAGTGGTACATGTTCTTGTACGACCAAGTGGTATGATCAATCGTAAATGTCGTCATGTTACAATGTATTGCGTGTTGATTATGTTATTAATTAACCTACGAACCACCAACAAACCACCAATGAACCATCATTCGTACCACAAACATGTCAGATCATCAACCAAACATCAAATATAACCAGGTGGAACCTTACCCAATGGCTTCCTGTTGACAATTCCTTATCACCAAGGCCTGACCGTTAGCAAATGGTGTGAGAAGTTGCTTTTGAGTCCCCTTTTTATGCATGTGATTTGAATGTTTTGACATTGGACTCTGAATGTGCGAAATACCCTAGCAGGTATGGGTTGCATGATATGGAATGCTTACAGTGGCAGGATGTTGTTCTACATGTAATTCTGAATGCTATACAGTTAAATACCCCAGTGGACACAACGACATGGCCCCAGGATGCACAGCGTTTGTGGTCGTTTCACGAGAAACTATGTATCCACAAGGGGATCTTTGTATACGAGTGGGTGCAGATTGTGATGGCGATGAATTGAGGATTATTGTTCCTCATTCTTTACGTCACATTGTACTAAAATCTATTCATGAATTAGGTCATCAAGGGCGCGATAGGACCTTGGCTTTGTTAAAATCAAGATTTTTTTGGTGTGGTATGTCTGGAGATGTTAGGAAGGTTGTAAAGTCCTGCATTGTTTGTAACATGTCTAAACCCCCGATGAGGATCACAACTACCTATGGTCATATTGTAGCTCATCGTCCATTAGAGATGATAGCTATGGATTTTATTGAATTCCCAAAAGATTCTTATGGCTTCCGACACGCATTGATAATGACCGATGTATTTACTAAATATGTGGTTGCCTATCCTACGGTAGATCAGACGGCGTTAACTGTGGCTGAAGTTATACAAAATAGGTGGATCCCTGCTTTTGGGGTACCCAGTAAAATACACTCGATCAGGGAAAGGATTTGAGTCGGCTGTCGTGCTGGCACTCTGCAATAGGTATGGGATAAAGAAATCCAGGACCACAACATATAACCCACGCGGAAATGCAATGTGTGAAAGGTTTAATCGGACATTGTTGGCTATGCTTCGTGCGTTGCCAGATCAAGATAAATTAGAATGGTCCAGACATATGCCCAATTTGGTTTTGGGATACAACATTACTCCTCACACCTCCACAGGATGGTCGCCATACTATTTGCTTTTTGGTCGACACCCCAAATTACCCATCAATTTTATTATAGAAGATTTATTCTTTTAGGATGACGAGGGATCTCCTCGAGAATGTGAATGGGCAGCGGCCCATAGAGATGCCAGTGATAGGGTAGCACATCTTCACAAGCTGGGAGATGATAGACGGGGCAATATCAACATTATCCCGTTGAATAGTTTGGTGCGCCGGAGTATTGGTCATAATAGGGACGCAAACAAACTAGACAATGTTTATTCTGCTCAGGTATACCGTGTGTTACAGGTTCCTGATATGAATTCTGGCTATTATATAATAGCACCGATAAACGGCACTAGTCAATCTCGACTAACGGTATCAGGCCGCCACATCAAGAGATGTGAAACCTTTTTAAACTGAGTCCCACTGGGTTTAGTTGCCTGTTTGGGTTTATATTTGTTCCTTTGGGGTTGTTGGGGGGACTTTAATGTTTATCATTTATATGTCAATGATGATATAATGTTGATGGTGAGGAGTGTTGAGTTGATTTATAAAATTTGGTGTTGTAGCCTTTTAGGATATCTTTGTTTTATTTGAAAATGTTTTCAACTTCATTGCCTCTTGAAGGAGTTGACAATGCAGTACCACCGCCCAGGAACTGGGAGACCGGAGGATGCAACCTCAAGGTGCTCAAATGGGGTTATAATTCGGTCATTGATGATCGTCATTGTGCGAATTTTTACGTTTTCGTGCTGGGGGTGGAGTAGGGGCTCTCAGATGTTGGTCATTTCCCCTGGGTTGGTCGGTTGGGTATATATTGTTACCTCAATGATGCATAAATAATGTTGCCAAATGATATGATACAGTATACATATAAAATGTTGTTTTTGTGTGCCATAATCAAGTCATAACTAGTTGTTTTTTTTTGAGTTTTCAGTATGTTCGATCTAACTTCGACTGGCATGATTGACAGGGGATTAATATAGTGACAGTTGGCGGGTGCCACCCCGAGTCCAAGTACATCCACCTCGCATTGCCCTCCAAGTGGATTGACATGCCATTGCATTACCCTGGGATTTGTCCAATGACATTTTTTGTGACTGAATTTTCTATGTTTATTTGTTTCAGCACATATGCACAGCGGGTTAACTTTAATGTCCGCCATGGTCGCCTATGGCCAGTTGACGAGTCACGTTCAACAACGTGTGGTGACTAGTTCCCATTTAGCTCGTTCAACTTGGTCCTCCTGAGAACCCGTCAGGATTTTCCTCCCTCGACCGTGGTTGATTGGTTATAGATTAAGTGTTGTGAAGCCACGTTCCGTGACGTGTGGTACCTTGTGTCCATTCAGCTGTCACACACCTAATGAACCCGTATATATCATATACCTGTGCACTTAATATTGAGTGTCGCTGTTGGGGCAACGGTGAAGTCGCCCGGGAGGTGTAGGAGTAGCCCTAGGGGTGGCCAGCGCATGACAAGCAATAGAATACAATAATAACGTAATAGACTATGTGTTGCACTCTCAAAACAGAAGGGCAACACATGACAACAAGACAGTTACGTAGAAAAATGACGTAAAGAGGAAAGAGCTTAGAAACGGGGCTTTTGGACAGCGAGACTGGAAACGAACAGACGTGTTGAGATTTATATAATAAAAGTTAGAACATGAAGCATCCAAGAAGAGTCTGTTCCTTTATAAGTCATCATGTGAAGTATAATGAAGAATATTGTGCAGTATAAAGTGGTACATGTTCTTGTACGACCAAGTGGTATGATCAATCGTAAATGTCGTCATGTTACAATGTATTGCGTGTTGATTATGTTATTAATTAACCTACGAACCACCAACAAACCACCAATGAACCATCATTCGTACCACAAACATGTCAGATCATCAACCAAACATCAAATATAACCAGGTGGAACCTTACCCAATGGCTTCCTGTTGACAATTCCTTATCACCAAGGCCTGACCGTTAGCAAATGGTGGAGAAGTTGCTTTGAGTCCCTTTTATGCATGTGATTTGAATGTTTTGACATTGGACTCTGAATGTCGAAATACCTAGCAGGTATGGGTTGCATGATATGGAATGCTTACAGTGGCAGGATGTTGTTCTACATGTAATTCTGAATGCTATACAGTTAAATACCCCAGTGGACACAACGACATGCCCCAGGATGCAAGGTTTGTGGTCGTTTCACGAGAAACTATGTATCCACAAGGGATCTTGTATACGAGTGTGTGCAGATTGTGATGGCGATGAATTGAGGATTATTGTTCCTCATTCTTTACGTCACATTGTACTAAAATCTATTCATGAATTAGGTCATCAAGGCCGATAGGACTGGCTTTGTTAAAATCAAGATTTTTTTGGTGTGGTATGTCTGGAGATGTTAGGAAGGTTGTAAAGTCCTGCATTGTTTGTAACATGTCTAAACCCCCGATGAGGATCACAACTACCTATGGTCATATTGTAGCTCATCGTCCATTAGAGATGATAGCTATGGATTTTATTGAATTCCCAAAAGATTCTTATGGCTTCCGACACGCATTGATAATGACCGATGTATTTACTAAATATGTGGTTGCCTATCCTACGGTAGATCAGACGGCGTTAACTGTGGCTGAAGTTATACAAAATAGGTGGATCCCTGCTTTTGGGGTACCCAGTAAAATACACTCCGATCAGGGGAAAGGATTTGAGTCGGCTGTCGTGCTGGCACTCTGCAATAGGTATGGGATAAAGAAATCCAGGACCACAACATATAACCCACGCGGGAAAAGCAATGTGTGAAAGGTTTAATCGGACATTGTTGGCTATGCTTCGTGCGTTGCCAGATCAAGATAAATTAGAATGGTCCAGACATATGCCCAATTTGGTTTTGGGATACAACATTACTCCTCACACCTCCACAGGATGGTCGCCATACTATTTGCTTTTTGGTCGACACCCCAAATTACCCATCAATTTTATTATAGAAGATTTATTCTTTTAGGATGACGAGGGATCTCCTCGAGAATGTGAATGGGCAGCGGCCCATAGAGATGCCAGTGATAGGGTAGCACATCTTCACAAGCTGGGAGATGATAGACGGGGCAATATCAACATTATCCCGTTGAATAGTTTGGTGCGCCGGAGTATTGGTCATAATAGGGACGCAAACAAACTAGACAATGTTTATTCTGCTCAGGTATACCGTGTGTTACAGGTTCCTGATATGAATTCTGGCTATTATATAATAGCACCGATAAACGGCACTAGTCAATCTCGACTAACGGTATCAGGCCGCCACATCAAGAGATGTGAAACCTTTTTAAACTGAGTCCCACTGGGTTTAGTTGCCTGTTTGGGTTTATATTTGTTCCTTTGGGGTTGTTGGGGGGACTTTAATGTTTATCATTTATATGTCAATGATGATATAATGTTGATGGTGAGGAGTGTTGAGTTGATTTATAAAATTTGGTGTTGTAGCCTTTTTAGGATATCTTTTGTTTTATTTGAAAATGTTTTCAACTTCATTGCCTCTTGAAGGAGTTGACAATGCAGTACCACCGCCCAGGAACTGGGAGACCGGAGGATGCAACCTCAAGGTGCTCAAATGGGGTTATAATTCGGTCATTGATGATCGTCATTGTGCGAATTTTTACGTTTTCGTGCTGGGGGTGGAGTAGGGGCTCTCAGATGTTGGTCATTTCCCCTGGGTTGGTCGGTTGGGTATATATTGTTACCTCAATGATGCATAAATAATGTTGCCAAATGATATGATACAGTATACATATAAAATGTTGTTTTTGTGTGCCATAATCAAGTCATAACTAGTTGTTTTTTTTGAGTTTTCAGTATGTTGATCTAACTTCGACTGGCATGATTGACAGGGGATTAATATAGTGACAGTTGGCGGGTGCCACCCCGAGTCCAAGTACAGCCACCTCGCATTGCCTTCCAAGTGGATTGACATGCCATTGCATTACCCTGGGATTTGTCCAATGACATTTTTTGTGACTGAATTTTCTGTTTATTTGTTTCAGCACATATGCACAGCGGGTTAACTTTAATGTCCGCCATGGTCGCCTATGGCCAGTTGACGAGTCACGTTCAACAACGTGTGGTGACTAGTTCCCATTTAGCTCGTTCAACTTGGTCCTCCTGAGAACCCGTCAGGATTTTCCTCCCTCGACCGTGGTTGATTGGTTATAGATTAAGTGTTGTGAAGCCACGTTCCGTGACGTGTGGTACCTTGTGTCCATTCAGCTGTCACACACCTAATGAACCCGTATATATCATATACCTGTGCACTTAATATTGGAGTGTCGCCGTTGGGGCAACGGCGAAGTCGCCCGGGAGGTGTAGGAGTAGCCCTAGGGGTGGCCAGCGCATGACAAGCAATAGAATACAATAATAACATAATAGACTATGTGTTGCACTCTCAAAACAGAAGGGCAACACATGACAACAAGACAGTTACGTAGAAAAATGACGTAAAGAGGAAAGAGCTTAGAAACGGGGCTTTTGGACAGCGAGACTGGAAACGAACAGACGTGTTGAGATTTATATAATAAAAGTTAGAACATGAAGCATCCAAGAAGAGTCTGTTCCTTTATAAGTCATCATGTGAAGTATAATGAAGAATATTGTGCAGTATAAAGTGGTACATGTTCTTGTACGACCAAGTGGTATGATCAATCGTAAATGTCGTCATGTTACAATGTATTGCATGTTGATTATGTTATTAATTAACCTACGAACCACCAACAAACCACCAATGAACCATCATTCGTACCACAAACATGTCAGATCATCAACCAAACATCAAACATAACCAGGTGGAACCTTACCCAATGGCTTCCTGTTGACAATTCCTTATCACCAAGGCCTGACCGTTAACAATACAAAGCAAAAGGGTTACTCCGATACAGTGGATACAAATCAAAAGACCGTCCACGCAAAATCTGAATCTCAGAAAAAACAGAGGCAGTGAAAAACACTATTTATGAAGCGCATACAAAAACCGGTTCTATAAATCTTTTCTTATCCTGGCGCTGTGAGGAAAATATTGATACAAAACAAAATAACGTCCACTCAAAAGGTAGACGTCAAAAATAACAAAGGCAGTGAAAAACATAATATATGAATCGCACACAAAAGACCGTTATATAAATATGTTCTTATCCTGACACTGCGAGGCAAAACAGGACTAGCGAAGTTCACACAAAAACCCGTTCTATAAATCTCTACTTATCCTGACGTTGTGGGGAGGGGGACAGTAATATAGAAAAAATGGACAGGACAAATGATATTTTTATCAATGGAGAGAAAGTAGAAAATGTTAACAGTTTTGAATATCTTGGTTCACTGCTAACAACAGATGGAAATGTGAACAGTTTTGAATATCTTGGTTCACTGCTAACAACAGATGGAAATGTGAACAGTTTTGAATATCTTGGTTCACTGCTAACAACAGATGGAAATGGGATGAAGAAAATTAAATGAAGAACAAACATGGCTTTACAAAAATTAAACAACTAAAAACAGTATGGAACCGAACTGATAAGAAAACAAAGATCAAAATACTAAGAGCATGCATATTCCCAGTGGCAACGTATGAGTGTCAACGCATGGACAGTGGCAACGCATGGACATTTAATAAAGCAGTGGAAAAACATATATGTGTTTTTGAATATAAGTGTTACAGAAGAGTCCTTCGTATATCTTGGACAGAGAAGAGAACAAATAGATCTATCCAGAAAGAACGCAAAATCAAAGAAAACTGGCTGATGCTACAAATAAGAAAGAGAAAATTGAGATATTTTGGACATATAAAAAGACATGAAGGGCTGGAGAAGACCATCATGGAAGGAGGCATAACGGCAAAGAGAAGAAGAGGAAGACCACGGAGAAGATGGACCCAGAATGTAACTGATGGTTTGAACATGACGGCTGCAGAGACAGGACATCTGGTCTATGAGAGAGAGAAATTCCGGAGAACTGTTGGGTGGCAAAGTTCTGCTCATGACAAGCTATTTGATGATGATGATGATGAAGCATCTTTTCACTATTGATGACAATGTTGAGTTGACGTTTTGTTTCGTCATTGGACATAATCTTACTTTTCTTTTCATTCAGAAATAAAAAGTGATATTCTTCTTGATATTTTTAAACTAAACAAATTGATTTTACATTTATATAAACATGTGTGCAAAACCATGAGTATGTATGTCTGTTCGCATGGCATTCGTTCTCTATCTCCCAATATGTCTATATACCTGTTCGCATGGTAGTATTTCTCTATCTTTCAATATGTCTCTATTACCTTTTCCAGACACTGATTTCCTCTCCCATGTTTTCCACGTTCTCATTAGGTCACTCACGTGACAGCTATCAACGCCATTCATCATTCTTCACGAGTAATCAATCCGAGAGAACAAACCCAGCAACCCTTCGTCTACCTCACGTGACATGCTGATCGTATGACTGTAGAAGACTGTCACAATCCACTTCTCATTTTTCTAATCTCTTTCGTGATTCTTAAGACCTGAACTGGAGCTCTCTGTGGCTAAGTCGTAGTCACGCTCTGGTCTTGTTCTCCGACGGTCGTGGGTTCGAATCCGGACCACTTCGTTCTGTTCACGAGTACTTTTTTTTTACAGAGACCCTCGGATTGTTGCCAGAACTACGGAGTTCGTGTTTTGTGCAATACTCTCGGCAAGTGGCGTGCCAATTCTGCGGAGAAAGATCGAACCATATGGGGCAAAATCCGGTGCAACAAAGTCAAATGACGTAAGTGGTCTGATTTCCGGGAATTCCAACATGTGCTGAATGATTTTATAATTACACAGGACTGTAGTTGTCTTAAACGCTGTCAAGGTGCGTACATGCTGATAGTGCCTTTGAAACGCTAGTTAAAATTATTCCTTTTCCGGTCTCTTATGCGTGATGTTTTCATAGACAAGACGGGGGTTGGCGATGCACTTTCGACTCTATAACTAATTGTTCGCCGCGTCGCTGGTAACAACGTTCAAATATTGGTCTCTTCTTGCTTGACCAAATAGTTTCAACTAATAGAAGAATGTCTCTGGTGTCTTAATATCAATTACGAGGTCGCGATAGCTGAGTTGATAACGCGCTGCCGTAGTAACAACGTACCGCAAAAATTCCTTGGTTCGAATCTAGCTTGGGTCAAAATTGTCCGTGTGTATAAAGGTACGTGGTTGGTTTGCAAGAAATCCTGATTCTTTACTTAGGGATTTAAATTACAAGCACTTCTGAAGTCGAAAAAAATAGCCCAATTTGGTGAAGGACATTAGTGATAAGAAAAGTAAGCCTTCACCCAACAGGTTGTCAGAGTTGCCATTTTAGGCATCATGACTACACCTGAGCTGGTAGCGAGCAAACGAAAAACAAAAATTAGAAATAGAAAAAAGAAGAAATAAAAGAAGAAATAAAAGAAGAAATAAAAGAAGAAATAAAAGAAGAAATAAAAGAAGAAATAAAAGAAGAAATAAAAGAAGAAATAACAGAAGAAGAAAAAAATAAGAAATAAAAGAAGAAATAAAAGAAGAAATAAAAGAAGAAATAAAAGAAGAAATAAAAGAAGAAATAAAAGAAGAAATAACAGAAGAAATAAAAGAAGAAATAAAAGAAGAAATAAAAGAAGAAATAAAAGAAGAAGAAATAAAAGAAGAAATAAAAGAAGAAATAAAAGAAGAAAAAAAAGAAGAAATAAAAGAAGAAGAAATAAAAGAAGAAATAAAAGAAGAAATAAAAGAAGAAATAAAAGAAGAAATAAAAGAAGAAATAAAAGAAGAAGAAATAAAAGAAGAAATAAAAGAAGAAATAAAAGAAGAAATAAAAGAAGAAATAAAAGAAGAAATAAAAGAAGAAATAACAGAAGAAATAAAAGAAGAAATAAAAGAAGAAATAAAAGAAGAAATAAAAGAAGAAGAAATAAAAGAAGAAATAAAAGAAGAAATAAAAGAAGAAAAAAAAGAAGAAATAAAAGAAGAAATAAAAGAAGAAAAATGAAGAAGAAAAGAATACTTCTTCTTCGAACGCTCCATATCGATCACTTGTCAACCACTCTGTGTGATTTGTATGTGATCTGAGCCCAAGAGCGATTGTATGTTGTGCTAGTTATGCGCCTACAAGTAGGCCAGCACATCCGATTTCTGCGCTGTTTTTTATTTACTAGGGTAGCATCCCGAGGGCCTACATTAGTCGCCTCATACGACATGCATTGTAGGTTGTAGTGGTACTATTCTTTGCTTCCTTTGCGGGCCCTGGCACCACATGGGCGAGAAAAGAATAAGACAAAGAAGAAGTAAAAGAAGAAGAAAAAAAAGGGAAAAATCGAATGAAAAAGGGACGAATATCAAGTGTAGAAAATATATACACAATTTGACACAATTGCATTAAGTACTGGTACTAGACGTTTCTGCATGAACGTGTGACGGCAGGTGAAAATAAAAATTGACATATTTGTACTAATCTTCTGTTACCAATGTCAAAGTTGAACTATGTCAAATTTAAGAGAGAAGTATCAAAGCGTGTGTGAGGAGATTCTTAAGAAAAGTCAACAATATGGCCAGAAGCTAGTGATTGAAAAGTACAGAGATTAGAAATAGTTTGTGAAATAACATCTGCGATATAATATGTAGTGAGACGCAAAATAAAAAGATTGAAGTTTCTGATGTAAATTTTAAAACAGACAAGTATGATTGTGAGTCTTCAGTTGTGGAATATTTGATCTGAGATGAGAATGTGTTGAAGACACAAGAGACAGATGGTTAGATATTTACAAAGTAATATAATGAGAACAGGTGAGATCGTCTGGAAGTCACAAGAGAGAGAGAGAGAGAG
The DNA here is from genome assembly GCA_020796225.1 of Arion vulgaris. Classification (NCBI taxonomy): domain Eukaryota; kingdom Metazoa; phylum Mollusca; class Gastropoda; order Stylommatophora; family Arionidae; genus Arion; species Arion vulgaris. The sequence goes on along the minus strand of CM036758.1, from coordinate 64,417,718 downwards.
AGAGAGAAGGATAGAACATAACAAAATAAAACACAATGAGAACAGGTGAGACCGTCTAGAAGTCACAAGAGAGGAAATGGATAGAAAAGAAAGAAATATAATGAGAAAATGGGACATCTATGCAAGTCCCAAAAGAGAGAAATTGATAGAAAATAAACAAATACAATGAGAACAGATGAGATTTATGGAAGTCATAAGAAGGAGAGATTGATAGAAAATAAAAACATTGTATGGAAGTCATAAGAAGGAGAGATTGATAGAAAATAAAAACATTGTATGGAAGTCATAAGAAGGAGAGATTGATAGAATATAAAAACACAAAATGAGAACAGATGCGATTGTATGACGAATATCGAAATAGGGGGAAGACTGCAGTAAAACATGGTAAATAGTGAAACACGTACAAACAAAGTACTATAGTTTTACAAAATACAGAAACAGTGACGATAAACAGCAACGTTTCGACCAACAAGGCCTTTATCAAGCAAACGAACAAACAGGAGTGACAAATTAAAATGAAACACAAATGGACGACCAAATACAAACGTATCTAAGGAAAATCTGGAATAAAAACGAATAACGAAATAAATGTAACACTAAAAACAGGAATAGAACGGAAAAGAAACAATGAAACATCTAGTAAATATATAACTTGAATACATGCAACATAAACCCATATAGATTACAAAGCATGGGAAGAGAAAGTACTAAGAAGCATAAGAATGTAATACGTTGAGCCCGCGTGGTCGCAAGGTACCATACAAAGAAATCAACCGATTCTCCAGAGCAAATCTACTACGATCATCAGAGGAACATGATCGGATGGCTGTGACCTGGACATCGCAAGCTCCTGAATGGCCAGTATCATTGAAATGGGTAGCTACAGGGGTCACAGAGCATTGGCGTATATCGCGCAAATGTTGGGCGAATCGGTCACTGAGTCTCCTGCCGGTTTACCCAATATAGGACTTGTTGCACCGCTTGCAGATAATGGCATAGATAATATTACGGACTCGCACGTGAAACTGTCTTCAACAACGAACGTGGCTTTAGGAAAAGACACCGTGCGGGTCTGTATTACATAAGCACAAGTGTTGCAGAGCCGACGGCCACACTGGATGGTGCCAAAATGACTATGGATATTAGGCTTGAGGCGACTGTGAACCAACATATCCCTAAGGCTTCTGTCCTGTCTGTACGCCACCAAAGGATAGTGTTGGAAGATTGAACGTGTCTCAGGATCAGACTGAAGAATGGAGAGATGACGGAATAAGACTTTCTTCACAAGGGAACTATGAGGGTGGAAAGTTAAGACAAGTTTCACCCTGTCAGAATTGGAAGTTCTATGCTGGTTAGAGAGAGCCTCCTGGCGAGAAATTTGCTGAACGCGCCGCATAGCAGAAGCAAGCACCTTATCCGGGTATAAGCGCGTACGAAAGAAATCCAGCATCTCGTGAGCTTTATCGAGAAAATCGTCGTCCTCGCTACAGAGGCGACGAAGGCGCAAGAGTTGAGAGAATGGTAAAGAGTCACGACAAGCCTGGGAATGGGAAGAGGTATAAAGAAGAAACTATGTGCATCAGTAGGCTTATAGTAGACTGATGTAGTGATGGTGGATAGGCTGATAGTGATAGTGATGTCAAGAAAGTTGACACAAGAGGTAGAGATGTGAGATGTAAACCGAATAGCCGGATTGAAGACATTAATGAAATTAATGAAGCGTGACAAATCGGCTTCAGGCATATCGGTAATGCCAATACAATCATCAATGTATCTATGATACACAGACGGAAGAGGGCCATCATAGGAATTCCATACTAGGTGCTCAAGATGACCCATGAATAGACAAGCATAACTGGGTCCCATTTTAGTACCCATGGCGACCCACTGATCTGCTCAAAGAACTGGTCATTGAACTGAAAGGAGTTGAGAGTTAGTACTAGTTCTGCAAGACGAAGGAGAGCCGAGGTGGAGACAAGTGGGTTAGTTCTCCTGTCGAGAAAGAACTGGAGAGCTTGAAGTCCGTCGGAATGAGGTATGGAGGTGGACAATGAGCACACATCAAGGAGGAAGAGACGGTAAGTCCTGCCAGGCAACAACTCAATAGACGAAAAACAGACAAGGTGTGGTTCGTATCTTTCAAGAATGAAGGTAGTGTGGTGACTATAGGATTGAAGATACTATCAAGAAATTCGGAGATATGTTCCGTAGGACACGAGCAAGCAGAAACGATGGGCCTACCCGGATTGTTCAGTTTATGAATTTTGGGGAGCATATAAAAGGCGGGTTTTCCTAAACAGCTATCGATGACACAAAGTGATGATGCGCCGGTAGGAAGGTCGTTAGAGGCAATTAAGTTCTTAATTACTGTACGGACTTTACTATTGTTAGATAGTGTGACATCAGAAGAACTAGTTTTATAGAATTGGGTGTCAAGTAATTGGTTGCGGCCTTCCGGAAGGTATAGTTCTTTGCTCCATACCACTATTGCACCGCCTTTATCGGCGGGTTTGATAACAATGTCATCACGTCGACGGAGGTGTGATAGAGCACGAAACTCGGACGGAGACATGTTAGAATGCCCTAGGCGTTTGGGGTGGAGCAGTCCAATATCGTGTAAAGTATTCTTGATGTAGAGATCAAGAGCGTTGGAGACACCAGGGTTGGGTGTCCAATCATGTTTGCAGTAGAATATTTAGCGAACATACTCGTGTCATGACATTGGTCAGTGTCAACCTGGTTCCGAAAATGAAATTTCAGCCGTAAGCCACGGTGAAAACGGTGCACATCTTGAAGAGTAGAGTAGTGGTCAATGGTGGGTCGGAGAGGAACAAACTTGAGACCCTTACTTAAAACACATCTCTCGCTGTCCGATAAGGGAAGGTCTGGAGGGATGCAAACCACCTGTGTGGGAGGATAAGATCGTAGTGGACAATTGGAAACCTATATTGGGAAACCGGCAGGAGACTCAGTGACCGATTCGCCCAACATTTGCGCGATATACGCCAATGCTCTGTGACCCTGTAGCTACCCATTTCAATGATACTGGCCATTCAGGAGCTTGCGATGTCCAGGTCACAGCCATCCGATCATGTTCCTCTGATGATCGTAGTAGATTTGCTCTGGAGAATCGGTTGATTTCTTTGTATGGTACCTTGCGACCACCGGGCTCAACGTATTACATTCTTATGCTTCTTAGTACTTTCTCTTCCCATGCTTTGTAATCTATATGGGTTTATGTTGCATGTATTCAAGTTATATATTTACTAGATGTTTCATTGTTTCTTTTCCGTTCTATTCCTGTTTTTGTGTTACATTTATTTAGTTATTCGTTTTTATTCCAGATTTTCCTTAGATACGTTTGTATTTGGTCGTCCATTTGTGTTTCATTTTAATTTGTCACTCCTGTTTGTTCGTTTGCTTGATAAAGGCCTTGTTGGTCGAAACGTTGCTGTTTATCGTCACTGTTTCTGTATTTTGTAAAACTATAGTACTTTGTTTGTACGTGTTTCACTATTTGCGATTGTATGAGAAGTCCCAAGTGCTGTTGGTCATCTGTTGTTTAGCTGTAGCCGTTGCGGAAGGTAAAATATGAAGTGCCTGAGAGTCGCCTTTGCAAAGTTGATAGCATCTTACGTTAGTGATCACATGCTGTAGAGATCCCGGGTTCGATACCAGCTTGGACCAAAATAATTTTCGATGTGCACACGGTACGCGGTTAGACTGCAGGAAACCCTGATAAATTACTTGGATATCTGTATCACAAGTACCTCTGAAGTCGGAGCAACGCTCATCTAAATGGCAAGGGGCATCTATGATAGGAAAAGAAAGCGTGCACGCAAAGATCAGTCAAATGCATCATATTAAGACTTCACCCGAAATCCTGGTGAACGTAACGGAAGAAAATGATACTATTCTCATTAAATAATTTGTGCAGATTCAGGATTGTTAAATGTATAGTTGTAAAAATGGAATACAACCAGCCACCAATAACAGCATACAAACATATAAACATACAAACATACAAATATACAACACCAGAGTAAAGCAAGTTTCTGAATTCAAATATTTAGGCAGCATTTTCACAGAGGACGGAAAGCTCGATAGAGAAATAGAGACAAAATGTCAAAAAGCAAATGCAGTGACCTACCAGCTGGCACCATTACTACAACACCCAAAGATCAAGATGGAAGTGAAAAGACAGATGATAAAAAGTATTTTTCTACCAACACTTTGTTACCAGTGCCAAACTTGGTCTCTTACAGCAACACATCACAGAAAGCTCACCACGTGTGAAATGAAATGCTTGAGGAAGGCAGTGGAGTCACCAGGAAAGACAAACTACGAAATGAAGACATCGGAAGCAGAGTGGGCATAACTTCATGCACCGAATACATCGAAAGACAACAAATGCATTGGTTTGGACATTTAATGAGAATGAAATACAACCATTCTCATTAAATGTCCATGGAATGCTTTTTGCTGTGTGTATTCAGAAAATGGCGGACAGCGGTTATGACGAACAAACTCAATCTGCCGTATGCAGTTATATTGCTAGTGCAGAAAGCTGGATTTTGTCATGAATGATGTTCCCTTCAACAAGAATTGCAATTCAAGTGATGAACAGTTTTGTGTTGCTATATTAGCGACGGCCATATGTATTTTATGCTGTGCAGTTTTCTTTTGTGGCGGTACGCGACTGTTTCATTCTGGAATTAGTTCACACAGGAAACATTTCACAGTTCTTAGCATTTCGTGTGACAGGAACGGAGCAATTATGGGGTGACCCGTTGCAATGAAGTTGGAACCGTACCTATGAACTATGAAATACAACCAACCAGCAATAACATCATACAATAAAACGAGATCAGTTACTAGAGCCAAGGGAAGACCAAGAAAAAGATGGACAGACAATATCAAGACCACACTAAATAAACACGGATATAACACAACAAAGGCGACTCATGTGTCCCTGGAACGTAAATTAAAGCTCCCACCACTACGTTTAACAGCAAGAGTGGTCAACCAATTCCATCATCCACCTGGGGACGGCAAGGGTGGACAACCAATTCCATCATCCACCTGGGAACGGAAGAGTGGACAACCAATTCCATCAACCACCTGAAGGAAGGCAAGAGAGTGGCAACCAATTCCATCATCCACCTTGGGACGGATTCGGTGCGCAGGCAATGGACTGAATCACTACAAGCGTCAACAATTCGCAGAACTACACTTATCTTCGTTCCGGGGGAAATTGGTGTCGTTGGCAATGAAAGAGCAGACAGGCTGGCTGGCTCTGCCACCATAACAGAGGGCTAGTCAATGGATAGAGCTGACATTTTGAACGCCCTCATAGAGTTTGACCGCAAAGAAGATTTTCATTTAAACCATTCCATCGATTACTACATTGTAGGAGCTGGGATTGAAGACCTATGTTCACTGTGGCAACATATGGCTGCGAATCGTGGACCATAACACAAACATTAAAAACAAAATTGAAGCTTTTGAAACAATGTGCTATAGAAAAGTTCTTAAAACATCCTGGACAGAGAAGAGAAGAAACAAAGACATCCTACAAGACCTGAATATCAAGGAGCATTGGCTCAAAAATAACATCATGTCTCGGAAGATTAAATATTTTGGCCACATTAAAGGCCAAAGTGGTTTTGAAAGAAAGGTAATGGAAGGCATGGTTCCTGGAAAACGAAGCAGGGGACGACCAAGACGAATATGACAGAAGGACATCAAAGAAACCTTTAACATGACGCTGGAAGAGACAGGAGAACTTGCAAGAGACAGAGAGCTTTTCAGGAGGGCTGTGATGAATGCGACGTTCCGCAAGGGACATGCTACTACATGAGGGATTGAAGAGACCAGAAAAGAACAGCATAACAGGTACGTGAGTAGGCTCATCAATCAAAATCGAACTGGTACGATTAGTCGCTGGACTCTTTTGGGGATACTGTAAAGGAGATCAGAGAACCTATGGACATGTCCGGAATTGGTTATTGGTTATTGGTTATTGGTTACTAAACTGACGTCATTGCACTCCGGGCAGACCCATAGGTGCTCAGTCTCCCCAAAAGATATCGAAGAGTATGCATACTGATGGTTCCTTTGGCTCGCTGATTAAACGCACCTCTCACTCTGCCTCTCAGGCATCCAGTTCGACTTGAACAACGGGTAACTCCAAATTGCTTAAATCGCTTGATCGATTCAACATCAATTTTAGTGTCCTCATCCAACAGAGAGTCGCGAAGAGACCGAAGAATATCCCCTTATCCATCTTCAACTCCCCAACAATCGATGCTGTTGATGCAAGCCTGTCCACTCTCTCATTACCGTAAACACCCACATGCCCAGGACAGTATATCCACGTAAGCCGCTGGAGGTTAGAAACTTCTATAGACGACATCCACTCATACCGAAACCTGCCCTTCTGGATCTTGTGAAGCATCGACTGAGAGTCAGATACAACAACGACCCCAGTAAATGAAGTCCCAGAAATCCAATGGAGGGCAGCAGTAACGGCCTCAACTTCCATCCTCATACTAGAAGTAGTTGTCCTGTATGCCCCACTTCGCTCTGCAGCAACCCTACCATGCGCATTAGCCAAGAAACCCCAGCCGGATTTCTCACCATGTCCGGAGTGCAATGAAGATATTCCAAACTGAAACTGAAACAGAAAGTTGGTATAAATATGCAGTATATATATATGGAACTGCAGTAAAACTATTTGATTGGCAAAACACGTAATTACAAAGTACTGTAGTTTTACAAATTACAAAAACAGTGACAAAATACAGCAACGTTTCGACCAACAAGGCCTTTATCAAGCAAACGAACAAACAGGAGTGACAAATTAAAATGAAACACAAATGGACGACCAAATACAAACGTATCTAAGGAAAATCTGGAATAAAACGAATAACGAAATAAATGTAACACAAAAACACACATAAAAACTAGAAATAGAAAGGAAAAGAAACAATGAAACATCTAGTAAATATATAACTTGAATACATGCAACATATACCCATATAGATTACAAAGCAGGGGAAGAGAAAGTACTAAGAAGCATAAGAATGGAATATAACATGAATACATGCAACATATACCCATATAGATTACAAAGCATGGGAAGAGAAAGTACTAAGAAGCATAAGAATGTAATACGTTGAGCCCGCGTGGTCGCAAGGTACCATACAAAGAAATCAACCGATTCTCCAGAGCAAATCGACTGCGATCATCCGAGGAACATGATCGGATGGCTGTGACCGGGACATCGTGAGCACCTAAATGGCCAGTGAAATGGGTGGCTACAGGGTCACAGAGCATTGGCGTATGTCGCGTAAGTGTTGGGCGAATCGGTCACTGAGCCTCTTGCCTGTCTCGCCGATATAAGCCTTGTTACACCGCTTACAGATAATGGCATAGATAAGATTACGGGACTCGCATGTGAACCCATCGTCAATAAGAAACGTACCTAAAGGAAAAGATACAGTACGCGTCTGTATCACATAAGCACACGTGTTGCAACGCCGACGACCACACTGGACAGTGCCAAAATGAGTCTGGATATTGGACTTAAGGCGACTGTGTACCAACATATCCTTAAGACTTCTGTCCCGTCTGTAAGACACCAAATGATAGTTGGGGAAGACAGAACGGGTCTCAGGATCTGATCTAAGGAGAGACAGATGACGGAATAAAACATTTTTCACCAGGGAACTATGGGGGTGGTAAGTTAAGATAAGTTTTACTCTGTCAGAGTTAGTAGTCCTATGCTGACTGGTAAGGGCCTGATGGCGAGTGATTTTCTGAACTCGATGCATAGCCGAGACAAGCACCCTCTCCGGGTATAGGCGCCTACGAAAGAAATCAAGCATCTCGCGAGCTCTCTCAAGAAAATCATCGTCCTCACTACAAAGGCGACGAAGGCGTAAGAGCTGCGAGAATGGCAAAGAGTCACGACAAGCCCGGGGATGGGAAGAAGTATAGAGGAGAAAACTATGTGCATCAGTAGGCTTGTAATATACTGATGTAGTGATAGCGGATAGGCGTAAATTGATAGTAATGTCAAGAAAGTTGACACAAGTAGTGGAGATGTGAGAAGTAAAACGAATAGAAGGGTTGAAAACATTAATGAAATTAATGAAGCGTGACAAATCGGCTTCAGGCATATCAGTGATGCCAATACAGTCATCAATGTATCTGTGATAGACAGACGGAAGGGGCCATCATATGTAGTCCATACTAGGTGTTCAAGATAACCCATGAAAAGACAAGCATAACTAGGTCCCATTTTAGTACCCATGGCAACCCCACTGATCTGCTCAAAGAATTGGTCATTAAACTGAAAGGAGTTAAGAGTGAGAACTAGTTCCGCAAGACGAAGGAGAGCAGAAGTTGACACAAGTGGATTAGTTCTCCTATTGAGAAAGAACTGGAGAGCTATAAGGCCGTCAGGATGAGGTATAGAAGTGTACAATGAGCACACATCAAGGAGGAAGAGACGGTAGGTTCTCTCGGGTAGCAACTCAATGGTAGAAAAGACAGACAAAGCGTGGTTTGTATCCTTCAAAAATGACGGGAGTGTGGTGACTATGGGATTAAAGATGCTATCAAGGAATTCGGAGATGTGTTCCGTAGGGCAAGAGCAAGCAGAAACGATAGGCCTACCGGGATTGTGGAGTTTATGAATTTTGGGAGCATATAAAAGGCGGGTTTACCAAACAGCTATCGATCACACAGAGTGATGATGCACTGGATGGAAGGTCGTTCGTGGCAATTAAGTTCTTAATGACTTCAGGTATTTTTTATAAATATGCAATTCATGCAACGTCTATGTTTGTGTGCACTGGTGCTGAACGGAAACACGTTCAATAGATTAATGAAATAAAAAATACTGATCTAATTTTCACGACATAATTTAGTTAATATTTAACCGTTTATCGGAGATATTTTAATTTTATCTAAAATGTTTAAGTTAAACATTAAAGTTTAAATTTATGTCAAGAGCTAGCTACATGGACAAATAATTTGTATTTACGATTTTTTCATGTTATTATAATTTAGGGGGGGTTTTTTTCATAGAATTTTGCTTTTTTGTTTTGTCGGTCGCTTTCCACTAGGTTTGACCCCGCTTCACGTGTAATGTCTGTCCTCATTAAGTTCACAATGTAGGTAATACTTTCAGTAATAGATGTGATACCCGTTGGTTTCAATATTCTACTTTTAACACAAACAAGTAGATATTTAAACCAGGGAGCATCGACTGATCAGGTATGTTATCCGTTATAAATTTCAAACAGCCTAAGCGTAATAACATGAGATGGGACAGTCAAAGTGTGAACAATAGTAAGAAGTCCAAGTTTATATTTCAAAACAAAGAAAGTACAGAAAGTCTCTATCAATTCAGGTACCGCTCGGAGTTGAAGCGAAATAAGCTGTAGATAATCCAAATAAGTCAGCTCGTTTCATAATGTAAACATCGTAGAAAAAGACATCAAATTTCTAGAATCCGCTCAGATTCCAAATCTCATGGTTGACTAGTGGTCCAACATTTTATAGTTGTGGAGGAGCATGGCTGAGACAGAATATGAGAGAAATCACAGCAATGTTCATCTCAAACCAATTAGTCCAGATGAACTTTCTGTTATTCTCCGCTCGAAACAAAACTCTCCTCCCCAGTACGTTAAACAGCGAAGTCACAGTAGCCTGTCGAAGGCTTCAAATATTATTCCTCTACAACGGAACGCACGGGGAAACTTCTATAAGTTCTCCAAACCTCAAAATAGTATTGTCGCCAGGGATAGTTTAGCTACAAAGAGCGCTAAAGACTTTTCATTCAGAACCCGGAGTCCCATTACTGCAACTAAGCCATCACCATTCCTCCGTAGTACTAGTTCAGTCGGCGTAGAGTTCAAAGTACCATCTGCAGCACAGGAACGTACCTCACGTATACCTGATGTACCTTACAGTAACATTACTCAGAGCAAACCACTCTTAAACTACTTCAAAAATCAACTTACAGCAGCAGCCTTTCGTAACACAAGACGTTCCAGTCATACATCTCAATCCGGTTCATCTAATTTAAGATTCAGAACTTCAAGCCCGGCCAAAAGTCAAGGTGGCTTCAAAAGCGCGCAGTGTATGAAAACAACAAGTTTGCAATTTCACACACACACAAATAATATTGATGGTGTATCTGTCAAGAATTTCAAATTTGGCCTCACTGCATGGACGATGTCAGAGGAGGCAGCTTTACAGACTCGTAGTACCGATGATTTATCAGTTCTGAAAGAAACTTTGGCTCGTTCGCCTCCACATTTTTTGATTAATAAACATAGCCACTATAGAAAACGGGCTAAAAATACATTAAAATATTTTAATAGTCCTTCATTTGCGAAATATAGTATAGAAGATACTACAAATGGGGAAAGTCCAAAAAGTACAGAGAGTTCTGTAAGTGATGAATCCGCAGTTGAGAGCAGTACTGAACTAAGCGAGATGTATTCTTCAGACGATATAAGCAAGTCTGATCATACACGTGGCATCTGGTCGAAGCTATCAATCAGCAATAGTCAGAGAACTTCAGTTGATTTAGAGTGGGAAACTGGTCAATCACTTCAAGCAGATACATTTTGTGAACAACACCAAGAGCAGTGGCAGCAGAACGGGAATGACGAAATTTTTAGTTCATCAAATAAGCAGCACTTTTTTAATCAAAGATTCATGCAACCAGCAACCAACACAACACGACTGTTAAAAAGACGGCAGCAACAATCATTTCAACCAAAAACTGGTATGCACTTCGCAGAACTGAACAGAAAGGAAATGCATACATTTGGTATAAACCTATCAAGACAGGAGTTTCGACATCTTGACCTCGAATCTAAGAATCTACTATCAGCCTGTAACAAAGAACTCGACTCTGACCAATCTAGTGGAATCAACATCATGCAGGCACATTTTCTTCGTAATTGTGAAAGCCCATCTAAATCAGTCGCTACTGGTCAACACGACACATGCATCGCTTTACAGAATTCCCACTTGCAGAGAACTTCATCCTATCCTGACGCTAGCGTTCATTCAGAGCATCGTGCTCTTCGATTCTTAATGTTATCGCAGATTATTGAGAAGTTACTTTCTCTGCATAATGTGTATGAACATCAAATGACTCGCCATGGAATAATGTGTCGCCCTACTTCTACCGGTTTCAATGTAACGAGTAGAGATGCCCGGAAAATAATTTCTAAATACAAAAGGGGTTCTGACTGTTTCAAATCTTTCCGTCGAGGATCTTATTATGTCTGGAAATGGAGACTTTTTCTCCTTCTTCTGGGCGCTGCTCTAGCATTGTGTATTTCTCTTGCGTTATTTGTGACGTTAACAATGTTCTTTAATTATGACTTGAGTAATCATTTCAGATAGTCTACAGGCTATTAATGTTCATTGTTTAGTTTCTTCTAATGCATGCTCATTACTATCACCATTACATTATAATAATAATAATAATTCATCTCGTACCGTTTTACGCTACGTAGGGCCTGCAAGCAATTTCTCCATACTGGGCAACTCGCTCAATCTCCTCCATGGAACTGAGACTGGTATTTCTTGCCTCGCAGTCAAATTCGTTTCAGGGTCTCCTTATGTCGTACTCTCTTTCTTGAACCCTTTGCTTTGATATTTGTTGATTGCATTATACGGGCAGGTATATAACAGAATAACAGATTTAGATAACGATATTATTTTTTGATTACTGCAGATGAAAAGAAAAATTATTAGTGAGTTGAAAACGTAGATGGTTAGGGCGTTGAAAACGTAGATGTTTAGTGAGTTGAATATGTTGATGGTAAGAGAGTTGAAATGTAGATGATTAGGGAATTGAAAACGTAGATGTTTAGAGAGTTGAAAACGTAGATGGTTAGGGAGTTGAATATGTTGATCGTTAGGGCGTTGAAAACGTAGATGGTTAGGAAGTTGAAAGCGTAGATGATTAGTTAGTTAAAAAAGTAGATGGTTAGTGAGTTGAAAACGTAGATGGTTAGGGCGTTGAAAACGTAGATGGTAAGAGAGTTGAAATGTTGATGATTAGGGAATTGAAAACGTAGATGTTTAGAGAGTTGAAAACTTAGATGTTTAGAGAGTTGAAATGTTGATGATTAGTGAGTTGAAAACGTAGATGGTTAGTGAGTTGAAAAGCAGATGGTTAGTGAGTTGAAAAGCAGATGGTTAGTGAGTTGAAAAGCAGATGGTTAGTGAGTTGAAAAGCAGATGGTTAGGGCGTTGAATATGTTGATGTTAGGGCGTTGAAAACTTAGATGTTTAGAGAGTTGAAAACTTGGATGGTTAGAGAGTTGAATATGTTGATGTTAGGGGAACGTGGAAGTTGAAAGATACAGTAGGATGGATGTTAGAGGAAAGAGAGGGTTGAGAAAAAGACGTTGAAACAAAGGTTAGAGAGAGTTGGAAAAGATTTAAGATGGTTGAAGAGTTGGCAATATATGCTTAGAAACTGAAACCGATCGCTTCAGAGAGTTAAAAACAGATAGTGGGATAGTCAAAAGGAGATGAGTAGAGAGATAGAGATTTGAAAACATAATAAATTGTGAGTTTAATACAGTGTACACGTAAATAATTTGGAGAGTTTAGTGTGTAAATGGTTAAGCGAGTTGAGTATAAACAAAATTATTAGAGCTTAAATGTGAATATTTAGGAGATTTTAGACAGAAATGGTTTGATAATTGGAACTCGTAAATGAGTGCGTTAGTGGCACACGTAAATGTTTGGTTAATACGAACACGTAAAATTGTTGTAAAAGTAGAACACGTAAATGGTTATGTGGTCTGAACATGTACAATTGTTGAATAAGTTGAACACGTAAATGCCTGGGCATCTGAACACGTAACATTGTGTTGAAAGTAGAACTCGTAAATGTTTATGCAATCTGAACACGTAAACTTGTTGAATACGTAAATGTCTGGGCGATCGGAACACGTAAATTGTTGAATAAGTTGAACACGTAAATTTTTATGCAATCTGAACACGTAAAATTGTTGAATACGTAAATGTCTGAGCGATCTGAACACGTAAATTGTTGTTTAAGTTGAACACGTAAATGTCTGGAGGATCTGAACACATACAGTTTTGGACAAGCTGAATACGTTTCTGCTTGGTCGTGTTGAAAAATGGAATTGTTGAGCAAATTTAACTAGAAATTAGCTGAGAAAGCTGAACACATTGATGACTGGCATATTACTAGTGCATCTTCATAAACTCAGTATTGTCATGTGGCATTCAGGTTGGTGTAGGTGTTAATGTTTTTCCACAAACTTCTGTCCTATATACTGATTGTCAGTTCTGACGTTTACATCGTTACGCTCTATGAAGTTCTTCTTCACATTTAAACTCCCAACGGAGCACAGGTCTTCAACAAACGTCTTCCAGCGCTTCCTCTCTCTTGCCATCCCTTCCAATTCTGTCCATAGTTTACCTTTCTTTTTAATATCAGTTTCGCTCTCTTCTCCAGGTCTGTCTAGGCTGTCTCCTACTCCTCTTTCCTGCGGGTTTCAAAAAAGTGCCTGTCTTGCAATGCTTCCGTCGGTCTTTTCAGTCCATTGCCAGCGTTCCATGAAGTTAAGCTGTTCATTCTCTCTCTTTCTCTCTCTCTCTCTATCGTTCTCTGTCTCACTCTTCATTGACTTTTCCTGTTATCCATACATGTTCTAATTCTCCTTTCCGCATGACTAGCCTTCCAAGTGATTATCGTCTCTCCCTGCGTTGATAAGTTTTCTTTACATTGGCATATCAGAACATCACCGTTTGTCATTTTAGCATTCCGTGGAATTCTTAACATTCTTCTGTACAACCACATCCTTGCTGCCTCTACAGATATTTCTGTTCATTTATTGTATGTGACTTTTTTCATTTATCAGTATATCAGTACTGGATGCATATCGAACTGAAGATGTATCTTTTTCTGTCTCATATTAATAACAACTTGTTATATAAAATATTTTTTTATTGTCTGGTATTCTGTATTGGCTTGTACTATTTCTTTTATCTTATCTAATCTGCAATATGATGTTATCCGAATGTCAATTTATTACAATTATTTTTTTCATAAATTAGTGACCGTCAATTTCGACTCGCTCTGGGTCGGGCACTGAAACCATCATATATGTGTTCTGTAACGTACAGCTTCGTGCTGAAAGGCATGCAGCACCGTGCTGAAAGGCGTACAGCTTCGTGCTGAGAGGCTTAAAGTATTGTGCTGAAAGGCCTTGCAGCAACGTGCTGATTGGCTTGTCGCATTGTACTCAAAGGACTGAAGTACTGGGTTAAAAGACGTGTCGCACTGTGCTGGATAGCTTGCATCATTGTACTGAAAGGACGGAAGTACCGTTCTGAAAGGCGTGAGGTGCCGTGCTGAAAGGCTTACAGCTTCGTACTGAAAGGCGTGGAGCACTGTACTGAAAGATGTGCAGCACCGTGCTAAAGGTCGCACAGCTTCGTGCTGAGAGGCTTAAAGTACTGTGCTGAAAAGGGTGCAGCATCGTGCTGACTGGCTTGTATCATTGTACTGAAATGACTGAAGTACCGTGCTGAAAGGCGTGGAGCACTGTACTGAAAGGCGTGCAGCACATTGCTGAAAGGCTTACAGCTTCGTACTGAAAGGCGTGAGGTACCGTGTGAGCTACGCTTCGCTGAAAGGCTGGTACCGGCTGAAGCTTCGTTTCACTGAAAGGCGTGAGGTATCGTGCTGAAAGGCTTACAGATTCGTACTGAAAGGCGTGAGATACCGTGCTGAAAGGCTTACAGATTCGTACTGAAAGGCGTGAGGTACCGTGCTGAAAGGCTTACAGATTCACTGAGCTGGTCCGTCTGAAAGGCTAGATCGCTAGCGTAGCACTGTGCTGAAAGATGTGCAGCACTGTGTTGACTGGCTTGCAGCACCGTGCTAAAAAGCTTGCAGCATTGTGAAGGGTATTGCACTACATTAGAATGCGTATAGTGATTGTTATATTACTATAGTTCTACTATGTAAACTATTTTTTCATCTTGGCTAACAAAATGCACTTAATCCTATCAAAGAGAATTTCTTTGAGTGACAATAGTGATGGCATTAAAATTATGTCTTTGTTTAACCTTGTTTCGAAATCAAGCTGAATCAATTATTATTCATATTTGTGTTGTCTTTTTTTAGTTTTTGGGTTTCAATTATTTTTTTAACTAACAAGTTTTTACAATTTTGTATTGAAAATTATTTGGGAATACTGGTTTATCTCTCGGCTATCACCTAAAGACCGATGTACCAGATCTCCCATAATTCATTCATGGGAAATCTGATCTATGCAGCCTTAGCATGGGTGGGTTTCGTCACATCTTCAGCGCCATTTGGAGCTCTGGTGATTAGCATTCGGCGATATGTCCGGTTTCAGCCAGCGTTTACTGGGTTCGCTCTCCGTTAGCCTTGGCTGTCCCCAGCCGATCTGCAAGGCAGCAGGTTGACTTCTATACATTTAGGACACGTGAATCCGATTTCAGCCAAATCTCTTTAGTCGCCTATTACAATATGCGTGGCAGGTAACAGTGGCTCTATTCTTTAAACCCCAAAGTTGGGCCTTGGTAACCACCTGGGCGGAAATACTAATTTGATTGCTTTACGTTTCATTTGTAAAACACATAGATGTTATTATACACATACAGATGTACATACTGTCTGGCGCATACACAAGCATGTACATATACACTCATTCACACATACACAGATCATAACATATATACATATCTATATATACATACACAAGAGATTTGGCTCAATCCCATACTGACTTCCAACTGAGTAATGTGACAAGACTTACTCACACTGCACAAGAGATATGAAGGGACATGCGCTTCATAACCTAAGTTCTGAAAAGGTAGCACTAGTAGTAGTAGTAGTAGTAATAGTAGGGAGTATAGTAGTGAGAGTAGTAGAGTAGAGGTGTAGTAAGTAGAGCAGTAGTAGTAGCAGTAGCAGCAGTAGTAAGTGTTAGTAGCAAGCAGCAGCAGCAGTAGATGCAGTTGTAGTAGTAGCAGTATAGGCTAGCAGAGAGAGCAGTATGAGTAGTAGTAGCAGTTGCAGTAGCAGAGAGTAGTAGGTAGTATAGTAGCAGAGAGCTAGTAGAAGCATAGTAGTGGTAGCAGCAGTAACGAGTAGTGTAGTAGTAGTAGTGAGTAGTAGTAAGTAGAGTAAGAGTACAGAAGTAGAGAGAGCAGTAAGTAAGTAAGAGTGGTAGTAGGAACAGTAAGTAGAGGGATAGAGCGTAGTAGTATAGTATGTAGAGGTAGGTGAGAGAGTAGAGTGTTGTGGCATGTATAGTGCAGTGTAGTGGTGGTGTATGAGTGGTAGTAGTGCAGTAAGTAGTATGGAGTAGTGGAGAGGAGAGGAGAGTGCAAGAAGCAGTAGTAAGTATAAATAGAGAGAGAGAGAGAAGTGACGAAATCAGTAGTTGAGAGTAGAGTGAGAGAGAGGGAAGACAAGTACAGAGTAGAAGAGTAAATACAAGTGAGAGAAGAAGAAGAAGAAACAAGATGCGAAAAGATTCAGAAGTAGTTGGAAGAAGTACAAGAGTGAGAGAAGAAGAAGAAGGAGGAACAAGATGCAGAAAGATTCGAAAGTAAAGTTGAAGAAGTACAGAGTGAGAGAAGAAGAAGAGGAGACAAGAGCACAGAAGATTCAGAAGTAAAGTTGAAGAAGTACAATGAGAAGAAGAAGAAGAGACAAGAGCAAAGATTCAGAAAGTAAAGTTGAAGAAGTACAGAAGTGAGAGAAGAGAAGAAGAGGAGAACAAGATGAAGAAAGTTCAGAAAGTAAAGTTGGAAGAAGTACAGAGTGAAAAGAAGAAGAAGAGAGAACAAAAGCCGAAAAAGTTCGAAAGTAAAGTTGGAAAGTACAAGTGAGAGAAGAAGAAGAGAGAGACAAGAGCGAAAGATTCAGAAAGTAAGTTGGAA
Organism: Arion vulgaris; assembly: GCA_020796225.1. NCBI lineage: Eukaryota > Metazoa > Mollusca > Gastropoda > Stylommatophora > Arionidae > Arion > Arion vulgaris. Next base: position 64,400,717 of record CM036758.1, on the reverse strand, counting down.
AGAAGTACAGTGAGAGAAAGAAGAAGAAGAAGAAGACAAGAGCACAGAAAAGTCAGAAAGTAAAGTTGGAAAAGTACAAGAAGTGAGAAAGAAGAAGAAGAAGAAAAAAAGATGCACAGAAAAAGATTCAGAAAGTAAAAGTTGGAAAAAAAGAAAATGAAGAACAAGGAAGGAAAAAGAAAAGAAGTAAGAAAAAAGATATTAGAAAGTAAATGAAGAAGCAAAGAATAGAGAAAAGAGGAGAAGAGACACAAAAGAGAAGAAAAGAGTTAGGAAAAAAAAGTTACAAGAATTAAGAAAAGCAAGAAGAAAGAAAAAGACACAAAAAATTGAATAAAGTTGTAATGAAGAAGAGAGAAGAGGAAAATAATGAAAGTTGAGAAGTGAAGGTGAAGTTCTAATGGTAGTTTGAGAGTCAATTTTGTGTTTTTATTTTGTTTGAGTCAAACGACGAACTTTCCCAGCAATATTTATTTTTTTTTCTGGGCAGAGTACGAGGGCGATGGCAAACAGTGAGTTTATTGAACCAAGGGAACTGTGGTCCTCAAATTGTTCATGTACCGCAGATTTACACTTGTCTGCTGGTTTTCTCACATTCTTCACCACAGTATATGACGAGTTTCGCATCTTGCAATATGCCACGCCACTTCACACACACAAACACACACTGATCATAAGGCCAAATATTATGCCTGAACGCATAGTCATATATAAAGATGGTCGGGCGTGAAATCGAAAGACATTCGGTGCCAGAGAATTACCTCAACAAATATTGATGCAGTTCTAAGACACCAGGACAGGAGACAAAAATAAATGGAGGGGGATAAGCAACATCAACACTATGAGCAAATATTTCAATATAGTCTAAAAAAAAAAAAGGAAAATTGTATCCATGATCAATAGATCATTTAAAACGAAACGAAAGATGGAAATAAAATTTACCATGAGAAATAGAGGAACAGAAGAATATGTGTGTGTATATATATGTGTGTGTGTGTGCGTGTATGTGCGTAAGTGCGTGCGTAAGTGTGTGTGTGTGTTAGCTAGATAGAAAAGACATGCAGTATAACAAGCGTTATATTGTAAAATCGAGACTGACAGAAACAATAATAGATAAACAGACTGACAGGTGGATATATGGATAGACGAGTAGGTGGATGGATGGATGGATGGATGGGTGGGTGGGTGGATGGATGGATGGTTGAGTGGATGGATGGATTGGATGGATGGATGGATGGAAAGATGGATTAATGGAAGGATAGATGGATGGATAGATGAATGGGTAGATGATGGATGGATGAAAGGGATAGGGTGTAATGGGTAGATGATGGATGGATGAATGGATGGAAGGATGGATGGATGGATGAATGGATGGATGGATAGAAGATGGATAGATGATGGATAGGTGATGGATAATTGATGAATGGATAGATGAATAATGGATGGAGTGACATATAAACCGACAGACGCACAGACAGAAAAATATATACACAGACAGACAGCAATGCAGACATATAGTCACTTCTCAAACAAACTAAACAAAATAAATCTACAATCATCTCCATTTCTCATCTCCATTTCTCATCTCCCTTCATTCCTTCTCATCTCCATTTCTCATCTCCACAAAATAAAAGTTGTACAGACTGAACAATGCACAGGCTAAAAGAGCCACTATACTCCCCAACATTTCCTGTTTACATTATACCCTTTCTTTAATGTAGTCTCAAACAAGGTACCATGAGAGAAATTTGAATGAGATATTGTGGGACATCCACAAGGAGCTTCTATTGACATCTGAATTTTTGAAGGCAACTTGTCTCGCTGCTTGAGCCTCTGTACATTGTCAACTGAACATTGTGAACATTGTCAACTGAACATTGTGAACATTGTCAACTGAACATTGTGAACATTGTAACAACTGAATTTTAAGGAGGAGGTCGAGAAATAATAATAAGAAAAACTAAGACAAGAAAAAGAAAAGCATCTCTGAATTCGAAGTAATGTTGAATGGCGAGGGACACTGGTGATATGGAAGGCAAGGCACAATTTGGTTATAGGTGCCATATTAGATGCCCCGAATGGGGTCAAATGCGCAAGGAAGCGGCGCGCCAGGATTAGGGAGATGGCTCTAATCCCCTGCTCTCACCTCCACGTGGTGACACTGGTAACAGACGGTAGTTCCGGTCTGGCTAAGATGGCAGGTGCCGTGGTAGAGCTACTCTGGGGCAAGTAGAGATGCAAATGTAGTCATGCTTGATGGGATCCGTTCGCAACATATACAAGCGAATTCCCAGAGTGACTAGTAATGCTCGCCTCTTCCTGCCGATGGGAAAAGCTGGAAGGATACATGTGAAACCTCGCGGGGCGAAACTCGGAGCCCGAGCATTCTCTCTCTTGAGCCCATGTGCATGCTGGGTGACGAGTTGAACCGCACGGTGGTCCACATAAGTCAAAAGTCTAGACCTCATCACAGAGATGGGGGCACGATCCAAAGCCGTCGAAGAGACGTTGACCCTCGTGTGGCGAAATTCGGAGCCCACGCATGCTCTCTCTTGAGCCGCCTCTCTAGAGCCGATGAGTATGCTGAGAGTCGAGTTGAGTTGCACTTGGGCCATCATGGGGAGAAACTCGGTTTTGCTCCCTCGGAGTCGGACAGCCCAGTGGGAATTGATGGAAATGGTGAGGTAGGCACCAGGGCAGAGCGAGCACGTATACGGACGCTGCAAGGGTGGCCCCACATGGGGCAAATCCCGTGCCCCATCTCATGGGTGGGGGACCGGGTTGAGTCACAGGCGGGGACAGCCCAGGCAAATGTGAGCACGATACGGAAGGCACGGAAAATGTGAGCACGGAAAAAACCAATGGTGACCAGGCACCAGGGTAGAGCTAGCACGCACGCTGGCAACGCCATAGTGGGCACGGCAAGGCACTGCACAGCAAGCGCGGAAAGTGAGGTAGGCACTGTAGCGGCGAGCGTGGCAGGCAAGAGGGTGTGTGTCCCACTCAAATGAGCAGAACAACTGGAAAGCCCAGCAGAGGCAAAACCAGTGCGCGTTTCCGCTCGCAGGGAACTACTGCTGCCTTGTAGCCCTCTCTCTTTAGCCTGTTACGCCCTTGGCGTTTAGGGCAGCAACAAACGCACACCATTCTTCCCTGTTCATGGCTTTCCTCTGTATTGTGTTCCAGCTATGATTCATTTCCTTCAATTCTTGCTCTATCGTTCTCCTCCAGGTCGTCTTTGGTCTTCCACGCTTTCGCCTACCCTCTGGAGTCCATCTCAGTGCAGTTTTCGTGTCGGAGCAGTCTCCATGCGTATCACATGTCCAATCCATCTCCAGTGTCGTCTTCGGATGATAGTGCCCATATTCTCTTGTTGGCATCGTGCAAGCAATTCTTGGTTCGAGATAGTAGTCGGCCAGTACACGCGTAGGATTTTTCGCAGACAAGTTGTATGAAAGGTGGAGAGTCTGGACATATCCTGTTCTGTCATTCTCCAGCATTCCGATCCGTACAGCAATGTTGACAGAACACAGCTGTTGTAGATACTAGTCTTGGTTCTGATGTTGTATTGGGCAGATTTCCAGGCGGTCTGAAGGGTCATGAATACACTTTGTGCCTTACTCAGTCTGTTTTTAATGTCAGATCCAGCGCCTCCTTCATTGCTAATAACACTTCCAAGGTATGTGAAAGCGGTTGTATCTCGGAGGGTTTTACCTTGCCTTGTAGTCTGGGGACAATCAAAGCCTAGCGGAACAAACTGTACACAAAACTGAACGGGCAGGGAAACCAAGGTGTTCATTAAAACGATCGGCTTTGCTGGGTAGATGGCGCTCATAAACCCGGGAGGGCAGACCGTCTAAGGGTCGCTGCCCTAAAAGAAAATAGCAACCTGCTGCCCTGTGGTTTTCGGCTGGGAACAGCAAAAGGCTAGCGGAGAGCGAACCGCACACAAACGCTGGTTGAAATCGAACACACCACCGAAGTATAAGCACCTGAGCTCCAATTGGCACTGAAGGCTTGTGCACGTACATCACGTTCTGATGTTTGGCTGTTTATATATCACAATAGAATGATAAAAACGGCTTAAGAACGATCGCGAGAGAGAGAGAGAGAGAGAGAGAGAGAGATGCCCTGAATAAGTATGAATTCATAGTGGATTAACGAAAAGAAAAAAGGAGAAAAGAAATAGAAGAAGTAGAAGAAGAAGTAGAAGAACAACAAAATAAAAGAAGGAGAAGAAAAGAAGAGGAGTAAGAAAATAAAAAGTAGAAGCCAAAGTGGAGGAAGAAAAGAAAAGGCAGAAGATGAAGAAGAAAATGAAAATGAAATACTCAAAATGAATTTGTAATCAACTATACTATTATTTCACACAAAACTTTGTCCAGATAAAAATGATTAACTATCGTTTCACAGAAAAATAGTGCCGCCTTTTGTCTGAGATTCTTCTTCATCGAGTAACAAACTCAATGGAATGATCTTAAGTGGCGACATGACAAAATGTATGAGAAGGCGTTTCCCTTGAATGGTTCAAACACATTTTTTAAGTCATTGATCCCTGCCTGATTCGAATGATTCACTCTCCAATTTACGGACATTAAAAGTACATTTTATTTTCCTGTCCCACCAATTTGGGATTAGTGGTGTGATTGCTGTTCGTGTATGCAAGGTCCGGTGTGCAAAAGTGTATACGTGGTGATGTGTGTCTGACTATAAGTGTAGGAATATCCGTTTAGCACTTGTCTTGATGTCTCAGCTGGTGTATTAAGCGGACTCAAGCTCCAGCAAGTTTCTAATAACCAACAGAAATGTTATGTATCCCTAATTCGTTTTCTTCCTCTTCTTCTTCTGCGTTCTCACTAGAGTGATATTTCGGATTCTCTAATAAAGGCCGCCGTCTGCCTCCGATTATTAGCCACGCCATACAGTTTGTCTTCTGCGTTCTCACTAGAGTGGGATTTCTGATTCTCTAATAAAGGCCGCCGTCTGCCTCAGATTATCAGCCACGCTATACAGTTTGTCTTCTGCGTTCTCACTAGAGTGGGATTTCTGATTCTCTAATAAAGGCCGCCGTCTGCCTCAGATTATCAGCCACGCTATACAGTGTGTCTTGAACGCTGGTGTAAGGTGGGCCACCTCTTTCTTCACATATCCGCATACTGGGGGCAGTTCTGTAGGATATGCTCTGTTGTCATACTCATTAAGTCACAGAAGCACAGGTCATTGGTACCTATTTTGAATTTAGTGTACAGGTGACGTCTCATTCTATTGTGATCCAACCCTAGGCGAAGTATGACAGTCTTTTCCCTTCTAGACAGTTGGTAATATCAATCGTCCTTGTTGTGTTTTGTGTGTTTTTTCTCCCACTTTGCGTTTTAGTGCCCTCTGCGTTGGTTTTTGCTTCTTCATAGCTGATCAGGTTGTCATCTTGGGGCATTCCTGCTCCCTCTCTAACCAGTCTGTCAGCATTTTCATTCCTCTTGAGCTTGCAGTGTGAGAGTATCCACTGGATGACTCTCGGAATCATGTATCCCAAATTCATTCGACATTTTAATTTTTCACGATAAAACTTGATCTCTTTATCTCTCTCTCTCTCATTCTCTCTCTGTCTTTCTCTCGCTCTCTCGCTCTCCTCTCTTGCCGTTTTAACCCATGTTGGATCCATTCTGTTTCCATTCCCAGCAAAGTCCTCACTAGACTTATCCTGGACATGATGAAAGAGACCATTGAACAGAGACTTAGAGATGAACATGTTGGATTCCGGAAAGATAGATCTTGTAATGACCAGATACCCACCTTGAAAATCATTGTAGAACAAACAATTAGGTGGCAGACTCCACTCTATGTGTGTTTTGTTGATTTCGAGAAGACATTTGACAGCATAGATAGGAAATCAATATAGAATAACCTGATAAACTATAGGGTGCCATGGAAGACTGTTGACATCACCCGGCAACTGCTTGAGTGGTATAACTGCCAAGTTATCCACAGTGGAAGACTGTCTGAGCGGTTCCAGGTCACTACTGGTGTTAACAAAGGATGAATGCTATCCCTCTCCTCTTTCTGGGGCTACTTGATTGGGTTCCATGCGTGGCATATGCAAGGTCCGAAAAAGGCATTCAATAATCGCTTATGTGAAAATTATAGAGCCGCAGTAGAGTAGCTGTTAGTGAGCTCGCATCTTATGCTTGTCGTCCGGGTACAATTCCAGTAGGTGTGCAATTTTTTCCGAACGCAACGATTCTCAGGTCGACCTAGCCTCAATTGGTCATCAGGAAAACACTGGAAAGTAAAGGCGGTCGGCATGATATTGACCACATCACCCATCGTGTTCCGACAGTCAATGAAAACTATAGGCCCAACACCGTATTTTATACCAAGTTGCAAAAAATGGTTCCTTTTACTTACTTTTTAATGCTAAAATTAGAGAACCTGGACTTCGCGGAGGATTTTGCTTTGCTCTCACACAGACTACAACCGACTCGTATACCTGTTGTACCGTTCTTTTCTTGCCATACCATCTCAAACCCAGTTCTCAACTACTAGATTGCGAGAACTGGGTTTGAAGATTAGTGTGGCAAGAAAAGAACGGTACAACAGATATACGAGTAGGCTCATCAATCAAAATAGAACTGGTACGGTCAGTCGCTGGACGCTGTTGGAGATATTGCGAAGGAGATCGGAGCACTATGGACATGTCCGGAGTGCAATGAAGATATTCCAAACTGAAACTGAAACAGACTACAAGACATGAAGGAAAAATGGGATGCCCTGTCAGAAACGGCACAGCATGAAGGTCTTAAAATCAACCAAAACAATACAAAAGTACTGTGAAGCAACAACATACAGCAAGACACGATATTGATTAAGGGAAGGCTTATAAAAGATGCTGGAGAATGTGTATACCTTGCAAGCTGAAAGTTTACCAGGCCATAGTGCTAACCACGCTGCTGTACGCAAGCGAGACATGGACAGTGTATAGCAGACACGCAAGAAAATTAAACCATTTCCACACAAGCTGTCTACGCAGAATACTAAAAATAAACTGGCAGGACAAAATTCCAGACAGCGAAGTCCTCACAAGAGCAAAGATCCCAAGCGTCAACACCCTGTTGCAGAAGGCCCAACTGAGATGGGTCGGTCACGTTGCTCGAATGCCTGATAAACGCATCCCAAAACAGTTGATGTATGGCGAGCTTGAAGGGGGCAGACGTTTAGCTGGTGGACAGAAAACGCTTTAAAGACACTCTTAAAGTGTCTCTGAAATGCTTCGATATAGACAATACGTGCTGGGAATCCCTTGCGCAAGATCGCCAAATGTGGCGCTGTAACAACAAAAGAGGAACCCGAATAGCTGAGAATCATCGTATTGTTGAGTCACAGAGAAAACGAGCAGCGCGAAAAGACAGAGCACACAACACGCACATGTCTAACCTTGATCATGTATGCCCCACCTGTGGTCGGGATTCTGTTCTAGGATTGGACTCTACAGTCACCTCCGCACACACCAGAGAGGTGCAACAGTACACGTCTGAGATTGTTGTCATCATCGCTTGCGATGGACGGCTATTAATACCTTGCAAGCACGTTCAGTCATTCAGAAGGTACAGATGAGGACATTAATGCCAGGATTAGCTTACACTTCCAGTATGTGTTTGCTTAGATGTGCGTTGTCTGTTATTATAAATTTCATGGTTATGATTCAAACTTTGAATATTTCCGGATTATGTTTTCTCAAGTCCCTAGGATAAACTCAAAGCTAAAGGGGGAGGTGAGAGAACCTATAACAGTAATATGTTACATTTGAAAACAGAACAATAATAACAATGCATACGTTCTTACCAGTGGCGGCTAGTGATCCTTTTTGTTGGTGGGGCCAGACTCAAATTTTCGGGAAAATTCATGGTTTTGGGTTAGGTTATATTTTCATTTATAAACTAATAAATACACGTTACACATTATTTTTGGTGGGGCCTGGCCACACTAGCCCTTAATGACGAGCCTTCACTGGTTCTTACCTATGTGGTAACAGTCATTGCATCCATTTACACTTGCTCTGAAAAAATTTCTAAACAATTTAGTAAGTATTGATACATAACTTATCCGCATTTAAAATAAGGTTCAGCGTACCTGTCACGACATTCATAGATTAGGTCTACTGCCCCATTAATAGTTGCGCGCGAGCTGGACATGCGTGACCTTGAATTTTCAGCTGAAGGGGGCGACGGATGGTCCTCAAACTCCCCTCCAGTATGACTTTGAAACAAAACGCCCCTTCGTACTTCTCAGCGCCCCTGTGGGCGAAAGCACTCGTTGGGAACCTATGATTTAGATTAATAAGAACGAATACAACAAACAAACAAACAAACAAATTTATTGTGTATGCTCTACTTCCACAGGAGCTTCATATGTTTGTACATTTGTTTATCACATCTGTTAGTTTCTTTACATGTGATCTTACACTATTTTTAGCTATGGGATTTATATCCATGGATTTAAAGACGATTTTAGCCTTTGGCGAAACATTAATGAAACGGCCTTAAATTAAAAAACGCTGTTTTATTTTTCCCACAATCTTCGGATTAGGGTGTTCATTTTAAGCCATCTCACTTGATCGTGGAACGCACCAATGTTTTACCGAGTTTATGTACACTGCTAATCTGTCTTTCTTTCCTCTGATCCTGTTTTGCCTCACAGCGTCAGGATAAGAAGAGATTTCTCGAACACGATGTTATTTTGCGCTTCATAAATAGTGTTTCCCCGACGCTCTTTTATTTCTGATGTCCATCTTTTGCGTGGAGGGCCTTTTGTTTTTTTATCCACTGTATTGGTGTAACACTGCTCTTTGAGACGCACTTCTGTTGGTAATCTGCTTATGTGGCCGAACCATTTAATTTGTTGTTTCTTGATGAAGTTCAGTACTTATGTTGTACCCACTTTTTTATTATGTATTTATTTCTAAACCGGTCTCTTCTTGATACTCCCAGTATTCTGCGTAGACACTTCATCTCTGTCGTGACTAGTTTTCTTCTATCATTTTATGTCAGTGTCCAGTTTTGGCACTGATAGCATACAGTACATCGAGAAACAAAGAATCAAGTGGTTCGACCATCTAATGAGAATGGAACCACATTTACTACCATCACGTGCCTACAATAAACGACACTCAGGGCGCAGAGCACGAGGCAGGCCAAGAACACGATGGATAGATAACATCTCAGAGTCCCTGCAAAAGCATGGACTGACAACGTCAAGCGCAACACGCCTGGCACAAGACAGAAAACTAACTCTCCCCACGCGCTTACAGCAAATGTGGTTAAGATAAGATAAGCATAATGTTGGAAGAAATATTGTATTGTAAAATGCTTTCTTTGCTGAGAGAGGCAGGAAATATCGGTCTCAGTTCCATGGAGGAAATTGAGCGAGTTGCCCAGGATAGAGTGGTATGGAGAAATTGCTTGCAGGCACTATGTCACGCATAACGGTACGAGAGGAATTATTATTATCTATAATGTTTTCTTAAGGTTCATGGTGACATGTTTGCATTCCAAAATTGGTGTAATTAATCATTTGATTTGCTTGATTGCATCCATGTTGGATTTCATTAGTTATTCTTGTATTTGCATTTGAAACATCCTACGCTCTATACATCACACTGGACACAAAGAAATATGCAGATTTAACACCGCCCCCTTCCTTAAAAACCACACGGTATGAAAACGGGTTTATTTTCTTAACAAAAGTATCTTGACATTTTACTTTAACAAAAAAAGCAAGAAATAATAGTATCAGTAATACACGTTCATTGAACTATATAATTGATCTTGTTGTACAACTCGCATCAGTGCATCAACTCATTTATACAACAAATCTGTATAAGCAGTCTTGCTATAAAGTGGCTCTTTCTTGAATTCATTGTTATTCCCTTATCAATTATTCTCTTCCAACTTATTGTTCAACTCGATCTGTACAGCCTTTTAGATATTGACTGAAACTTTACAAAATGAAAAACTAAATAGGATCGAGGTTGCAGAGAGTATGCTGTGCAGACATATGGGTGTTTAGTTCCATACGGCAGAATATTGGAAGAAATATTGTTTTGGAAGAATCGTTTTATTTCGTTATATGGTACCTTGCGACCTCATGGACTCAACGCTCTACATTCCTATGCTTCTTAGTAAATTCTCTTCTCATGCTCCATATTATATATGTGTAAATGTTCAATGTATATATGTTATATACATGTTTGATTTTATTGTTTTTTTTTTTTCCACTTCTAGGTTTTTGCATTTATTTCGTTATTTGTTTTTAGTCACAGATTTTTATTTTAGGGTCGTTAGAAATTTGTTGTTGTATTCTACAGGGTGTTCAAGATAAAAGCAGCCCGTGAATGGAGCTAATCTGGCAAATATGTATGGAAATGGGAAGGTTCAGTTATGACGTAGTATAGGTCAAGGTTGTGTGACGGTGTGTAATTGTAGTGCGTGAAGGGGTGATGAACAAATGTGACGTAGGACGAGCTTGTCAGAACCGGTTTAAATAGTAAATAAACACAACTCAATTTGTACCTGGCAACTTTCGAATTGTCAATGGGGCTGCAATTATCTTGAACACCCTGTATATGTAGTGTGCTGTCAAAGAAGTAAAATGTTTCCCTTCTGCTGTATCCTTTACTTGATAAATGCCTTTTGATCGAAACGTTGCTGTGTAGTGTTATTGTTTTTGTATTTTGTAAAACTACAGTACTTTGTGTTTACGTGTTTCGTCTAAAGTATATCCTGTCCTGTAAAGAATATGCCACGATTTTCATTTCACTAGTAATGCAATCACCACATAGCGTCCTCGCTCCCACAACCATCATCCAGATGCGTGCCAATATATAAAAACGTCGGACAACGCTGATTTAGAGTGATGGAGCAAGTGAAGTAAATAGAGAGCTGATGTTATGCCTCACAACCCAATGTTGTCTGTAACCATTATCTCTTTAATTAGGGGTCTCTGTTACGAAAGTGGAGCACACGGATTTTTTTTTTTTTATCAAGAACCCCAGAGGAAGCAACGGAAGTAACGAATATGATCAACAAATAAACAGGGTACAGGTATTAAGAGCTTCCGAAAAAACAAATAGGCAAACACGGGACTCGAACCACTAGTCCTTGCGAAAGTGGTTAAGTTGTTTGCATGTCGTTCTGAAGGTTGTGAGTTCGAATACGGAACGCGTCACATGTGCAATTTTTTCATGAGATCCCTAAGATTGTTGCTGGAACTACGGAGTTCGTGCTTTGTGCAACACTCTTGGCATTTCTGCTGACATGGACGAAACCATAGGGGATAACCTGGTGCAATGAAGTCACTCATTCGCCTTTAGACCCGTTATATCCTACACCTCTATGTTGTCAGCTTTAGGCCTGATCCAGTGAGAACATGTGGTAAACATTATTTCCTAAAACCTCTGGGGTCTCTGAGGCTAAGTGGTTAAATCCTTGCCTTGTGGATCGAAGGTCGTGGGTTCATCAGTGCATCTTTTCCGGAGACCCCTATGATTGTTGACGGAGCTACAGAGTTTGTGCTTTGTACACTACTCTCGGCAGGTGGCTTGTTATTTCTGGGGAGAAGAACCGAGCCATATGGAGTATACCCTGGTGCAACCTTCGGCTTTTTTTTTTTCGATCCATAAGCACTTGAGCTTTTCAGCTCTTCGGCTCGGTGCCATGGACACCGTAAATCTGGGGAATCTGTGGCTTTTTCTGCCATCCCGCGGAATTGACCCGCACACACAGAGGGGTAGTCACCTGTAGTCCAACGCGCTACGAACACGCTGGGCAGACGGGCAAATCCTTCGGCTTAAAACCCTTTAAAATAATTCTAAAACCATATGTTCTCAATAGCCATGGCTGATCTGGTAAGGGAAAGTAAGCAACAGTATGCACATAAACCCATAATACACTAACAAAACTTATAAGATGTCTTGTAGAATATTACATAAATACGGATTTCAATAGTAAATGGTCCATACATAAAAGCTGTGCTCCATCTCTCTCTTTGCCTCTTTTACCCTGGGTTGGGGCATAGGCCCTCAACCAACTCATGCCAAGTCTTCCTATCTCTAGCTATCTCCTGCAGCTCCCTCCAGCTCTTCTTTATATTGTTGATCTCTGCCTCCAAATCTCGTCTCCATGTATTTCTCGGCCTCCCTTCTTTCGCTGTCCCTGCGGGTTCCAGGCAAGGACCCTTCTTGTTATATTTTCCTCCGGTTTTCGCAAAGTGTGTCCTATCCAGCGCCAGCGTCTTTTTTAACCTGTTCGTTCACTGGAATCTGTCTTGTTCTCTCCATAAGTTCCTCATTTGTGACCCTATCATACCATCTTATTCCTCATTCTGCGCAGACACCAGTTGATGAATGTTTGCAATTTATGCGCTATTGTTTTAGTTGTTCTCATGTTTCTGACCCATACAGTAGAACTGCTTTAACATTAGAGTTAAATATCCGAATTTTTGTTCTAGATTTGATTTCTTTGACTTCCAAATGTTTCCAGTGCAATGAAAGCTCCTTGCCTTCTGTATTCTTATTTTAACATCTCTATCTGTTCCACCTTCTTTGTCTACGTTGCTGCCCAAATATGTGTATGATTCTACCTCTTGAAGTGGGATTTCCCCCAAGGAGATCGAGTTGTCGTTTGCTTGGTTAATTCTCAATATCTTTGTCTTTCCTTATGAATGTTCAGCCCTAGTTGCTGGGACCTTTGATTCAATGTGTTATGCTTATCCTGCATCTGATTTTGTGTATGTGACAGAAGGGCTATATCATCAGCGAAGTCCAGATCATCTAGTTGCTCTGTCAGAGTCCATTGATTCCATTTCTGGTGTTAGTTACTGTGGTCTTCATAATCCAGTCTATTGTCAGTAAGAACAACAAAGGTGATAGAAGACATCCCTGACGCACTCCTGTTTCTATTCCAAAAGTATCTGTTAGTTTACCTTCATGAAGAACTCTACATTTCATATCTGTATATGTTGCTTTTATTAGGTTAATAATTTTCTGGGGATTCCATAATGCCTCATTAATTTCAAAGGGTTTCTATCAATACTGTCAAAAGCCTTCTCATAATCAACAAATCCGATATAAAGTGGGATTTCATTCAATACTTTGCTCTATTATTATACGTAATGTGGCTATCTGGTCAGCACAGGATCTATTTGGTCGGAAGCCTGCCTGTTCATCTCTTAGCTTTATATCGATGGTATCTCTCAGTCTCTCCAGGATGACTCTGCTTAGTATTTTCCCAGGTACTGACAACAGCATTATTCCCTATAGTTTTCACACTTCTGAAGGTCCCCTTTCTTGGTAGCTTCACCAGGTATCCTTCTCTCCAGTTTGCTGGTATTTCTCGGTCTTCCAGATTCTGCTAAATAATTTATACAGTATTTCTGTGGATGTGTTTATGTTGGCTTTAACTGCCTCTGCTGGAATACCATCTTGACCGGCCGCTTTTCCATCTTTTAAAAGTTTAATGGCTTTACTAATCTCCTCCTTTGATGGTTTCTCACAGTTGATGTCCAAGTCAATTTCTGCCGGTTGGATATCTGGGGGTTTGTAGGTGCTGGTCTGTTCAGGAGTTCCTTGAAGTATTCCATCCATCTTTCCATTTGGTCTCTAACATTAGTGATAGTTTTCCCACTACTATTTTTGATCAACCCATTTGATGGTCTGTATTTTCCTGCTAGCTTTCTAGTGATATTGTAAAGATCCCTAAGGTTTCCCTTTCCTGCAGCTACCTCTGCTTCTCTTGCTAGATCTTCTACGTATTGTCTTTTATCTAACTTTATTTGTTTCTTCACTTTCTTGCTAGCTTCTGTGTACTTTTCCTGGGCTATGGCTTTGGCAGTTCTAGTTTTGCTATTATTTAAATCTGCTTTTCTCTTTTTCCTTTCTTCTATTTCCTTGAGAGTTTCTGGAGTTATCCATGCCTTATGATTCCGCTCCTTCTTTCCTAATACCTCTGTGCATGTTTTATTCCAAATATTTTTGGCTTGCTGCCAGCATTCTTCCGCACTCACCTCATCTTCTAATTGCCGCAACACCTCATACTTATTAGAGACTGTGACCGTGAACTGTTCCTTTGTTTCCTGACTTCTGAGGTATCCTACATTATATTGGTGTCTATGTTCATTGGATGTTATGTATCGCTTAAGCTTCAGTTTAATTTTACTTATCAGCAAATGGTGATCCGAATCTACATCTGCCCCCTTAGGACCTCTTACATCTTGTAGAGATGACCTGAATTTCTTGTTTATGCATATGTGGTCAATTTGATTTTCTGTTCTGTGATCTGGTGATACCCAGGTTGCTTTATGTATTCTTTTATGTGGAAAGACACTTCCACCTATGACGTATTGATTCGCTGCACAGAAATTAGTGAATAGTTCTCCATTTTCGTTCATTATTCCTAGTCCGTGTTTCCCATGATCTCCTCGTAGCCTATGTTGTCCGAACCTATTTTGGCATTGAGGTCACCCATCAGAATTTTGATGTTGCCATTTCTCTGATTACTTATAGTATTTTGAAGTTTTATGTAAAATTCTCTTTACTTTTTCTCTTTATCATTGGTAGGTGCATAACACTGGGTCACATTCAAGAATACTTTCTTTTTGGTGGTTCTGAATGTTGCTGTGATTATCCTAGGACTCACTGCTTCCCACTTTATTAGTGCAGTCTCCGCTTCTTTAGATAGCATTAAAGCCACTCCTTCACTATGGGGGCATTTTCTTCCATATGGCCTGAGAACAGCATTGTTTCTCCTGTGTTTAGACGTTGTTTGCCTGCACCATTCCACCTAGTTTCACATAATCCCAAGATGCCAATCCCGTGAAATTTCATCTCATTTACAACCTGTGCTGTCTTTCCCATTTGATACATACTTCTAACATTCCAGGTGCCAATTCTGGAGCTTTTCCTAGGTGAAAGGAAGATAATCTGCGGTGTAGACTTCTTGCGGCTTTCTCTGCATCGCTTCATACCTCTTCTAGAAGAGCTCCTTTCCTCTTGGTTGGCACAGTTTTTATTTTATTTTATGTGACTTGTTCATGGTTGGTTGGATTTTGTGGTTAAAATTTTCTACTGGATAGGGTAGCCAGCCCTACGCCAAACCCCACCTTAGTCGCCTCTACGACATGCCTTGTAGGTCGCAGTACTGCTACTTTTGCCTCTTCAGGGCCCCGGCAGCACACGGGCGCATGTATGCATCCTGGACTAGTCAACTCTACACTGTAATAAGGCTGCTTATTGTGTCTCTATCGCGAAGTGGTTAAGACGTTTGCCTGGCGATCTGAAAGTTGTAGGTCTGAATTCGAAACGAGTCACATGTGAAATTTTTCTCGAGATCCCTAGCAATTGTTGCTGAGCTACGGAATTCGTGCTTTGTGCTTGCCATTTCTGCCGAGAGAACGAAACCATATGGTGAAACCAGGTGCAATGAAGACAATATCTCGCCTTTAGACCTTATAAGTCTACTTCGTTCTATACAGACGTGATTTAACTATGGTTAACCGGTTACTGGTTAGATTATTCATTGAACCAGTGTTTTGGTGCAGCATTGTTCTACATGCATATTCCCAGTGGCAACATATGGATGTGAAGCATGAACATTTAAGAAGGCAGTGGAAGTACATATATGTGCTTTTGAATATAAGTGTTACAGAAGAGTCCTATGTATATCTTGAACAGAGAAGAGAACAAATAGATCTATACAGAAAGAACTCAACATCAAAGAAAACTGGCTGATGCTACAAATAAGAAAGAGAAAATTGAGATATTTTGGACATGAAGGGCTGGAGAAGACATGAAGGACTGGAGAAGACCATCATGGAAGGAGGCATACGGGCAAATAGAAGATGAGGAAGACCACGGAGAAGATGGATTCAGGATGTAACTGAAAGTTTGAACATGACGGCTGCAGAGGCGGGACATCTGACCTATGAGAGAGAGAAATTCTGGAGGACTGTTGGGGTGGCAATGTTCTGCTCAGGACAAGCTATTTGATGATGATGAAGATTGTTCTACAGCTTTTCTCTCCTCATTGTTTAAATCTGGAATCTTTGAAATATCTGCATTTCTCATAGAATTACTGATTAATTAGCAAAGCTTATTTTGATTTTATTTATTTTTTCAAGGTATATAATTAATTTTCTAAGTTCGTTCCCCGTGGGAAACGATAAGGATATTTGTTCAGAGATTCGCAATCCCAATGCAACTGAGATCGAGATCTTAGCTTCTGGAGACGAACGATAAAACGTAGATCCTGTGATCACGTTGAACACTAAAAAAAAACATTGGCTGCTGAAATTGCTAATAATAGGCTGCATAGCCGCTGCCAAGAAAAATCATTAGTAGATTAAAATAACAATACTGCACAAATTTTCGCCATCTTGAAACTACACCGGTAACTTCGTCAGTGTTAATTGTGCTTTGCCCTCTCGCTGAAATCTCCCTGCATAAGAAAGAGATGGTTACACGCATGGTTTTTCACCAAAGTACAATGATGATGATGATGAATTAAGCAATTCCCTTCTTCGAGGAATTTAAGACAGAAACATTCATAAGAGAAGACACCAAAAACAACAAAATATCTCTACCATCATAAACAGTAACATATATTTCATGAATGACAGGTGTAACACGACCAAGTGAAGATTCCAAAATGTATTTTTAATAGTATATTATGAAGGTCTCTCTCGATCACCGCTCAGACTGATGTACCAGACCTCCCCATAAATTCTATTCATGTGGAAATCTGATTCATGCAGCTCTAGCATTGGTGTGTTTTACGTCACATCTTCAGCACCATTTGAGCTCTGGTGCTTATCCTTCGGCGATGTGTCCGGTTTCAGCCAGCGTTTACTCGGTTCGCTCTCCGTTCTGTAGCCAGCTAGTGTTTTTTTTAACGGTGTGGGGTAGCTAGCCCAACGCCAAACCTCATTTATCTTCTCTTACGACATGCGTGGCAGGTTACAGTGGTTCTATTCTTTACACCCCAATTTGGCCCCGGTAACCACTCAGAAGCATCGTTGGTACTATACCATGCATACAGTACATCGAGAAGCAAAGAATGAATCAAGTGGTTCTCCCATCTAATGACAATGGAACCACATTTACTACCATCACATGCCTACAATAATCGACACTCATGGCGCAGAGCACGAGGCAGGCTAAGAACACGATGGATAGATAACGTCTCAGAGTCCCTGCGAAAGCATGGACTGACAACGTCAAGCGCAACACACCTGGCACAAGATAGAAAACTAAACCTCACCACGACGCTTCACGGCAAATGTGGTTAAGATAAGATAAGATAAGATAAGATAAGATAAGATAAGATAAGATAAGATAAGATAAGATAAGACAAGATAAGATAACCACTCGGGCGAAATTGACATATAAAAACTAAGTTCACATCATGGCAATCATAAAGCACGTACAATCTGATGTGTCTAAAGGGTTAGAATAGATCATCATCATCAAGTAGCTTGTCCTGAGCAGAACTTTGCCACCCCAACAGTCTTTTGGAATTTCTCTCTCTCATAGACCAGATGTCCTACCTCTGCAGCTGCGTAACGGCTGCGGGAGTAACGGGGCTCTAAAGATGAAGGATTGAATAAAGATGAAGGTTTTATCCCAAATGGCTCAGTCCTCTCCGCAAAATAGTACGCCCCCTGCCGGAAGTATTGGCCAAAGCACGAACTCCGTAGCTACAGCAACAAGCATAATAACACTGGAAAAAATGAACAGAACGACAGGGTCCGGATTCGAACCCACGACCTTCTGAAAGCAAGGCAATGGCTTAACGACAGAGACCCCAATGTTATGAGAGTCTTGTAAGCACCGTAGGCGCTACTGAAAGAGCATGTGAGATATATATATATATAATTCCTCTCGTACCGTTATACGTTACATATGGCCTGCAAGCAATTTATACATACCGTTCTATCCTGGCCAACTCGCTCAATCTCCTCCATGGAACTGAGACAGACATTTCTTGCTTGTCTCAGCAAAGTTCGTTTCAGGGTCTCCGTAGGTCGCCCTCTCTTTCTTGAAAGCTTTGCATCCCACTTCAATGCCTGCTTTGATATTCTTTGATCATTTCTTCTCAAGTGTGTCCAACATATCTCCATATAACAGTTGTTACTAGTGGTTGACCAGGCATTTCTCTGATTTCATCACTTCTGCATTCGCCCATTTTATTATTTGTGTTCATTATTTTTCGCAGACATCTGTTCTCAAATATATTCAACTTATTTATATATGTATAGCAACATTGAACATAAACAAAGAAAACAGAAATAAAAATAAAAACAAGAAGGAAATGTAGCCAGAAAAAAATTCATTAATGTGAGATAACTTCAGCATGATAGCACAATAGGAATCCGAGCAAATATGATGACTTTTGAATATGTGATTGCTCAATAGAGCATATAGTTGAATAGTTTTACGTCCATATTCATACACGTTTCAGTTTGCAAATATATTTATTTATTTGCTACTTTTATTTTAATATAATATAAATTTATCATATATAAAAGCTATATACAACTTAAAAGCAGCCCCAGTGATAAATATAAATTTGCCAGGTACGCATTGCATCTCGTCTATTTACTATTTAAACCGGTTCTGACTAGCTTGTCCTACGTCACATTTGTTCATCACCCCTTCCCGCACTACAATTACACACCATGACACAACCTTAGTATCTATAACAGCTGTGTGCTGTCAACATTGCTGTACGGATCGGAATGCTGGAGAATGACAGAACAGGATATGTCCAGACTCTCCGCCTTTCATACAACTTGTCTGCGAAAATCTTACGCGTGTACTGGCCGATTACTATCTCGAATCAAGAATTGCTTGCACGATGCCAACAAGAGAATATGGGCACTATCATCCGAAGACGACGCTGGAGATGGATTGGACATGTGATGCGCATGGAGACTGGCTCCGACACGAAAACTGCACTGAGATGGACTGAAGAGGGTAGGCGAAAACGTGGAAGACCCAAGACGACCTGGAGGAGAACGATAGAGCAAGAGCTGAAGGAAATGAATCATAGCTGGAACACAATACAGAGGAAGGCCATGAACAGGTAAGAATGGTGTACGTTTGTTGCTGCCCTAAACGCCAAGGGCGTAAAAGGCTAAAGAGACACAACCTTGACCTATACTACGTCATAACTGAACCTTCTCATTTCTATACATATATACCAGATTAGTTCCATTCACAGGCTGCTTTTAAGTTGAATACCCTGTATATGTTTTTAAATTAAGTGTTACAGAAGAGCCCTCAGTATGCCATGGACAGAGAAGAGAACAAATAGATCTATCCAGATAGAACTCAAAATCAAAGAGAAGTGGTTGATGAAACAAATAAGAATGAGAAAATTGAATTATTTTGGACGTATAAAGAGACCCGAATGGTTCAAGAAGACCATTATGGAAGAAGGCATCACAATAAAAAGGAATATCACGGAGAAGATGGATTCAGGATGTAACTGATGATTTGAGTATACGGCTGCAGAGGTGGGACAACTGGTCTATGAGAGAGAGAAATTCTGAAGGGCTGTTAGGTTGGCAAATCTCTACTCAGGACAAGCTATTTGGTGATGATAGTTTCGAACGTGTGTTGTCCACAAGGGAAACAACAAAAAGTAATACTGCGACCTACAGGGCGTGTCTCAAGATGCGACTAACGTAGGGTTTGGCTTGGGGTTGGCTAAAACGTTCGATACAAAAAATACTGCTATAAAATTTGACCAACCGTTAACAAATCAAGATGCCCCTTTTTATGGAACCCGTAGGGAGAGTGGAAGAGAGAAAATATCATAGAAATACATGAAGAGATTTAAAGGTAAATATTAAAGATATAAAGCTGGAAGGAGCTTCAATAGAAAGTTATTGATAGAAAAACTTGACGTTAGTTGGTTGAGGGTCTATGCCTCAATATCGTGGTGGTTAATGCACTCACCTCTTATGCGCATAGTCCGAGTTCAGTTCCACATTGGGCCTAGTTCAATTCTGTAATGGCTCTCAGGTCGACTCATACTAAATTAGGAACCAACAAAATACTGGGTAGTAAAGGCGGACGGTGTGGTATTGATCACGTCCCCCGTTGTGTGCCGACGGTCAATGCAAATAGGGTCTATTATTGTATTACTCAATATGACTCAAGTATATACAATATAGCAACATCACCCACCCCAGTTCTTCCAGGGAGAGCAGTTTTTCAGACACAAGCGCACAGTTTTAGATTTTGCGATCGGCCAACATTACCTCACATCTGGGTTTTGTTCAGGAAGAGAAGTTTTGTTAGTCACAAGCATGCAACTTTGGATTTTCCAGTCGGTCAACATTACTCAACCCATTCACCTGCTCCTGACCGCTATGGTACAGAGATGACTGCAATCTTCCCTTGCGTCGGCACGACACTTACATAGGTCCAACAGAGTCTTGCCGAGAGCTGACAAAATGTTTCGACCATTGACTCTGGGTGACATGAGTTTACGATTACAGACGACTCGTTGTATTATCTCCTTACTTCGTTTACCGGTCATTTGGTTGTTTTTTGGGGGGTTTTTTGTGTCAATTATCCATCTCTAGACGTCAGCCAGGAGACACGTGTAGACGATTCCACTCTGGGATTCTGCTTATCAAACCTTATCCTGCTCGTGTGTATGTCTTCTTCAAACTCTACCCTCTTTACAAGACTACAGTGCTGTAGTCTGTTTCAGGCCTCACGTGGAGGATGGAGTAGGGTCCTGGTACATGCCAACTAGCTGAAACTGGCGTACCCTTGTCCTTTTTTTTATTGCGCTTGCGGCCCAGCTGTAGTGTTATGAAGTTGGTATATTATTATACTCTTCTTATACCTTTATATGTTACATAGCGCATGCAGCGAATTTCTCCATGCCGCTCTATCCTGGACAACTCGTTGAATCTCTTATATAGAATTGAGTCTGATATTTCTTGCTTCTCTCAGTAAAGTTCGTTTCAGGGTTTCTCTATGGCGTCCTTTCTTTCTTGAACCCTTTTTCCCACTTCAATGTCTCCTTTGTTATTCTTTGATAATATCTTCTCAGAGTATGTCCAACATATCCCTATCTTCTCTTTCGTATACTAGTGGTTGACCAGACATATCTCTCTGATTTCATCATTTCTCCTGAATTCGTCCCATTTTATGTTCATTATTTTTCGCAGGTATATATTTTCAAATGCACTAAATTTACTTTCTATATCTTTAATTTGGGTATCTTTTTTGGCTGAGTAATGTACGAGTCGGGTTGCTGACTTTGTAAATAGGGGCCCAAAAAATAATAAACATAGCATTTGCTGATCATGTGATTAGTTTACTTCTGTGCTAACTTTCCCATATCTCATTCAGAGTCGGTCGGCACTTTTTTTTTTCATTTAGATTGCATGAGTCTAGTTCAGCGTTTCCAGAGTGGGCGATAGCCCCCAATGGGCGCTGAAGCGTTCTAGGGGGGGGGGGGGGCGATAGTGGGTTCAGAAGAAATGTAGGGGTATTCAGACGATTAGGGTCGGTGGCTCCTAAAAGAAGAAATTAATAATAAATATTTTAAAATAAATTATTATTGTGATTTTGCGATTGAATAATCATTTAAAATCTGAATTCTGCATTTAAATTCATCTTATGCCCATCTTACACGATCTATTTTTTCATCAATTTTCTATTTCATGTATAATCATTTGAAAATTGACCATGTATGACAGAAATATATATATATATCAATTTTCTATGTCAAAAGAAAATAGAGCATGTATATATGTTGGGGGCGTTGGAGCACTGTTATAATGTGGAGGGGCGTTACAAAGTTTATGTTGGGCAAAGTGGGCGGTGGGTCGAAAAAGTTTGGGAATCTATGGCCTAGTTGCATAAGCTCTTCGCTTTCGGCTAAGATGCAAATGTTCCAAACTGCTTGATCGACTAGGTCAGCTACATGTCAACCTTTACTAACACTGTTAGTGTTGTAGTTAGCTATAACGATAAGGTGAAGAATGAAGTTGACCATTTATTTTTGTTAATTTTCTTAACGAAATACAACAGGAATAAAATCAACATATCCCTCTCTCTCTCTCTCGATCCCCGCTTAGACTGATGTACCAGATTTTCTCATGAATTCTGATGTTGTTTTTAGGGACCCTCCGTACAGCTTCTCATTAATTTCCATATTTTCGGGCCAGGTTTCGTTTCTCGGGCCTGCTAGCAGTTGGCAATCTTGCAGTAGGTGCTCTGCCGTAATGTCTGTCTTCTCGCAGTGACACAGGCTAGTTGTGCCAATTTTAAATTTGTTGTTTGTACATGTGGGCCAGGAGTCTGTTATGGCCGGTACGGAGGCGAAATATGACAACTTGTTTGCTACGGAACAGATCATAGTACCCATCTCTGGCGTTGTGTTGGGGGTTGTCTTGCTTTTCTCTATATCGCCATCCGTTGGTTGCTTTGTCCTCCTCGTAGCTGATTTCGTAATCAGTCTTCGGCAGTCGCCCACCTGCCTTTGCTAGCCTGTCTGCCCCTTAAATCAACATATAAAAAGTTCACATCAAGGCAATATTATAGTACGTGCTATCTGATGTGTCTAAAGGGTGAGAATAGATCATCATCATCAAATAGCTTGTCCTGAGCAGAACTTTGTCACCCCAATAGTCCTTCGGAATTTCTCTCTCTCTCTCATAGACTAGATATCCCACCTCTGCAGCGTCATGTTCAAACCATTAGTTACATCCTGAATCCATCTTCTCAGTGGTTTTCCTTTTTTCTTTACCTGTATGTTTCCTTCCATGATGGTCTTCTCTAGTCGTTCGTGTATTTTTATATGTCCAAAATACCTCAATTTTTTCTTTCGTATTTGTAGAATGAGCCAGTTTTCTCTTACTCTGAGTTCTTTCTGAATATATCTATTGTTCACTTACTGTCAATGATATACGAAGGACTCTTCTGTAACACTTAGATTCAACAGCTTACGAATAGATACCTCAGTAATAAATAAAAACACGTAGTTAGTGAACAGAACAGGTGTACAAAACACTGTAAAGTGCTAGAAACCAAAGAATAACGAGATTCGTAAACAATAAACTCAAACTAAGAAAAAATAGCAGAAGTCAGTGCAAACAAACTATTACTGTTCGCTGCGATGTGCCAGATTGTCAATAATTTATTATCCAAGAACTTGCGTCACAGTCAAGCAATGAAATGTCTTCTGTGAGACTAAAATCTATGACTCTGAAAGTGATTGGCTCTTGTTTAGACAACAGCTTTAGACAAGTACTATCGATGCTTGACTGTCTTTTGTTTCAAGTATGCCAAATCTCGCTACTTATTTTATCAGATATTGGTAAAGCATTCCTGGCAGATTCACTAATGATTCTTCAGAGAGCACGTCCAAACTGAAGGATGGCTCCCAGCTTAGAAAATATCATCTTCTTGTTGACAAAACCATTATCACATCTTTTCTTTGCCCTACATTCCCCCAGCTTCCTGTTTTCATAAGTAGCAAAAGACGAAATGTCAGTTCGTTTTATTAGATGGAAATGTTAATCGCTTATAAGTGAGTCACGTGTCTGAGCAATGTTTTTATTATCAAATGTTAATCATTTTTTTTTCTATACTTTCATCTATCGCATAACAAACCTCTTTAATATTTTATTGTTATCCTAACCCGTGTGGCGTCGGGGCTCGCAATGGAAGTAAATAATAGCACCACTGCGACCTACAAGGCATGTCGTAAGAGGCGATCGATGCAGGACCTAGGGAAGCTACTCTGGTAAATAAAAAGCATAACAGAAAATGGATGTGCTGGCCTACTTGTAGGCGCGTAACTGGCACAACGTACAATTGCTCTTAGGCTCAGATCACATACAAATCACACAAAGAGTGGTTAACAAGTGGTCAATATGGAGCGTTTTCTCTCTCGATCACCGCCCAGACCGATGTACCAGATTTCCCCATAAATTCTATTCATGTGGAAATCTGATTCATGCAGCCTTAGCATTGGTGTGTTTAACGTCACATCTTCAGCACCATTTGGAGCCCTGATGCTTATCCTTCGTCGATGTGTCCGGTTTCAGCCAGCGTTTACTCTGTTCACTCTCCGTTCTGTAGCCATCTAGTGTTTTTACGGTGTGGGGTAGCTAGCCCCACGTCGAACCTCCTTTTCGTCTTTACGACATGCGTGGCAGGTAACAGTGGTTCTATTCTTTACACCCAATTTGGGCCCCGGTAACCACTCGGGCGATGGAGCGCTCGAAGAAGAAGACTATCATCCATTTCATTTTCATTTAGTTTTATTTAATCATCACTATTATCAACATCATCTAGTGCAGTGTCCAAGTATCAACTAAAATATTTATAGTCCCACAGTTCACAATGTCCCCACATTTTTTGTTCAGAATTTGATGTGGTTTTTATCTAACACTTATCAGTTACACGATGATTATCATTACATCACTCCGGACATATGCTTCGATCTCCGTCTCAACAAATCCAGCAGCGTCCAGCGGCCCAACACGCCAGCTCGAATGTGATTATTCCATGGGAGTTCACATATTTTTTCCGGGCGAGAAGGGGGAGGTGTAAAAATGAATTTCAATGGAGATGGCCAGATTCACATACAACTGTGTTATCAAAAGATCCTGTGTCTATTTGTTTTTTCGGAAGCTCTTAATACCTGTACACTGTTTATTTGTTGATCATATTCTTTGCTTCCTTTGCTTCCTCTGGGGTTCTTGCAAAAAACTCCTTGTTCTCATGTTATCAACAGATCTTTTCCAGGGATAGCCCTAGCCCCCACCCCTTGCATTGACGCCCATGGATTAGTCAATCTTTACAATCTTTACGCATATTTCATCATCAAATAGATTGTCCTGATCAGAACTTTGCCACCCCAACAGTCCTCCGGAATTTCTCTCTCATAGGCCAGATGTCCTGCCTCTGCAGCGGTCATGTTCAAACCATCAGTTACATCCTGAATCCATCTTCTCCGTGGTCTTCTCTCCTTCTCTTTGCCGGTATGCCTCCTTTACGCATATTTAGTATGTCGTAAATTTATTATCTAACAATCTACACTAACAAAACTTCCTCGTCGAATCACATTCAGGCTAGAATCATACAAATTTCATTCAAGATCGTTCCAAAATTCGTGAACACACTAAGGTTTAATTTGTACGAAATCTACCTGATGAATAAAGGTAATTTTTTGCATGCAGTCTTATATACCCCAAGACGTTACGAATCCATGTTTAACTAATTGGTAGGTAGCTTAGTTGATGCAAAAACGTTTTTTGTTATATAATTTTGCATAAGCACAACAAAATGATCATCAAAGTTTAGAACTTACAGTAATACACAAAATGGTGGCGAATGATTGCAATGGCGTATCTCTATTACGTATTATAAAAAGAAAGGTGACATTGTGAACAAATGATACCTTCCACTTCTATAAATGAAAGTAAATGTTGTGAAAATAATCCAATAATAATCGTTAGGATACATTGTGAACTGATTAACTTCACGGAATTCCTGATTTTGACTTGCACTGAATTGCATGTGGAACACGGAAATGCTTAGTTATAGACAAACTTGACAATCGTACTATACAACTTCGACAAGTATACCAAATCAACATCGCTGTCATTTTAGTTTTAACATATAATACAAATCTTACCGAACTAAAGGTTTGGATGGGCAAAAAAATATTTTAGGAAGGTCGTCACTATTACCTATATAAAAATGTAAAAATTAAAAATGTATGTCAAGTGGATCATTTTATATCGGTCGGTAAAGATGATCACGAATTTTGGAACGATTTTATAGTAAATCTGATATTGACTCCGGTTAGAGACCGGCCGAAATACCACAGTGGACCACAGAAATAGCAGAGGCAGGGAAAGTCACTATGTACAAAGAGCTCATAGGAGCATGTTCTAGAAATCTTTTCTTATCCTGGTGCGGGGACAACGCAAAATTCAGAAAAAAAAGAATCGATTTAATAAAATTGTAATTCAGACAGTTTGTTTTTCTTGTCTATTGTTGTTGTATAGTATAATCGATATATTAGATGATTGAAGTCGATTTGCTCTAAAGAATCGTTTTATATCTTTATATGGTACCTTGCGACCTCATGGACTCAACGCACTACATTCCTATGCTTCTGTTCACCTGCTCCCTATTGTATATGTGTGTATGTTAAATGTATATAAGTGTTATGCCCCTAAGGCGGACAGGCATCAAGTGATGTTCTACCGGCAGCTCCTGAAACTAAACTGATATCAGATGTCATGCTTGTACTTCTCTGGATTCTATCAGCGAGGTCGAGAGAGGGTAGTTGACGCTTGGGCAACTCAGCTACTCCATAAAAATCGCCCAGGCATGCGTCACGGAGAGGTCACTTCGTGGTCGACTTTGTTCTCATCCTGTGTATCAGCTTCAGTATTACCTGCAACAACTGTGGCAAGGATTGTCACTCCAGAATAGGCCATTACAGCCACAAGAAACGTTATGATTCAGCCCAGAACATACTAAGTGACGCAAGACCTATTGCCTCCTGAGTCAAAGAGGCCAATGAACATAAGTTTATACACATATATATTTATTGGATTTTTATTGTTTATATTTTTTTCCACTTCGTTTTTTGCATTTATTTCGATATTCATTTTTAGTCATTAATTTTCATTTTAGGGCCTTAGAAACTTTTTGTTTGATTCTATATGTTGTGTGCTGTGTGAGAAGTGAAATTATTCACCTCTCTTGTATTGTTTGCTTGATAAAGGCCTTTTGGTCAAAACGTTGCTTGTATTGTTATTGTTTTTGTATTTTGTAAAACTACAGTACTTTGGGTTTTTTTTTGTATTTAGACATTGTGTAGTATAATATACTTTCAGTTTGGAATATCTTCATTGCACTCCGGACATGTCCATATGTGCTCCGATCTCCTTCGCAATATCTCTAACAGCGTCTAGCGACTAGCCGTACCAGTTCCATTTTGATTGATGAGCTTTCTCATATACCTGTTGTGTTGTTCTTTTCTGTGTAATAGATTTCACGACATACTATGCAGACCCATACTGCAGCATCAGGGCATGCGAAGATTTATGCCAAGTGTCCTTGATTGCGTCTAGTATATTGAGGCTATTGCCGATTGCATCTCGGCTTTTTGAATAAGATCAAAGTGTAGAGCCCACTTGATTGCAGCTAAAGAGCGAGGGCCTTCATGGAACCAATATGCAGCTAATTTAAACAACATCCGAGCAGTTCTCATTCGAAATAATTACGACTCTAAGTTTTAACACATTACAAACGTACCTGGGTCCTCCCACTGCGGCACTACCGAGTCATCATCATTAGGCGCCGTGCCCGGCTGGCGTAGACGATCATGGATCTCCACAAATCTCTATCGTTGGTGTCTGCTATCAACTCAGATGTTGACGCTCTACCGTGCCATGAAGTCAGGTTATCCAAAATTGTCTGTCTTCTTCTGTCTCGTCTACCCTCGATTTTACCGGTTATCACAATGTGTTCTAACTACCGAGTACGGGCTAAATAAAAATCTTTCATTAAAAAATGAGGATCCTATCGTCTTTGATATTTCTGCTCTCCATAGCTTTTGGGGTTGATTTTTGGACTTTAAACCATTGTCTCTGAATAGTAGAGTTGTTGCAGGGTACTGTTTCGTGACAATCATGGTACACGCCGCTGCACTTGGTTGTTGTTTCCTAATTTGATCTTGGTGCTATATTGAAACCAAAATGCTAGGCAGTAGTTAGAATAGACATGTGTGTAGACTCATGTTTGCAAACACATCACCATGAACACAAAAAGATCATCAATGTTCAACACAATCTTTCTCCCCACATTATGTTACCAGTGCCAAACCTGGACACTGACAACAAATGATAGAAGAAAACTAGTCACGACAGAGATGAAGTGTCTATGCAGAATGCTGGGTGTAACAAGAAGAAACCGGTTGAGAAATGAAGACATCAGGAAAAAGTGGTACAACATCAGTATGAACTTCATCAAGAAACAACAAATTAAATTTGTTCAGCCACATAAGCAGTTAACCAGCAGACAGTGCACCTCAAAGAGCAATGCTGCTCCAATGGGTACAAAGCATAAGGCCGGCCAAGCAAAAGATGGACCTCAGAGATAACAGAGGCGACCAAAGAGACTATCTACGAAGTGCATACAAGGGACCGTTTTAGAAATCTCTTCTTGACCTGACGCTGTGAGGCAAACAGAATTCGAGAAAGAAAGAAAGACTCATGATCATATACGCTAGCCAGCATGATCACACATGCGATCTATATCAGCAAAAGTCTTTCACTACCTTTATCCGCTAAGTCTATGTACATCCTTGATTGATTGATAGAACCATCATCATTGTACTTCAGTTAGTAATCATGTGTGCTCCGATCTCTTTCTTACACAGGAAGATCTCAACGACAGTGCACTAGCTCCGTAGCACCAGCAAAAATCCCTGATGTCATTTTAAAGATGATGCAAATATTGTCATTCTCTCGAAACATCTCCCACCATGTGTGCTCCGATCTCTTCCTTACACAGGAAGATCTCACGACAGTGCACTAGCTCCGTAGCACCTCGAAAATCCCGATGTCATTTTAAAGATGATGAAAATACTGTCATTCCCTTGAAACATCTCACTCACCAACAAAAACACAACAATTAAATTATGTATCAAGGTCTTTATTTCACATTAGGGATAAATAGTTCAAAAGGACATACAAATTCAATATCAAAACCCAGCAATAATTTTTATTATTTTTGTGTGGTATTTTATTCTGTTTGGTTTTTTTCACCGTAATTTGGCTTATTTTGTAAAGTAAGACGCATAGTTTTCTATCGCAACATTTGATGAAGATTTCTATTCAACTCATAAGTTAAAATAATAACTAGTAGTTGTTACAATTACAAAAAACAAATCTGTGATACAATCAATTTCTATAATTGGAAAAGTTGAACAGGTCTAATCAAATTCTACATAACAAGAGAAAAACTAATACATCAACCAATCTCTACAATAAGCATGACTTTTAAAAAAAGGGTCTGCAAAGGAAGGATGATTTCACTGCACCGGGTTTTCCCATATGGTTCCATCCCTGGTGACAGAAATGGCACGCTATATGCCGAGAGTGTTGCACAAAGTATGTGTTCCGTATCTCTAGCTACAATCCTAGAGATTTTACCAAAAAATTGGATGTGGTTTCGTACAGATTCGAACCAACAACCTTCAGAACGACAGGTAAACATCTTAACCACTTCACCATAGAGACCCCATAAACCTGACTCTGTTACCATGGAGACAAATCTATGTTATCAGTTATTCACACTTGGTTAAACATGGCTCCATCCTGTAGATAGAAATGGCACACAAAGTGCACTTTGCCTAGTGTTGCACAAAGCATGTGCTCCTTAGCGCTAAAAAATTAATGAAAACATTTCACGTGACTCGGCCCGGATTCTAACCCCCAACCTTCAGAACGACAGGCAAACAACCACTTCGCTATAGAGACCCCCTAAGCCTGACTGTTACATTGAATCTATCTAACCTGCTGCCTTGCAGGTCAGCTGGGAACAGCCAAAGGCTGACGGAAAGCAAACCCAATAAACGTTAGCTAAAACCGGACACATCACCGAAGGATAAGCACCAGAGCTCCAAATGGCACTGAAGATCTGATGAAACACACCAATGCTAAGGCTGCATGAATCAGATTTCCACATGAATGAGATTTATGGGGAAATCTGGTACATTAGTCTGGGCGGTGGTCGCGAGAGATAGAGAGGATCTATCTGTGATCTGTTACTCACACTTGGTTAATCATGATGTATTAAGTCATTGAGGGCTAGTTCCCATACATTGTTCCAACCAGGAAAACATCAGCAAAAACTTACAACAAAACATGCCCCTATGCCTGACTCTGTTACCATGGAGACAAAATCTGTCTGTAATAATTTATTCACACTTGGTTAACCATGGTGTATTAACTCCTTGTGGACCAAATGCCACACTACAGGGCATTTTTTATTCTAAAAACAAATGTGCCCTGGTCCACTAAGAGCTAAGTCATTGAGGATAGTTCTCATACATTGCTCCAACCAGGAAAACATCAATGAGAACTTACAACAAAAAATGCCCACTGTGTTTGCTTTAATGTTTTCCTTTCCCAGTGTTCTCTTATCAATCAATCAATCAAGTGCCATGCCTGCCGCAGGCGATCATGTCTCACCACAACTCTCTCTGCTTGGTGAATGTAATCAGTTCTGACGATCTTGTGTTGAACCATAATGTCAGGTCATCCAGCATCTTCTCCTCTATCTTCCACGTCTCTCCTTCCTGAATTCTACCTGTTCTCTTATGTATATACAAAATAAAAACATATCTAAATTGAACCACATTTGGATATACTCTTCAAGCTATAAGTTATCAGAGTAATACTATTACTACCAGTATTTTATTTTATTTTTTATAATTACACAGAAAACAACATTAACATTCAACAACATTCTAGTACAGCAAGAAATAAGAAAGGAAACAAGAATTTTAAAAACAAAAATGAATGCTAAGTTGTACAGGTCTTGTAACAAAATCTCCATTAACAAAATCTAACAAGCCCTCATCTTTAACATTCGATGTCGCGGCTAACAAAAGTCGGTGAAAAAACAACTTTTCACTGATGTGATCGACTTTTGTCATCCGGAGATACGTCTTTTATCGTGGGAGTTTCGCTGACCGTAAACCGGTATTACATACTCACTGTATTGTTCAGAACAGTTCTCCAAAATGCGGATCTAGTGTACATGCGGTAAAAATACAATAAGCCAATTTTGAGCGAATTTTTTCGTAAGTAAATAAAGATTTTCAGAATTAACAATGTAGCTGATGATAGTCAGGTCTAAAATGACTCTAATTCTGACTTCTTAGTCAGTGATAGCGATAAAACGGGCTCTGAATGTGATACAAATTTGGACTTTGATTCAAGTGACAATATTTATAGATCAATAGTAGATATTCCTGGGGTACAGGAGTAGGTGATGGAAACCACCTTGAAACGGGGTTATCATACTGTGTGAGCGACGCCAACTGCAGTTGCAGGTGGATTATGAATATACTGTACATATAGACAGGTCAGTAACTCATTCATATATGAACATTATCTCGTAGTCTCAAAGTCCTTAGTTTATTTTTATGATGTTTTAAATTATCACCCTGAAAACTGATCAAGGCCAAAAAATACTGTGGCAGTGAAAAATGGGTGGCAGTGAAAAATGGGTGGCAGTGAAAAATGGGTGACTTGGTTGAAAAATGGGTGGCAGCGAAAGTGTTATTCCATCTAACATACTCTCAACTTTATTTTGTCTAACAAGCTCTCAACTTTATTTAGCAGTAAATTCATACAAATCAACTACCAAACTGAAAAATCTGTTGCACATAAATAATTATTGGCTCACGTTTCTCCCCTGAATTTTTACTTCAAAAATTATTTTCCTTAATTTACTACATATTTTTATGAGTGGTGGCCAGACTCTGCGTGGGCTTCTAGCAATTAGCGACTCATAGTTGACAGCTAACGTCAGCGCAAGAACAAAGATTACAAAGACTCCCTGTGGTGGCCCCGGAACCAGGCGACTACCAGGAATTCTGGCTAAGTTTGTGGAAATCAAAGAGGGAGAAGCTAACCCGGTAACCAAATAAAAGCTATGCTGAAGTTAGATGTGTCAGACTGAAAGCTGCAGATACCACAGCTCACAGTGAAAACTGACACAAAACACATTCCGTTCTCCAAACTGCATTCTGCTATAACCAGTGGGAGAATGAGAACGAATGAGGAACTTTAAGAATATGAGTGGTTTCTCACCTCGGAAATCAGAGAAACATCTGTATGGTGGGAGACACTGGTAATTTTTTTAAAGCAGGCCTTCACGCAAAACTCATTCATAATCGCCATACCAGGTGACCTGACTACGACTGAATTTATAACGGGCGAACATACGAAATGGCATCTCATTTAGTAGACAAACGACATTACTGCTAAAACAAGAACAAGTTTAATTGGTTCCATGTAATGATGTTCTTTGCTGCATATTTTAGTTAATGTACTAATAACTATTCTCAGTAAGTGGTAACAAAGTATGACCCCACACATACTATCTCTAATGACTTCTGATAGTCAGTAAGATAATCATTTTTTTGTGGTGATTTTCTGTTTTATTTGCATATACCTATATATATATATATTTGTTGCTGTTTTTTTGTGTGTATATACATACATATTTTTTGTTAATGACTTCGGATATCCGATCAGCATGGTTGATTGATTTTTTTTTTTTTTTTTCTTCATACAACTACAAATATTTTTTAGTCATTTTTATAGCCAATGGTTGATTTTGTTCTTTTCATATATTTTTTTTGTTTATTACGATGTTGAGGAAATAATGGATTCTTTTCAAGAAATGATACAAAAATGAAGTTAATATAAGGCAGTAATATTAAACTTTGTACATGTTTTACTGTGAGACACAAACCTATCATTAATTTGAACATGGGAATATCCAGCGATATTACAATGTGTGCATCATTAATCTCCTACAGTATCCAGGCATTAGCCAAATATCTGAGACATTCTGACTGGGGTAAAAAGCTGTCTTTGTCCGCATGTTAGGTCAACGATGTAACACATCTTTCTCACTTTTCACTGTCTTGAAGTTGTTGGCTGAGAATAAAGATTAAAAGAAAATATTCTTAGTAGATTGCTATTGCTATATTTGTATAAATAATTAATAGTTGATTTAACTACACTCTGGGAAGATCTATCAGTGCTTAGTTCCTTCCAACAGACTACACTCTGGGAAGATCTATCAGTGCTTAGTTCCTTCCAGCAGTCTACACTCTGGGAAGATCTATCAGTGCTTAGTTCCTTCCAACAGACTACACTCTGGGAAGATCTATCAGTGCTTAGTTCCTTCCAGCAGTCTACACTCTGGGAAGATCTATCAGTGCTTAGTTCCTTCCAGCAGTCTACACTCTGGAAAGATCTAACAGTGTTTAGTTCCTTCCAGCAGACTACACTCTGGGAAGATCTAACAGTGTTTAGTTCCTTCCAGCAGACTACACTCTGGGAAGATCTATCAGTGCTTAGTTCCTTCCAGCAGACTACACTCTGGAAAGATCTAACAGTGCTTAGTTCCTTCCAGCAGACTACACTCTGGAAAGATCTAACAGTGCTTAGTCATTCCAGATACTAACACTCTGGGAAGATCTTTTCCAGTGCTTAGTCACTTCAACAGACTTCACTCTGGAAGATCTAAATAAGTTAGTTCCTTCACAGACTTGCACTTGAAGATCTAACATATTAGTTCCTTTCAACTACACTCTGGGAAGATCTATCAGTGCTTAGTTCCTTCACAGACTACACTCTGGGAAGATCTATCAGTGCTTAGTTCCTTCAGCAGACTACACTCTGGAAGATCTACAGTGCTTAGTTCCTTCCAGCAGACTACACTCTGGGAAGATCTATCAGTGCTTAGTTCTTTTCAGCAGACTACACTCTGGAAAGATCTAATCAGTGCTTAGTTCCTTCCAGCAGACTACACTCTGAAAGATCTAACAGTGTTTAGTTCCTTCCAACAGACTACACTCTGGGAAGATCTAACAGTGCTTAGTTCCTTCCAACAGACTACACTCTGGGAAGATCTATCAGTGCTTAGTTCCTTCCAACAGACTACACTCTGGGAAGATCTAACAGTGCTTAGTTCCTTCAGCAGACTACACTTGGAAAATCTACAGTGATTAGTTCCTTTCAGCAGACTACACTCTGGGAAGATCTATCAGTGCTTAGTTCCTTTCAGCAGACTACACTCTGGGAAGATCTATCAGTGCTTAGTTCCTTTCAGCAGACTACACTCTGGGAAGATCTAACAGTGTTAGTTCTTTCCACAGACTACACTCTGGGAAGATCTATCAGTGCTTAGTTCATTCCCACAGAGTACACTCTGGAAAGATCTATCAGTGCTTAGTTCCTTTCAGCAGACTACACTCTGGGAAGATCTAACAGTGCTTAGTTCATTTCCACAGACTACACTCTGGGAAGATCTATCAGTGCTTAGTTATTCCCACAGAGCTACACTCTGGA
Source organism: Arion vulgaris (assembly GCA_020796225.1). Taxonomy (NCBI): domain Eukaryota; kingdom Metazoa; phylum Mollusca; class Gastropoda; order Stylommatophora; family Arionidae; genus Arion; species Arion vulgaris. The sequence goes on along the minus strand of CM036758.1, from coordinate 64,366,514 downwards.
AAGATCTATCAGTGCTTAGTTCCTTCCAGCAGACTACACTCTGGAAGATCTAACAGTGCTTAGTTCTTCCACAGACTACACTCTGGGAAGATCTAACAGTGCTTATTCCTTCCAGACAGACTACACTCTGGGAAGATCTAACAGTGCTTAGTTCCTTCCAACAGACTACACTCTGGGAAGATCTATCAGTGCTTAGTTCCTTTCAGCAGACTACACTCTGGGAAGATCTATCAGTGCTTAGTTCCTTTCAGCAGACTACACTCTGGGAAGATCTAACAGTGCTTAGTTCATTTCCACAGACTACACTCTGGGAAGATCTATCAGTGCTTAGTTCATTCCTTCAGAGATACACTCTGGAAAGATCTATCAGTGCTTATTTTCTTCAGAAGACTACACTCTGGAAAGATCTAACAGTGCTTAGTTCATTCCAGCAGACTACACTCTGGGAAGATCTATCAGTGCTTAGTTCTTCCACAGATACACTCTGGAAGATCTACAGTGCTTAGTTTCTTTCAGCAGACTACACTCTGGGAAGATCTATCAGTGCTTAGTTCATTCCCACAGAGTACACTCTGGAAAGATCTATCAGTGCTTAGTTCCTTTCAGCAGACTACACTCTGGGAAGATCTAACAGTGCTTAGTTCCTTCCAGCAGACTACACTCTGGGAAGATCTATCAGTGCTTAGTTCCTTCCAGCAGACTACACTCTGGGAAGATCTAACAGTGCTTAGTTCATTTCCACAGACTACACTCTGGGAAGATCTATCAGTGCTTAGTTCCTTTCAGAAGACTACACTCTGGGAAGATCTATCAGTGCTTAGTTCCTTTCAGCAGACTACACTCTGGGAAGATCTAATAGTGCTTAGTTCCTTCCAGTTAAAGATTCACTTCTTACACAGGACAGTACATATAGAATCAGACAATCAATTCCTATGTGCTCCAAAATAAGAGAGCAGCATGTTCCTTAACTAAAAATGACACCGAAGAAAAAGTCAACAAGAATTGGTTGAGCCACGATTTTGAGATTAATACCTCTCACATGTTACAACTAACCTGTGTCCATGTGGATGGTTTGATTCTTCTTGCACGGGGAGCACGAAGCTTTGTACGTACAACAGATTGCAGACTGTCTGATAACTGTCTCCGTGACCTTCTAACAGATACTGGGCTTCGAGGCGATAGCAGGATGGGACTATAACTAAGCAGTGTGCGCTTCTTTTTGCTTTTCCTGCATGAAGTAGAACAAAGTACAAATCTGTTAGTAAGTAAGAGGACAATAGACAAAGAATCCAAATGAATCATTAAAAGTATTTAGAAATATAATTTCGTAATTATTTCATACATTTCATTCTTGACTGCTTGCTAGGACCCTTATCATTGCACTTCAGTAAATAACAATATATGCTTCAATATTTTTCTGACAAAGAAAGTTCCCAGCAACAGTGCATAAACTCATTTTGAATATGGAAAATATTTTTGTCAAAATTTTGATTTTAATCTTTTTTAAAATACGTATTTGCCCGCATGATGCCAGGTCCCACAAGGGAAGCAAAGAATAGTACAACTGTGACCTACAAGGCATGTCGTAAAACACAGCAGGAATTCTGGTGTGCTATAATAATAATAATAATAATCTCGACGTTATAAGTTACATAGGACCTGCAAGCAATTTCTCCATTTCACTCTATCCTGGGCAACTTGCTCAATCTCCTCCATGGAACTCTTTCTCTCTCAGCAAAGTTTGTTTCAGGGCCTCCTTAGGCCGTCCTATTTCTTGAACCCTTTGCATCCCACTTAAATGCCTGCTTTGATATTCTTTGATCATTTCTTCTCAAGGTGTGGTGTGTGCAATATATCTCCATCTTCTCCTTCTTATAACAGTTATTACTAGTGGTTGACCAGACATTTCTCTGATTTCATCACTTCTGAATTCGTTCCATTTTATGTTCATTTTTTTCACAGACATCTATTTTCAAATGCATTCAACTTGCTTGGAGTTTGTTATGGTCAGATATACATTGATATGAACAAAGAAATCACAAACTTACAATTTAACTGCTTCTTCAACCTTAGCTCTGCTCTCAGATTTCATCTCCACAATATCCACATGTTTACTGCTGTCACTGTCAACCGCCACTGTTGGTTGTGAAAATACAAACAACTGTTTGTGGACTTTCCCCTCATCTGCTTTTATTAATGAGTGCTTCTCGTGATCGGGAGCATGCACTGCATGTTTCAGAGGTGGTGAGAAAACATAGGTGTGTGCAGCTGACGTCACATCTGAAAAGTTAAATGGTAAAAGACACTATAAAGGATGACAGTAGTTTCACAGCCGAGTCTAAGCAAAAACAAGCAACATGTAGCTGTAAAGCAAAGGGATTGTACTCTAGGTTATAAAAAAGTTGGATGAATGACTATTATTTTAACTTTTAAAGAAACAATAATCAAAATGAGTTTAAAGTAATTCATTGTTTTCAATTCTTAAGTCTGTATATTTAAAAAGTTAATTGCATATCAGAACTTTGCGAATCAACACCAGCTTTTAACGCTGTTTGTGATTTTTCTAGGCATTATTACATTCAGTAGTTTGCCGTTGCTTTCTGAACAGGTGGTGTCATTGTCCTTTTGTAAAATCCACACGAAACAGTTTGCAACCAAACTGTCAGCAGTGTGATTCGAACTCAGAACGTCGGGGTTAATAGACCAAGTCACTATCTTCTAAGCCACAGACGCCACCCTGTATATTTACTCAAATATAATTAGGGCACATTTTTCTGCAGAAGCAGGAAAAAATCTTCAGCAAAATGGGCTCAGAGAAACCAATATACCTTCATGACCTCCATGTAGACAGCTTCAGTTTTGCACAAATCATCATAGCAAAAGTGGATTCACAAGTCACAGAAATATTAATTGTTCTTACCTTTAGAGTGTCTAGACTTCTTTGCTGCCGTTGTCAGTTGTCCTGACTGCGATGATGGAATTAATGGATCTTCAGATGTTGTGCTGCTGGGTCCGGTCTGAACAGATGAAGATCAACATTTTTGAAAAATTGAATAATACCACCAAAAATTTCATGTTGGGAAAGATCACAAAAAAAACAAATTTTACTGTCATTACTGCCTGAAATATCGCTTTTAAAGTGGTGTAGGTTGGGGAAGGGGTGGGGGTCGTGTCACTGTAGCGTAGTTGTTAGTGAACTCGCTTCGCGAGGCTGGTGGTCTGGGTTCAGCTCCCACAATGTGCGTGGAATTTTCCCGACCGCGACGGCTCTCAGGTCAACCCAGCCTCAACTGGGTGCCAGACATGCTCTGGGAAAGTAAGCGGCCGGCGTGATGCTGACCACATCACCCATCGTGTGCCGACGGTCAATGAAAATACAGGCCTAACACTGTATTGACCTATATACCACGAGGCATGAAAGGGTTCCTTTACCTTTTAGGACAGGGGGACATGAGCCTGAGAAATTTAATGGTCGCTAGTGCAGTCACCAACAAACTGTCCAGGTTATGATTTTTTTCTTTCTGGCCCCAACAGAAAAATCTCCTTGGCCTTACTCTGGATTCAACCCGGTTTCCCGAATGGAAGCCTGCACTCTAATTCATTCTGCCAGATGCTCCTCTTAAAGAATGATAACTGTGCTATAATCTGTCAATATTTTCTAATCTGCAACATTAGTGACCTATCGCTTGTGTCGTGCCAGTGCTTGTCTAGTCTTCTTCTTCTTCTTTGTGTTCGTTCTTTACGACCAATTTTAATCACTCTTTGTGATATGTTTGATCTTTGCCAAGAACGTGTATACGTTGCACATTGGTTTGGTAGGCCCCTAAACGCATAGACTTCTACACGTTTAGGACACATGCATCCGATTTCAGCCAAACCTCCTTAGTCACCTCTTACGACATGCATGGCAGGTAACAGGGGTTCTATTCTTTATACCTCAAACTTGGGCCCAGTAACCACTTGGGTGACTGCTTGTCTAGTGACACTCTACTGTGTCTTCCATAGGGTATGCCCGAACCATCGCCATTTTCTCCTCTTGACTTGAGTCATCATGGGTTCCTGTCCGGTTCTTAATCACAGGTCTGTGTTTGTAACTCTATCATAAGATGAGCACAAGGAGTTTTTTTTCAAGAACCCCAGAGGAAGCAACGGAAGTAACAATATGATCAACAAATAAACATGGTACAGGTATTAGAGCTTCGAAAAACAAATATAAACACGGGACTGACCACTTCCTAGTCTCGACACAATCGCTAGCCTAGCAATGAAAACGTAAAACGCTCGTATTGCTAGGCTAGGCGATTGGGGTCGTAAGGACTAGGGTAAGTGGTTCGAGTCCCGTGTTTGTTTATTTGTTTTTTCGGAAGCACTTAATACCTGTACCATGTTTATTTGTTGATCATAACTCTATCATACTATCTCAGTCTGAGAATCCGCATGACATCTGTTAAAAAAGGTCTGAATCTTATTTGTATTTAACTTGGTGACTCGCCACGTTTCTGAGCCATACAGCAACAAAGATTTCACATTTGAGCTGAATATCTTGAGCTAAAAGCACTATACTGGTGGTAGCCAAAGACGAATAGTAAACCAACAAAGAACCTGTGCTGTTATTAGCCACATGCTGAGAGACAAGCCGAGGAGACCGAAGCACATAGACTAATTGGTTCGATATGCAGTGATGATCCGACGACTAAATCACTAAATTGAAAGGATAAAAATATGCATTTTAAAACATGGTGGAATAACTACTAATATTTTCAGTTGAACAATTTCAGCAATATTATCAATATATTATCTTTCATCAAGATGACAAAATCTTCATACCTTGTGGTCATAGAGAAGCTTGTCTGGTGTCTTACTCTGTCTTCCAACAGTCCGTGTCTTGGTTATGTCTGCCACATCAAGATGATCATTATCCATGTCATCATTGACATCATCCATCTCCAATCTTAAAGCAGGCATTTCTTCACTCCATCCACCATCATTTGCTTCTCCATTATTCTCTACTTTTTCTGAATTACTTTCCTTGTCTTTAGACTTTATATTGTTGGCATTTGAACTGGTATGCAGGGAGGTTGTATTGGTCTGACGAGCAGGTGATCTTGTCTGACGAGCTGGTGACTTTCTAGATCTGCCTGGTGACTTGGCTCCTGGGATGATACTCTCAGCAACTTCTGCTTGAACCTGCTCACTGTCTGGCTCTGAAATGTAATTTGTAACTATTGATTGATAGTAAATACACTAAGCTACACAGTAAGGTGTCAGAGCTGTTAACCCTTTCACTCCATAATTTTGTTTCCTCTTCAAACATTTATATTGCAAGGTATACCGCCTGAGTGGTTACCGGGGCCCAAATTTGTGGTTTAAAGAATAGAACCACTGTTACCTGCCATGCATGTCGTAAGGGGCGACTAAGGAGGTTTGGCTGAAATCAGATGCACGTGTCCGCTAGGGAATGCTAACCCAAAACAAATGCTTGCAGATAACGGATGCACTAGGCCGTAAGGCGCATAACATGGTGCAACGACCCTCACAATGTGGAATGGGATAACGGATTCTGCGGTCGCCAATCTGCCTCGGAGATTTAGCCTCGCAGTAAGAATGTCAGACCTACCTTCACGAGGGTTGCCAAAACTTTACTGCGAGAAGAGGTTGGCACAAACGGCGAAGCAGAAATCATAGGAATTATATCCTACAGAACTTCCCCAGTATGCAGACTTGAGAAGACAGAGGTGGCCCACTTACACTAGCGTCCAAGACAAATTGTATGGCGTGGCTGATAATCTAAGGCAGACGGCTGTCTTCTTTAGAGATTAGAGAATCCGAAATCCCAATCTAGTGAGAATGCAGAAGAAGAATATGCACTAACATAATCCTAACATATAATTTTACAACATAATAATGTTAGATAACTTGCAGATTGTGTATATGTTTCACTTAAATAAATATTTTGTACCTCTGAGCTGTCTGTCTGGTGTCTTCCTACCAAGAGATCTCCGCGCTGGTTCTTCAAGTTCCTCCTTAGAGCTTCTTCGTGATTGAGAAGTTGTCAGCTCAGACTCATCTCCTGTATTCATCACTTGTACAGATCTACAGATATATATATCAACAAAATACTTGATGGATACTTTGAAAATGTGTTATTTACAAACGTCATGTTATGTTATTCGACTGACATCATTGGACATTGGGCATTCCCATGCGAGTTCCATCCTCCGCTACAGCAGCCATCTTAAAGTTCACTTGCTCACCGTACATATGAGAAGTTGATTAGTATATTTTGTCTCTCTACCACCCGCCCGTGTGGTGCCAGGGCCCGCAATGGAAGCAAAGAATAGTAACAATGTGTCCTACACAGCATGTCTAAGAGGCGACTGATGTAGGGCCTAGCAAGCTACCATAGTAAATAAAAGCATCGCAGAAATTGGATGTGCTGGCCTACTTGTAGGCACTTAACTGGTACAACGTACAATCACTCTTAGGCTCAGATCACATATAAATCACACAGAGTGGTTAACAAGCGGTCGATATGGAGCGTTCAAAGAATTCTCTCCACTACGGAGACGACACTGTCTGGCATGTCCAAACTCAACTCTCCTAACTCTCGCAATCGGTTCAGTGTCTGAGACTTGCCAATACCACATAATTGAGTGTGCACCGCATTTATGACATTGGCTCTATCCATACTTCTGCCAGCTTGAGTCAGGGCATTGTTTGCAAGAAAGTCTTTACAAACATGTACAAAGCTACCACTATCATTTACTTTTATCCCCACACTAGAGATCACTAATAAAGAAACAAAACCATAAAGTGATGTTTTTTATTCACCTTGATATAGTCAATTCTAAATGTTACAAAATGAGATAAGATAAGAAGCAACAAAATCCGAAGAGTGGGATCCTTGCCTGCGCTACTATATATTAAGAAATAACAGATCAAATGGTTCGGACACATATCAAGGTTACCACAAGACAGTCTCCTACAAAGAGCACTAGCACTCAGATACAAGAGCAACAGACCCAGAGGATGACCACATAAACGATGGATCGGGGGAATATCCGAAGCACTAAATTCGACCTTGCAAAAAGCGCATAGAGAATCTATGCTCTAGTTGTCTCTTTTTTTCAACAGGATTTGAGAATTGATAGATCTAGGTAAATCAAGAGATTTCCATCTTAGATTGAAAGCATTGTGCTTCAGCTTAAAGATGCCCCAGCAAATAAACAAGGCAGTTTTACCAGTCTTCTTCTTCTTTGCGTTCGTTCTTTACGACCAATTTTAATCACTCTGTGATATGTTTGATCTTTGCCAAGAACATGCATACGTAGCACATTGGTTTGGTAGGCCCCTAAACGCATAGACTTATACACGTTTAGGACATGTGCATCCGATTTCAGCCAAACCTCCTTAGTCGTCTCTTACGACATGCGTGGTAGGTAACAGTGGTTCTATTCTTTACACCCCAAATTTGGGCCCCGGTAACCACTCGGTTGGTTTTACCAGTAAACTGACATGGATCTATGTCTCTGCACTAAAAATATATTTATAGGTGCGCAATAACTTTCTGCATGAAAGTCTCAGCAAGAATTTTTGCCATATTCTTAAAGTTTTGTACCCATTTCCAGCTGATAACTAGAACTGTTATATTATTTAACTCAAACATGATGTGTTTAAAAAAACTAGTGTGCTTGGTCAAAAGACACCTATATCATAACCTCGTTGTGAACTGTAATATTTCTTCTTCGAACGCTCCATATCGACCACTTGTCAACCACTTTGTTTGATTTGTATATGTGATCTGAGCCTAAGAGCGATTGTATGTTGTCCAATTATGCACCTACAAGTAGGCCAGCACATCTAATTTCTGTGATGCTTTTTATTTACTAGGGTAGCTTCCTATGTCCTACATCAGTCCCTCTATGACATGCCTTGTAGGTCACAGTGGTACTATTCTTTGCTCCCATTGCGAGCCCCGGCACCGTATGGGCGGAACTGTAACACAAAAAGTTCTCTTAACATGGATGGTCAAAGAAGAACATGAACAGATAAACAAATAACAAGCCAATTAAGATGAATTTATAACTACAAGCTAAATAATAATATTACCTGTTCTGTGACACTGAGACTGGTTCAACCTCTTCTGTGCTAGGTTTGGACTTTAGTTGCTCTGTATCGGTCACGGGAGTTTCAGCTGAATCATTTAGTGTTGCAGATAACTCCTGTTGCTTTGATGAAGTTTGTTCTATATCAACCTCTTTCAAGGGCTTCAATGAGGTCTGAACAGATTCAGCTAAAATATCATGAGGTACTGAAGATTTTAGTAGACGGTTCATTCTTCTAGTCGGTGTCAAAGGTGCAATAACATCCATATTTGCCACTAGTCTATCTGGTGTCCTTGACTGGCGCCTTGATTGTCGAAGATTGTGAACTTGTTTCTCATCCACTTCCTCTTGATCATTGTTTTGTTTCTTTCTCGGTCTTCCTGGAGATCTGGAATCGCCGATAATTTGTCCATGACTGGGTTCAATTGCTGGTACCTCTGAATTTGTTATAGCTTCAGAAGATTCAGATATTTTTTTTATAGCAGATTTGCGGCTTGGAGATGCTTTAACTTCAACTCCCACCTTTTCTTGAGCATCACTTTGTTTATGGGTCACCTTCAAGGGTGTTTTTCGTGTTTTATCCCGACCCCCAGCAGGTTCAAGCCCTAAACCCTCAGCCGTCACTCTGTCTGGTGTATTTAACCTTGCAGATCGTCTTGTTCGTTGCACTTCAGGAGGGGTATCAGCTTCAGACACACTTCCTAACACTTGATCTGCTCCAGATGCTCGACCTACCCTTGTATCTTCATCTTCAGTAGTCCTGCTATTTGAAGTCTGACGATGATTTCTATAGCTGGGTATTTTAGTCACTTCCTGTTCTTCCCTTATAATCTGTTTATCATCTGATTCTGAAAATTTTGAAATTGTCCTTGTCACAGACCGCCTCTCTGGTGTCTTCCTTTGACTTCTTGGTGAAGGCACATGTTTACCAAGAGCATCCATGTCTTTCTTAGGTTCTTCTTCTTCAAGTTTTCGTAAATTCCGTGATGGTAACTTTCTTTCCGGTGTTTTGCGCTCAATTTCTTCATCAGCTGTACTTTCTTCTGATTTTCTCAAGTTCCGTGATGGTGACTTTCTTTCCGGTGTTTTTCTCTCTATTTCTTTACCAGCAGTACTTTCTTCTAAGTTTCTCAAGTTCCGTGATGGTAACTTTCTTTCCGGTGTTTTGCGCTCAATTTCTTCATCAGCTGTACTTTCTTCTGATTTTCTCAAGTTCCGTGATGGTGACTTTCTTTCCGGTGTTTTTCTCTCTATTTCTTTACCAGCAGTACTTTCTTCTAAGTTTCTCAAGTTCCGTGATGGTAACTTTCTTTCTGGTGTTTTTCTCTCCATTTCTTCATCAGCTGTACTTTCTTCTGATTTTCTCAAGTTCCGTGAGGGTGACTTTCTTTTCAGTGTTTTTCTCTCAGTTTCTTCACCAGCAGTACTTTCTTCTAAGTTTCTCAAGTTCCGTGATGGTGACTTTCTTTCTGGTGTTTTTTTTCCATTTCTTCATCAGCTGTACTTTCTTCTGATTTTCTCAAGTTCCGTGATGGTGACTTTCTTTTCAGTGTTTTTCTCTCAGTTTCTTCACCAGCAGTACTTTCTTCTAAGTTTCTCAAGTTCCGTGATGGTAACTTTCTTTCTGGTGTTTTTCTCTCCATTTCTTCATCAGCTGTACTTTCTTCTGATTTTCTCAAGTTCCGTGAGGGTGACTTTCTTTTCAGTGTTTTTCTCTCAGTTTCTTCACCAGCAGTACTTTCTTCTAAATTTCTCAGGTTCCGTGATGGTGACTTTCTTTCTGGTGTTTGTCTCTCCATTTCTTCATCAGCTGTATTTTCTTCAAATTTTTTCAAGTTACGTGACTTTCTTTCGGATGTTTTTCTCTGGGTGTCTTCATCAACTCTATCTTCCAGATTCTGTAGTTTTCGAACTGGTGATTTTCCTCTTGTTTGTCTCTTCACTTCTTCTTGTTCTGGTTTTCGTGATGGAGAATTTCGTGATGGAGAATTTCGCTGCGGTGTTTTTCTTCTGCGTAAATCATCACTTTCAGGAGAATTGGTCAATTGGATAGCTTTTCTTACTGATCCCACTTCTTTAGCTCTATATTCCAGTATTCTGGCTCTCTTGCTTGAGGGAGGAGTAGCTGGGGGTGAGATTTGGCCTCCTGAAGGCATTTCAGAAACATCTGCCTTCAGAGATTTGGGGGAAACTGAAGACGACTTCTGGAATCTGAGACTATGACTTGATGTTACCAACAAAGGAGACAGGTCTCTCCTTGAGCTCAACCTTTTGATTGAACTTGGATCATCTCTAAGTAGCAAGTCTGCATCTCCAGAAAGTTGAACATATCTTGTGGTAGATTTGACTACCTCTTGTGTGTACGATGATGATAGATTTCCTAGGCTTTGTGAGGATGTGACCTGAAGCAAAGAATATATTCATGTATTCATGGAAGAAAAACAAATTAGATGGTATGTAGTGATAACTTAGACAGCGACAGGTTCCCTTAAAGATGCTTATTTCCAGCACAATATTTATCATCGCAAACATACAATGTATCACTGATATTGATTGATATGATCATCATCATTGCACTTCGGTGAGTAGCCATGTGTGCTCTGATCTCTTTCTTACACAGGAAAATCTCAGCTGCAGTGCACAAACTATGTAGCACCGCGAGGGTCCCGATGTAATTTGAAGATATTTTGTAGAAATTTTATTTTTAGTCTTTTCTAATGAATTTTGCCCCTGGCAGCAGCTTCCCAGCCTGCTCTTCTCAATTTTAAACTGCCAAGAGTTCTTTTACATGCTTAAATTCAACACGGGGCCTATATTTTATCGTCCGTCTCCGATAGGACTAGGAACTCGATCTCACCTACACTGAGATCAGGGATCTCTGGGAAAATATCCAGATAGCTCCAGATGGGAGCGAACCTGGTACCTTTGTCATTAGATTCTTTAGCCTGTTACGCCCTTGGCGTTTAGGGCAGCAACAAACGCACCCTATTCTTCTCTGTTCATGGCCTTCCTCTGTATTGTGTTCCAGCTATGATTCATTTCCTTCAGTTCTTGCTCTATCGTTCTCCTCCAGGTCGTCTTGGGTCTTCCAAGCTTTCACCTACCCTCTGGAGTCCATCTCAGTGCAGTTTTCGTGTCGGAGCCAGTCTCCATGCGCATTACATGTCCAATCCATCTCCAGCGTTATTAGAGACGAGCACCTAATCTCCCCGCCACAGAGACCAACTATATTTTGTAAAACTATAGCACTTTGTTTGTGTTTTGCTATTTACCAAGTCTTACTGCAGTCTTCCCCCTTTTTCGATATCAGTAATGCATAGCTTCTTCCCCAAAAAGGCCCAAACTGTATCTATTTTTCGATAACATTTCATAAACACATCAGTTAAATGTTCATTAGTCCAACTTACCTTCTCAACCACATGTGTGCGAGTGGCACTGTGGCTCTCCCTGCTTCTCTGATTTCGAACCACAACCTCCATGTCTTCCTCTTCTGAAAATCTGGGAACACTCGGACGTTCCACGGAGCTAACAAGTGAAGTTGCCAACGATGGAACAAGAGTGGAATATTCTGTATATTGAATAGAAATTTATCAAATATTTAATAACAAAGTACAACTTGTTCTTAGTAATGTTCATGATCATATTTTATACTATAACATAAATCTGCATAGCGAGGAGCACTGGCTCATAAATAACATCAAGTCTCAGTAGATGACATTTTTTGGCCATGTTCTTCTTCTTCGAATGCTCCATATCAACCACCTGTCAGCCACTCTGTGTGATTTGTATGTGATCTGAGCCTAAGAGTGATTGTACGTTGTGCCAGTTATGCGCCTACAAGTAGACCAGCACATCCTATTTCTGCGCTGCTTTTTATTTACTACGGTAGCATCCCTAGTGCCTACATTAGTCGCCTCTTACGACATGCATTGTAGACTGCAGTGGTACTATTCTTTGCTTCACTTGTGGGCCCCGGCACCACACGGGCATTGGCCATGTTAAACGTCACAGTGGTTTGGAGAGAACAGTAATGGAAGGCATGGATACTGGAGTATGAGGCAGTGAATGAACAAGATGATGGCAGCAGCAGGACATCAAAGAAACTTTGAACATGATGCTGGAGTATGCGAAAGAACTTGCTAGAGGCACATAGCTTTTCATGTGGACTGTGATGAAAGCAACGTTTCACAAGGGACATGCTACTACTCGAGCACATATCTAGAGAGATGAGGGTGTGTGCATAAGTGTGTGTTGTCAGAGTAGATAATCACAGGCAATACCAAGGACAGTACAACTCTCACTGTTAGCAACACAGATTACATACAATAATCAGATATTCCTTTCTGGCATTATACTAGATATATCCTTGGGGAAGTTGTGTTTAATACAATAAACAGACATGATTTTGACATCATTATGGGACCACATGACTTGAATTGACTAATGGAAAAAACATGACACTAGATAAATGTTATCAGTTATATTAGGACTATCACCATAGAACTCCAGACATGTCCATAGATGCTTCAATGTCCATCACAATAAATCCAACAGCGTTCAGTGGCCCAACATGACAGTTTGATGTTGATTAATAACTTTTTTGCATATTTGGTATGTTCTTTTCGGGTTGTACCAATATCGACACCCATCTCTCTCAATCTGGCCATCAGCTGGGATTCACAATCCTGAAACTCCTCTGTGCAGAAAGACGTGCCTTAAGGATCTCATTTCGGTCCATTGTTACACCCTCTTCTTCTTCTTCTGCGATCACCCGCTGTCAATTCAGGCGGAAGTCATAACACCTGGTATTGCGCTTCTGACTGATTTTTGCGTAAGGCCATTTAATTGGTGTCCCTCGCCATGTGACTTCAGTGGCAGTTATACCCTCTGATACCGCAGCCATGCCAGCCAATCTATCAGCTCATTCGTTACCTCAGACTCCTGCGTGTCCTAGGGCGAAAATGAAGATGATTTCTCTCATCCTTGTCTGTAACAGTACCTCTACCCAGTTTCGTCTTGGGAAGATATAAAATGTTATATATATATATCTCTCTTCTTTCTTTCTTCCGCTTTCAACTCAAACGAAGTTTCATCTCTGAAACTGATTTTTGCGTGAAAATCTGTTTTTCCAATTTCTTACAATGGCAGCAGCGTGCACATTGTAAATTACTTACACTGGCAGCCGTGTGCTCAATGTACTCGTAATTAGTATTCCTCGCCATACAGGCAGATTTTCTCCGACTTCAGAGGTACTCACGTTATCGTCCTGAGTAAGACCAGGGACTCGAACAAATGCCGGACAGTAGGTTCGAACCCGAGCTATGAGGAGTCTCACAGCTAGCAGGCCGAGCTACTATCAACTACTCTAGGCAGTCCCCCTATATATATATATAATTAGTCTTGTTAAATTATTCTTACCAGTGTGACTGAGCAGCTGTCCTTGTTTCCACTCAGATTGCAAATCAGGTCTGATGAGGTCTTCAAGATCATTACTGCATCTGAAATATAAAAGTTTCAATAACAATTTTTAATTTGCCTAACAAGTTTCTTAACATCATCAAATTGGCAACAAAGACACATAATTAAACAAGCCAGTCCTCCACCATGTCAGTGAGTCAAAGACAGATACCATCTTCCAAAAACAAAGACGAACAACTGCGGAGTAAGAAGAAACTTGCCGCCCCATACACTCCTGAAGACACCAGAAATTATAATAGAGGATACAACCCAAATGCTCCTACCCAGTCAGCCTTATGAGATGATCTTATAGAAACATTGATGTGCATTTCTAAGAATGGATACATGTCTATACTGACAGATCTGCATTTAAAGCCACCATCAAAGGAGGTTACAGAGTATAGATATAGAAACCAGATGGACCATCCAAAAGGCAGTTGGGGGCGTGTGTGAGGTATGCTCAGCCTATGGCCTTAAATCTATGCATTAGAAGCAGCTTTGTACCATTTGAAGACTGTTTTTTAGGTCTTTCCATCAAACACAGACCATAATTATTTTTACAGATTCAATGTCTGCTCGTCAAGCTCTAGAAGATGGTGGACATTATAAATCTGAGCTCTCCCACCTAGCCCTAGATAATGACAAACTTGTTATATCCCATGACATCAAAATAACTCTGCAGTGGATTCCTAGACATTCAAATACACTTGGAAATGATAAAGCAAAACAGGATGGCTAAGATGGGATCAGGACAAGAACAAGTCACAGCAACAATAGTTTATGCACCTTCTTCTTCTTAGATCGCTAAATATCAACCACTTGTTAACCATTTGTGATTTTGTAGGTGATCTGAGCCTAAGAGCGATTGTACATTGTGCCATTTATGCACCTACAAGTAGACCAGCACATCCGATTTCTGCAACGCTTTTTATTTACTAGGGTAGCTTCCCTACCTCAGCCGCCTTGTAGGGTGGCAGTGATACTATTCTTTGCTCCCCTTGTGAGCATGGCAACACACAGACGCTTTATACAGCAAATCAAATCCTAAGAACGATAAATAAAGAAATTTGGCTGAACAGATGTGCCATGGGAGAAACTGGAAGAGAGGTCTACAGACACATGGCCAACCCAAACCCCCAAAGACAATAATCATCTTATAAGGAGAAATGTATCACTTTATAAGGAGCACACAAAAGCCAGTTCTAGAAATCTCTTCTTACCCTAAAACTATGAGGCAAATCAGGACTAGATAAAAGAAAGACATGGAGCATAGAGAGGCTCACTCCAGGTGTCTCCTTTTTTGACCTATGCTGAAAGACACAACAGGATTAGAGGATATATAGATAACGAGAGATCTTAGCACCATATTTTTACTCTGAACCTGACACATAATAATCACATGAACAGAATTCAACCACAACAAACTCCAGACTGCCAGCTGTTATTACTCACCTGTCATCGGGTCCTTCATTAAGTGACTGGTGTTCTGGTTCTGAATGTAATACATCGTTGTCTGTAGATTCTACACTGTTTCTCTCAGGTACAGTGTCTGAATCTGGGACACAATGGAAATCTTCATCTGAAAATAAGCCACATATTGTTATGTATGGATTGATTGATTGTTTCCTCATCATCATTGCACGCTCAGTAGCACGCTCGGTGAGTAGCATGCTCATGTGTTACCAGGGCTCCAGGGGGGGATTGTAACACTGTGACCTACAAGCCATGTAAGAGGTGACTGAAGTAAGGGCCTAGCAAAGCTACCCTAGTAAATAAAAAGCACTGCAGAAATTGGATGTGCTGGCCTACTTGTAGGTGCATTATTGGCATACCGTACAATCGCTCTTAGACTCAGATCACATGCAAATCACAACAGAGTGGTTAACAATTGATCGCTATGGAGCATTCAAAGAAGAAGAAGCACTTTGGTGAGTAACCATGTGTGCTCCGATCTCCTTCTTACACAAGAAGATCTCAGTAGCTATGTACAAACTATGTAGTACTGGCGAGGGTCCCCGATGTAGTTTAGAATTTGGTGAAAATATTTTACAGGAATTTTATTTGTAATCTTTCTAATGAATTCTGCCCAGGCAGTGACTTTCCAGCCTGCTCTTCTCGATTTTAAATTGCCAACGGTTCTTTTACATGCTTAACTTGAACAAGGGACTTACTTTTTATCTTCCATCTCGCCCGAGTGGTTACCTGGGCCCAAATTTGGGGTGTAAAGAATAGAACCACTGTTACCTGCCACGCATGTCGTAAGAGGCGACTAAGGAGGTTTGGCTGAAATCGGATGCATGTGTCCTAAACGTGGTAGAAGTCTATGTGTTTAGGGGCCTACCAAACCAATGAGCAACGTATACACGTTCTTGGCAAAGATCAAACATATCGCAAAGAATGATTAAAATTGGTCGTAAAGAACGAACGCAAAGGAGAAGAAGATCATCCGTCTCTGATAGGACTAAGGACTCTACACTAAGATCAGGAATCTCTGGAAAAATATCCAGATGGCTCCACGAGGGACCGAACCAAGTACCTTTGAGAGACGAGCACGTAACCTCTACACCACGGAGACTGCGTGTATTATTATTTGATAATCTATCATTTGAGGAGCATTATTTGATAATCTATCTGTGGAGGAGCATCTGGCCAAATAGATTAGAGCGCTGCTCCCAATGCGGGAGACTCATGTTCAACTCATGGTAAGGACAAGGAATTTTTTTCTATTGTAGGCATAAATGAAAAATACTAATCTGAACAGCTTCGTCACAACTGCACTAGCCATGTGGCCATTAAATTCCTCAGGCTTTCGACCCACCTGTCCTACATCAGTCGCCTCTTATGACATGCCTTGTAGGTCGCAGTGGTACTATTCTTTGCTTCCCTTGTGGGTACCGACAACACACAGGTGGCATTGCTTCAAAAGATTTCACTTCCGTAGGACATACAATAAATCAATCAAAAATCTGTTTACTACCACACGCTACAAAATAATTCATGACAATAAAATACTAAATTGAATACTTACCCAGTGACAAGGGATCAGTGATGGTGGCTTCTCTGGACAAAAATTCTCTGCAGGAATTTAATATTTCAGCAGACTTCACACCTGGTTGCCAAGATGATGATGTCCCTTCATTTTCTATTATCTATCAAATTTAACAGACAAATTAGCTATTAGTTCTCGGGAAAAAATAAACAGAGATGAGGTGCTACATTTTAGTATTAAATTTTTTTAATGTTAGTAGTAACTACTTTCTTAAAGAAATATCTACATCTTGGGGTCTCTCTCGTATTACACTCCAGATCGATGTACCAGATCTCCCCATAAATTTTGTTCATGTGGAAATCTGATTCATCCAGCCTTAGCATTGGTGTGTTTTATGTCATATCGTCAGCACCATTTGGAGCTCTGGTGCTTATCCTCCGGTGATGTGTCCAGTTTCAGCCGGTGTTTACTCGGTTCGCTCTCCGTTCTGTAGCCATCTAGTGTTTTTATGGTGCGGGTAGCTAGCCCCCTTAGTCGCCTCTTACGCCATGCGTGGCAGGTAACAGTGGTTCCATTCTTTACACCCCAATTTGGGCTCCAGTAACCACTCG
Organism: Arion vulgaris; assembly: GCA_020796225.1. NCBI lineage: Eukaryota > Metazoa > Mollusca > Gastropoda > Stylommatophora > Arionidae > Arion > Arion vulgaris. The sequence continues at coordinate 64,349,352 of CM036758.1, read as the reverse complement.
GGCGATCTTGGGGTCTGAAATACTCAACAGGTTACAACATAATTCAGAAATTGTTGTGCATTCGTTCTTAGTAAACACTCTTTGTGATCTATGTGATTGCACCAAGAATATGAGTATTTTGCGCTTCCCCCATTAGACCCCTACGATATAAAAGACAGACACATATCAATTTCAGCAAACTGTGATGCTTGGATTTACCTGACCTGACAGTCCTAGATATCTTTTGTTCATTCTGGTACTAGATGTTCACTCTTTATTGATTACTTCTCAGTCACTTATTCCAGCATTTATATTGCCTGTGTGTTGCCGGGCTCTCAAGGGAGCAAAGAGTAGTAACACTGCGACCTACAAAGCATGTCGTAGTAGGCGAGTGAGGTAGGGGCCTAGGGAAGCTACCACAGTAAATAAAAAGAGTCGCAGAAATCAGATGTGCTGGCCTACTTGTAGACGCATAACTGGCACAATGTACAATCGCTATGAGGCTCGGATCACATACAAATCACAAAGAGTGGTTAACAAGTGGTCAATATGGAGCGTTCGAAGGAGAAGCATCTATATGATCTGAGTCAAAGAGTATGTGCAAGTTGTGAAAAAATTTTGTGATGTAAGAGTGTATCTGCGTTTTCCCCCCTACCCTCTTACGACATGTCCTGTAGGTCGCAGTGGTACTATTCTTTGCTTCTCTTGCGTGCCCCGGCACCACACGGGCGAAATTACAACTAAATACAACAGACGTTCTATCTTCTTTACAACATACCCCTTGTGATGTGTCAGCTGAGACAACAGTTGGTGATGAAGCTGGTGATGGTGAAAGTCCTGCAAAACGAAGATGCTTGACTGCTGTACTTTCAGCAGAAACCAAATGTGGCGTAGAAGGTGGCAACTTTTCTACTGGACTTGTCTGGAGAGAATTGCCAGTAGAGAATCCAAGTTGCGTTGACCGTGACCTTGAGGATCTTCTGCTACTGGACTTATCTGTAAATGATTTGTGATTATTGATTATGCATGTGACAGAATAATTTTACAACATTTGGGGCAGTTAAAGGGGTACTCTCTCTCACGCGATCACCGCCCAGACCGATATACCAGATTTCCCCATAAATTCCATTCATGTGGAAATCCTATTCATGCATCCTTAGCATTGGTGTGTTTATGCACAGCCAGGCTCTAGTACAGGCCAGACAACTGGCCGGATATTCCTGACCTAGATAAGAAAAGGGATCTGGAAATTACAGATGTTTGATAGAACACTGCAAGCTTTTTGCAATTTTACTCAATTCTGTGAGTATATGGTTATTTATTGGTGACAAATATTTATAATATTGATACTCCTTATTGTTAAACTTAACTTGTTGCATAATATGACTTCGAGTTAGCATTTTGTGTTGATTTTAAAATGAATTCTCTATATACACCAATACTGGAATGTGAGGTCACATGGTGTAGTTGGGGTCTGATTTCCACAATTCTTACCTGAGCCCGAAGGCCCAGTAGTTTATAGTTGGCTCTGGTTTATGTCACATCTTCAGCACCATTTAGAGCTCTGGTAATCTGTTGAAGTCTGTTGGTAATCTGCTTATGTTGCTGAACCATTTAATTTGCTGTTTTTTAATGAAGTTGATGTTGTACCTACTTTTTTCCTGATGTCTTCATTTCTAAACTGGTTTCTTCTCGATATTCCTAGCAATCTGTGTAGACACTTCATCTCTGTCTTGACTATTTTTCTTCTATCATTTGATGTCAGGGTTCATGTTTGGCGCTGATAACATAATGTTGGGAGCAAGATTGTGTTGAACAATGTTCTTCTAGTACAGGTTATTTAATATTAACAAATGATGATTAATAAATCAATATAGTCAGTTGCCATTCAGAGGTGGAGTAGGGTCTTGGTCAGCTTTGGTACACTAAGTTTTGTCATCTTATTTACTGTGTCTTAAACACAATCACATAGAACAATAAGTTAGCTAATTCGTGAAGGTTAGATCCTTCCTTCCTTTCGTTCGCTTGAAATGTTGTCTATATATTCAACATTGTCTCTTGTATAAACGTCACTGTCTTTTGTAGCTCACACAGAGGTCTGTGCAGTTTTATGTCGAGTGTTGTTTCATTAGGCCAGTGAGTCTGCCTCAGTGTATCATATTTGGGGCAGTCTTGAAGTATGTGCTCTGCATTCTGATGTGCCTGTCCACTTGGCTGAATTTTCAATTGTCATCTCATTTACTGTGTTTTAAACACAATGTGTGTGTTCTATATGTAACAATAAGTTTGCTAATCGCTAGAATAAAATATGAGGGTTGCCTTATCGTGAAGGTTAGATAATGTTCTGTACAAAACATTCACTACCAGGTGTAAACAAACTAATAGACTCCTGAACCTGTGGTAGGTGAGGCGAGCGTCTAGTCTTATCAGAGATAAATGAAATCACTGGAGATTATGTGTGTAAAGTGCGCAAGTTAATGATACTTTGATAGTTTAAAATCAAAATAATGGTAAGCTACGTCCCATTGCTCGGTTTATTCCTACCAAATCTAATATCCTGAAACAAGAAGGAAAGCAAACTCGGACAAAATTATTTTATTGCATGCTAAATTTGGATGTTGTAGACCGAATGTGGCAGAGATATCACAGCTTTGTTGTAAACACAGACCAGCATACCTGAACTTAAAGGACAAGAAACCCCAATCCTTTACTTGCGGGTCTCAATTACAAGTACCCTTAGCCGGAAAAAGGTCACATGGATGGCGAAGGTGATAAGGAAAGCTAGCATTCATGTAAAAATCAGTCAGATGGACTTTATTAGGTGCCATGATTATAACTGAATTCATAGCTAACTACGCCCATGTGATGCCAGCGTCCACAAGGAAGCAAAGAATAGTACCACTGCCACCTACAAGGCATGTCATAAGAGGCAACTGATGTAAGACCTGGGAAATTACCCTAGTAAATAAAAATTGTCGATAAATTGGATGTGCTGGCCTACTTGTAGGCGCAAAACTGACACAGCATACAATCGCTCTTAGGCTCAGATCACATTCAAATCACACAGAGTGGTCAACAAGTGGTTCATATAGCTAACAAAAACGCCCGAGTGGTTACCGGGCCCAAATTTGGGGTGTAAAGAATAGAACCACTGTTACCTGCCATGCATGTCTTAAGAGGCGACTAAGGAGGTTAGACTGAAATCGGATGCACATGTCCTAAACGTGTACAAGTCTATGCGTTTAGGGGCCTACCAAACCAATGTGCAACGTATACATGTTCTTGGCAAAGATCAAACATATCGCAAAGAGTGATAAAAATTGTTAGTAAAGAACGAACGCAAAGAAGAAGCTAACGAAAGGGGAAAAAGTTGTGCATATAAAAATGAAATAGCATTTAACAAACCTTTACAGCTTGACAACAGTGTCTTGCTAAGTCGCTGAACCTTAAGGATTGACTGTGGAGTTTTCATGTGAGCGATTGCAGTTACCAGACCTAGACCTTCAGATTTTCTTTTGTGGTATCTGACTGGAGTTTGAAGCAACTGCAGGCATTCATCAGTCAGTTGTCTTAAACCACTATAAAATAGAGAATGGGAAAAAAATGGTTTCTCTCCAAGTCTGTTTGCAATGATTATTTGCTATGTATCTTTCACAATGTCAAAATCAAAGTCTTATAATAATTTCATGGCTTTCCCCATTCATCCTGAATTATATCATTTGTGTGTCCAGAGCACATTCTGCAGTCATGTCCATCATACATACACCAACGAAACGAAACAGGCTTCGTGAATGTAGCTTACAACGCAAGCTATGGGGAACTCTGGAGGAACTCCAACTGACATGCAGCTTCATACAGGCAACCCATCTCATGGTTTAGACGAGCATACAACACCAAACGCAAAGAAGAAGATACCATGTATGTTTAATTATTTGATGCCATTACAAAATACTATGACGTTAAATTGATTAAGTGCCATGCCTGACGGCGTAGGCGATCATGCCTCTCCACAACTCTCTCTCTCCTTGGTGCAGTTAATCATTTCTGATGTCGATCTTTTGTCAAACCACGATGTCAGACCATCCAACATCTTCTCCTAATGCCTCCAGAGTTATGGCGATTGATTGATATAACTAGCACATGATTATATAGCAAAAACAGCTCTATAGTCAATAATATCTGGACTGGAAAAATTGGTAAAGAATTAATGTTGGTACACTGAGTGTGTCCCCCAAATGTTATCTGTATTTATTTTGCAGCTGTGGACATTCCTTTGTCATCCATCTTCTGCTGCAATCACAGGAATTGCATTAAGCTCAAATCACTGTTCCCACCATGACTTATTCCTCTCAGCTCCTTGTGGAACGTAGGGTCTCAAACAGTTATTCACCACTTTTCTCAGTCTTTGGCTGTTTTCTTTATGGTCTCCCAGGATATTCCAGCATCCTTCAGTTCCTCAAGAAGACTTTATCTCCAGGTCTATTTAGGATGTCCACTTTTCCATTTTTCCCAACTCCCTATTTCTTGCAGTATCCTCACATTCCACATCCCTATAAAGATTGGCTCCTTCTGCGAAATCAAACTTGGTAGCTTCTATTTTTGTTGTCTGCAACCGAAAAAGGGTAGTCAGCGCATCAGGTTCCTTTCGGGTTTGGTTGCTGCGAGCTATCTGTCTCCAGCATGGAGCCCTGTCCGCCCCGCTCACAAGTTTTGAATAATTTGTTTTTGGTTTCTGTAACTACATTCTTTTTTACATGGATGGGTAGTTAACCCATCGCACAGCGCCCAACCTGGAGAACCCTGAGACAACATTTAATCTGACCTCTCTTCTTAGACATGTCTGGCTTGGGTAACCCACTCTCCCGGCATAGCCTGCGAGTCATTGAGGTCGCCAGCCGCCCCCACCTACCCCCAATAGCATCAAGGGGGGAGAGGGCTTCCACCACAGTATCAAGTATATGTGGATGACGAATATCTTAATCATGAATTATCAACTTCTTCGAACGTTCCATATCGACAACTTGTTAACTACTCTTTGTGATTTTATGAGATCCGAGCGATTGTACGCTGTGCCAGTTATGCGCCTACAAGCAGACTAACACATCCTATTTCTGCGAGCTTCTACTAGGGTAGCTTCCCATAACCCCTACCTCAGTCACCTCTTATGACATGACATGCCTTGTAGGTTGCAGTGTTACTATTCTCTGCTTCCCTTGAGAACCCTGGCAACACACAGGTGAAAAATGATCAACTAAAACATAATAGCAGTTCACAACTTACATATTTTCATTTAGCTGCCCATCCTTGGATTCCAATAATGTCCTTCTTTTAACTGAAGAGAGAGGATTGGTAGCACAGGGAGACATCTTCTGATCTGGGTAGATCATTTCTGATGCTCTGCAAAGTCACAAACGTAACTGGACAATCAATTCTGCTTCAATATAATTATATATGTATTTTTATATTTAAAAACTATCGTTACTGCATGTAGTACCGCTTTTAGGCAGTGTAGAACAGGAGGGAATGAGAGTTTGAGGAATTTAATGGCCGCATGGATAGTGCAGTGGCAGCAAAACTATTCAGGTTAGGATTTTTCTTTTATGTCCTTGACAGAAAAAAAGAAGTTTATGGGCTCAACAGTGAGTGTAACAGCTATAAGAAATAAGTTTATTGGCTTAAAAGTAAATACTACAATGAATGCAAGTCGGCAGAGAGTGACAGTTGAAACTATGCTCCACCAGGAACAAGGACTAATTCGAGTAAGTCTTCTTCTTTGCGATCGCTATTTTGATGATTATACCGTTAGAAGCGTTCTTATGATGAAGTCGACTGTTGTCTGGAGCTCATCTTTGGTGCCATGTAGTTTTGAATGTAGTGTTGTGTTGTAGGGCCAGCATTCCTTTCTTGGGAGGACATACAGGGGACAGTCTTGCAGAACATGTTCTGTGGTTTGTTCAGCGGTGCCACATGGGCACAGAGGGGGTGGGGACAATCGTAGCCTGTGTAGGTGTTTGTTCAGTCTGTTATGACCTATCCTGAGTCGGAAGATGATAGTCCTGTCCTTGTGTGTCAAGTGTGTGGTAGTCATCGTTGGGTGGTTTAGGTTCTTTTCTAATGTCCACGATCGCACTTTTTTTCAAAGTATGTGATTTCATTATCTATTTGTTCACATTCTGCTCCTTTTTAGCAAGTTTGTCTGCCTTCTCGTTACCTGGCACTCCGCAGTGTGAACATTCAAGTAAGTCATTCAAATGTTACTGTAATTACATCATAGGTTTTTAAGAAGCGAAATACTGTTAAACAAAAACAACATACTAAATTTCTTTTAAGCTCTTAAGAACAACATCAAGTAACAGCATATCCCTTGTGGAACGCGCTTCATCACTGCCGTTAGAAAAACTCTGTCTCTTGCAAGTTATCCCACCTCTTCCAGAGTCAAGCTCAATGCTTCTTTTTGTCCTGCTGCCACCTACGTCTTGATCGTCCCCAGCTTTGTACTCCAGGAACAATGCCTTCCATTACCGTTATCTCCAAACCAATGTGACGTTTAGCGTTGCCAAAATATTTCATCTTCCGGGACATGATGTTATTTATGAGCCAATGCTCCTCGATAAGCAGGTCTTGTAGGATGTCTTTAATATTTTTCTTTACTCTGTCCAACATATTATATAAGAAAAAACATACTATATTCAAGACTCTTTAAGACTTACTTTGAATACATTTTGTGTCTAGGAGTTCTTGGTGTGCTCGGGAAAGAGGAACATTGCTCATTGACCTAATATTGAATAAATTATATAGATTTCAATTTTTAATAAATATTGTACTCCTCCCCCTTTCTGCTTAGTTAACATCAAAGGGAAGGAGTACAATATGAAAATAAATATAATAAAGACAGAGACAATGGCAATAAGTAGACCACCAGAAAACCTTACAATAAAACTCCGGAACATAGAAATAAAACAAACAAACAATTGAGGCCAAATACTTAGGAGCAATTTTCACTGCAGACAGAAGTATCGATAGGGAAATCAGCAATCGATGCACAAAAGTTAACCAGGTAGTGGGGCAGTTAACACCACAGTTGTCACATAAAGAGATAACGCTAAAAACTAGCGCAAATCTTATCAGAACGATTTTCTGGCTAACATTATGTTACCAGCGTCAAACATGACCAATAACTGCAGCTAATGAACGACGAAGATGAAGTGTCTTAGAAGAGCTGCGCCGAGGGTTACCGGGCCCAAATTTTGGGTGTAAAGAATAGAACCACTGTTACCTGCCAAGCATGTCGTAAGAGGCGACTAAGGAGGTTTGGATGAAATCAGATGCATGTGTCCGAACCTGCTGCCTTGCAGGTCAGTTGGGGACAATCAAAGGCTGACGGAGAACGAACCCAGTAAACGCTGGTTGAAATCGGACACATCGCAGAAGGACAAGCACCAGAGCTCCAAATGGTACTGAAGATGTGACGTAAAAATACGTTCTTGGCAAAGGCTGTTTATATATCACAATAAGAATGATCAAAATGGCAAAAAGAACGATCGAGAGAGAGAGAGAGAGAGAGAAGAGCTGCAGGTGTGACAATAAAAGACAAAATTAGAAATGAAGAAATCAGAAGAAGACTGAATGTGAAACCAGTCATGCAATTCATAAAAGTAAAAAAGATGAAATTGTTTGGACACCTGACAAGAATGCCCTGTTATCACCTACCACAAAGTGCTACACAAAAAAAGTATAAAGAGTACAGAGCAAGAGGAAGACCACGCAAAAGATGGAGCAACAGCATCAAGAACAGCCTTATGAAAATTAATAACAGCTTACAAAGTGCCTTAAAACAAGCACACACACAAGATCACTACATTTTCTTAGTCAATTGTGATGCAATATGCAGTGAATGACTTGTCTGCTGGGGTAATTCTTTGCACTCAAAACATTATGGTGTTTTCAACTGAAGAAAGAATATTTGACAATATAAAGAAATCTTGAAGCTTGTGGTGAATATTTCAAACATCTGTTATAATGAATATTTAATTTGTTCTTTCTAGTTTACCAAGAACAACAGTAGACCATAGCAGTAATTATTGTGACTAATTTCACTACTATGTTTTAGCCCATTTTTATGACATCAAGTAATTGATTTTTAAGCTGACCTACATATGAAGTGTTGTGAGACTTTACAAGCACCCTATATTTGTGTGCACATATATGCTGGGTTTATCCATGAGAAGTAGCCCGCCTGCCCAGCGTGTATGTAGCGCTTTGGGACGACGGTGACAAGCCCTCTGTGAGGGCGGGTTCAATTCTGCGGGCTGGCAGAAAAGCCACAGGTTCTCCAGATTTACGGTGTTCGTGGCACCGAACCAAAGGGTTACGATGTCCATGGTGCCGAGTCAAAGAGCCTGAAAGTTCAAGTGCTTCTGGATCGGGAAAAAAAAATTCCATGAGAAGTCAATGATCTAATCATACGAGAGGCTGTCAATTTCTTCTGAACATACCTAACTTGTACTATAAATATTAATCAAACCTTACTGAACACTTACTGATACAAGAAAATGTATCAAATTTTATAAGAAAGCGCCGCTGGAACTACATCGGCCACACACTTAGAATGGATGAGAGAAGACTCCCTTACCAATCCCTCATATGGACACCAGGGGGAAAAAGAAAACGAGGAAGACCAAGAGAGACTCTGCGTAGAACCATCACCAGAGAAGGCTCAACGATGGGCCTAGTAAACATTAAAGACTTAAAACAAATAGCAACGAACCGCGAGACATGGAGAGCTATGACCTCTGCCCTATCGCCGCCACAGGCCCAAGAGGAAAGACTAACTAACTGAACACTACAACACAAGCCTCAAGTCTCCACATTTAAGACACAAACTTACTCTGTGACATCTTGTGCAATGTCATTAACATCTGCCATTTCAGCTGCAACCATGTTCTGAGCTTCTGTGACCTTCTCCAAAACAGCCATCACAAAATGTGACCTTGACATTGCTATATGGTCGGATTTATGCACTCTGGTTGATAGTGGCTTGGGTCTTTGTACTAAATGACACAAAATAATTGTCCTTTAAAATAAGATTGTATATAGGAATTGAAGATAATTAAAAACAATACATACAACATTGTTATCTATTCGCCTGTGTGTCATCAGGGCTCGCATGGGGAGCAAAGAATAGTAATACTGCTACCTACAAGGCATTTCGTAAGAGGCGACTGAGGTAAGGGCCTACTTTTAGGCGCATAATTGACACAACATACAATCGCTCTTAGGCTTAGATCACATACAAATCACAAAAGTGGTTAACAAGTGGTCGATATGGACCACTTCCTTTAGAGCCCCGGCAACACAACGTGGTGCCAGAATTCATAGTAGGCGAACAAACAAAATAAACTTCAATATTAAAACATGTTAAGTTAAATTCAGCGAGTTTTACCTTCAACTCGCTTTGCTGATGAAATAGAACCTCTCTGTTTCTCCATCAGCAGCTTGCGTGTTACATCAGGCAGTGCCTTCAGGTAGGCCTCCATGAGATGATTCCTGGTGGCAGCTCTCTCCTGGGCTACAAGACTTGTCTCAAGCTGATGATTTAAGAGATACATTTCAATTAGAAGCTATCTTGGTTAATCTAATGTCAACAGTTCAAAATGACACCTTTAACAAACAAAAACTAAAAAAACACAGACAGATCACACATTTTTTGGTTTGGCCACATTATAGTATTTTTTGGACACCTTCAGTTTGGATACTTGACAAGAATGCCCTGCTATCGCCTACCGCAGAGAGCCACACAGAAAAAGTATAACGAGTATAGAGCAAGTGGAAGACCACGCAAAAGATGGAGCGGCATCATCAAGAACAGCCTTACGAAAATGAATATCAGCTATCAAAGTGCCTTACAACAAGCACACACGAGATCACCCTTCAGAGTGCCAGCTGTGTGCACATGACGAAACTGTTGACCACCACTTCTTCGGGATCCAAGTGTTGGATGCTGTCAGGAACACACTTTTTCCCTCTAAGACTGGATAAATAGAACACATTATATGGAAAAAAGAACCAACTTGCAAACTTATACAGATACTACTACACAACGTTGGGCTAAAGGACAAAAGTTAAAGTGCTGTTGGATCACTGAAAAAGATTAAGATTTTCAGCCTTTAAAAATGTGTGTGTCTGTCCTGACCACCCATGTGTTGCCAGGGTTTACAAGTGGAGTAAAGAATAGTAACATTGTGATCTACAAGGCATGTCATAAGAGGTGACTGAGGTAGGGGTCTAGGGAAGCTACCATAATAAATAAAAAGCATCGCAGACACCGGATGTGTTGGTCTACTTGTGGGCGAATAATTGACACAATGTGACATCCCATACTCCTGACACTTACTCTATCCATTTTCTTTATATCCTCATTTAGTTGAAAAGCCTGCAGGAATCTGGAATGATGTAGGTAATATAAGAGTAGAGGCTCTAAAGCATAGGGTTCAGCACGTCTTCGCAGGTACTGCTCAAGGTAGACCTCCTCGGAGTCTGTCAGACTCAGCTGCAACAACTGGCCCAGCAATTTATCTGATAGAACAAATGAATAGATAAGACAATGCAGTAATTGTAATGAAAACATTGCAAGCTACAACACAAATGGTCAAGAAAGCATGCACAATTATTTCTACGTCTGATTTCCTCATTTTCTATGTAAGAGATTGTCAGGACAGACAACTTCTTCAAACGCTCCATATCGATCACTTGTTAACCTCTCTTTGTTATTTGTATGTAAGCTGAGCCTAAGAGCGACCGTATGTTGTGCCAGTTATGAGCCCACAAGTAGGCCAGCACATCTGATTTCTATGATCCTTTTTATTTACTAGTGTCGCCTGACTGGATACCGGACCCAAATTTGGGCGCAAAGAATAGAACCACTGTTACCTGCCAGGCATGTTATAAGAGGCGACTAAGGAGGTTCGGATGAAATCGGATGCACATGTTCTAAACGTGTAGAAGTCTATGCATTTAGGGGCCTACCAAACCAATGTGCAACGTATACACGTTCTTGGCAAAGATCAAACATATCACAAAGAGTGATTAAATTTGGTCGTACAGAACGAACGCACAGAAGAAGAAGAGAAGATTTACTAGTGTAGCTTCCCTTGACCCCTACCTCAGTCACCTCTTACGACATGCATTCTAGGTTGCAGTGTTATGTTCTTTGCTCTCATTGCAGGAACAGGCAACACACAGGCAGTCAGGACAGACACTCGCATTTTTAAGGCCACAAATTTCAGATGAACATGTCCTACATGCATAAGACCTTATGAACCGAGAAGAAGCAACGTGTAGTCATTCTTGGCACAAACCAAACATATCACAAAGAGTGATTAAATTGGTTGATAAGAACGAACACAAACAAACTTCATCTTCTAAGATATTGAGATTGGTTATTGGTTATTAAACTGACGTCATTGCACTCCGGGCAGACCCATAGGCGCTCAGTCTTCCCCAACAGATATCGAAGAGTATGCGTACTGATGGTTTCCGTGGCTTGCTGATTAAACACACCTCTCACTCTGCTTTTAAGGCATCCAGTTCGACCTGCACAATGGGTAACTCCAAACTGCCTAAATTGCTTGATCGATTCAGCATCGATATCAGTGTCCTCATCCAACAGACAGTCGCGAAGAGACTGAAGAACATCCCCTTATCCATCTTCAACCCCCCAACAATCGATGCTGTTGATGCAATCCTGCCCGCTCTCTCATTACCCTAAACACCCACATGCCCAGGACAGTATATCCATGTAAGCCTCTGGAGGTTAGAAACTTCTATAGACGACATCCACTCATACCGAAACCTACCCTACTGGATCTTGCGAAGCATCTACTGAGAGTCAGATACAACAATCATATTGAGATGAACTGTGCAAATATTTCTTTAGTTATACATGCATTGTCTTTAATACAATTTGCGATCTTTAAAGACACACAACTAAATTTTAGACACAGAAAATCACTCACAATTACGACACTCATTTACAAGATGATCCATCAGTTGGACAGAGTTAACCTCATTCTGGCATCCTCTCATGTACTCTAGTGCCTGGCTCACATGTCTGAAAATGAATCACAATGATATTAAAGAAATACATAACTGTTCTACGCTTAGCTATATCTCATTCTAGTCACAAGAAAATGAATCAATGATATTAACTCCTTGTGGACCAAACGCCACACTGAGTGGCGGTTTTTATAGTAAAACGAATGCCTGGTCCACTAAGCGTTAAAGAAATACATGTTCTACACTTAGCTATATTTCATTCTAGTCACAGGAAAATGAATCACAATCGGGGTCTAAAGGCTCATGAGGTCATGGTGGTAACATGAGCCAGGGTTAGCGAGGGCGCGCTAACAAGACCCTGCCCCTAACCTCCACGCGGTGACCCTGGAAACAGACTCTGGTTCTGGTCTGGCTAAGAGGGGCAGGGATCGGGGAGAGGAAACTACTGGTAGTGGTAGCAGTGCAATTCGAATGATAGAAGAAGATACAAAAATTTAAGTGTACTTCTCCTACCAGTCAACACAGTTTTAGTTGCAAGTCGCCTCATGAGAACAGGCAACACCATGGAGTGAAGACATCCAGTAGCCAAATCGATGAACATGTCCACTGCATAAGACCTATGAACCTGAGAGAAACAACGTGCCAGTCATTCTGGCATAAACCAAACAGATCACAAAGAGTGATTAAACTTGTTGATAGACGAAAATCAAACTGCATTCAAGTAGTTGGTTAGATTAAACTGATGCACTGGGCAAATGGCGTATTCCAAGAACGAAGAAGCAGAGGTTCGTTGTGCTGATTAACACACCTCCACCTGTTTAAGGATCCATTGACAAATGGTAACTCCCTGCTAAAGCTTGAGGTTAGATGATACAAGTGTAACTACCAACAGACAGTCGAAGGCGAAGAACATCCTTATCATCTTCTAACTCCCCAACAACGTGGCTGGTTGATGCAACTGCGCATCCTCATTACGCTTAAGCCCACATGCCCAGGCAGTATATCCATGAGCTCTGAGGTTAGAACTTCTAAGTATCACATCCACTCATCGAAACACTACGAATGTTCCTCCTGAGATCAGACTCAAAATCATATTGAGAGAACAGGCAAATATTTCTTTAGTTCAAACATGATTGTCTTAACAATTGCGATCTAAGCACACACTAAATTTTTCAGTAACAGAAAATCATACAATTCGACAGCTCATTTACAAGATATCCATCAGTTGGACGAGTAACACCGCATCCTCCTGTCTCTGTGCCTGCTACATGTCGAAATGAATCAAATGATATTAAAGAAATACATAGACTGTTCTACGCTTAGCTAACTCACTAGTAAAAAAATGCCAATGATATTAACTCTTGGGACCAGCACATGGTGGCGTGTTTACTAGTAATCAATGCCGCTGTCCACTAGCTGCTTATAAAAATAGTTCTACACTTAGCTTATTATGTTAGTCACAGGAAAAGAATCACAATCAGTAAACAACAACAACAAAATCAATAGCACTGGAAACAACACAGATGGGTTTTTTTAAACTGATTAATGCTAAGATTTTCTACAGAAAATCACATCTGCATTTTTTTTTTTTTTGCTGACTTCCATAACGGTGTTTAGGATAGATGGACTTGTTGGGTTGAGATATTGTTTAGCTCGCAGGAGCTATGAGGCAAAGATTATAGCCATAAAGACCGCTGTAGAACTAGTCCACCAGCAGTTTGAACTTGGAGAGAATATTGTCCAAGACATGATAGTATTCACTGACTCACAGTCCACACTACAAGCTTTAGAAGAACAGCAGAATCAGTCAAGCGAGATCCAGTCATTGGCATTAGTCATCCACAATCTGATTTCCTCCTTTGATATTAATGTCATTCTACAGTGGATTCCTGGGCACACAAATATCCCAGGAAATGACAAGGCAGATCATCTGGCCAAACAGGGATCATCAAAACCACAAATAGACAAACCTGTTAGCATACAAAGTATAAAACAGATTCTGAAAAACAACTCCAGAGAAGATTGGCTGAACCGATGGGCTATGGGGACGACTGGTCGGGACATGTATGCAGAGATGAATAGACCAAACCCCAAGGACAATATAAATCTGCTACAAAGAAAAGATCAAAGCACTATCTTTCAGTTAAGAACAGGACATGTTGGACTGAATTACCACCTACACAGAATAAACCCCACAAACCTACCACACTGTAGAAAGTGCAGTCACTCATGTGAGAAAGTACAGCATATCTTGCTTGAATGTCCGGGACTACATAAAGCTAGACAAGAACTCCTCCCACCACACCCATCTGTTCATAATACACTTTACACTAGTCTTCCACAATTACAGAACACATGCAGATTCTACAAACTGGCATTGGCTGCCCAAGAGTGAAAACTCGCAGCCCTGGTTAGAAGAAGAAGCTCGCAGGAGAGCAAAGCACTCCAACATGTTTTGTACTGTTCCTTGTGTGTGTGTGTGTGGGGGTAACTAATGTGGTGGGTCATTTGGGTTTAATCTGCTTAGGTGGGAGTTCTTCTTCTTCGACCGCTCCATATCAACCACTTGTTAAATCACTGTATGTGATATGAGCCTAAGAGCGATTGTATGTTGTGCCAGTTATGCGCCTACAAGAAGCCAGCACATCTGATTTCTGTGATGCTTTTTATTTACTAGGGTAGCTTCCCTAGGTGCCTATCTCAGTTGCCCCTTACAACATGCCTTGTAGGTTATGGTGGTACTATTCTTTGCTCCCCTGGCGAGCCCCGGCAACACACGGGCAAGGTTGTAGGAATTCAGCCCAACATGTTCTGTTCTAAGTTGGAGTGTTCTTAACTTTCCACACTACCACAGGCTGATGTTGACTTCATGTCTTGGTCCATTCATCTCAGTGTACATGGCCAAGCTAGTTGTTCCACATTTTGGTTATTGTTTACTAAACTGACGTCTTTGCACTCCGGGCAGACCCATAAGTGCTCAGTCTCCCCAACAGATATCGAAGACTATGCATACTGATGGTTCCGTGGCTCCATCGATTGTTGGGGAGTTGAAGATGGATAAGGGGATATTCTTCGGTCTCTTCGCGATTGTCTGTTGGATGAGGACACTAAAATAGATGTAGAATCAATCCAGCGATTTAAGCAGTTTGGAGTTAACCGATGTACAAGTAGAACTGGATGCCTGTGGGGCAGAGTGAATGTGTTTAATCAGCGAGCCACTGGAACCATCAGTATGCATGCTCTTTGATATCTGTTGGGGGAGACTATGGGTCTGCCCAGAGTGCAATGACATCAGTTTAGTAATCAATAACTGTAATAGTTTTAATCAGTGAACAATTTAAACAAGTAAAGAGACAAACTGGAAGGCAAGGTTGAGGACAAGCAGGCAGGAGAAACACAACACTTCAAGTGGGAAGTAAACATCAAAAAGTGGAAAACAAAGTTGATAAACTTTGATAAACTAGACAACACAACATACCTGTTGTTAAGTAAAACAGAAATGTACAACTGTTGCTCTTGTGGTGATCCACCAAGAGCACCCTTTGTGTGCAGGTAACGAGTGGCAGCTTTACCCTCAGATTGTGCCAGCAGTGTGTTGACCACTGCTACATGTTTCCAACTGCCACCAAGATGTTCGTGAATATTTGGGTTGACGAGATGTCGTACTCCTTCCTATATTTGGATGAGACATGACATGATATAGATTGTCTCTATTCTCTATATAACTCTATTCTCTATATAATTCTATTCCCTAGATAAATTTATTATCTAGTATCGTGTCAGTAACGACAGAGATGAGGTGTCTTAGAAGAGCTGCAGGTGTGACAATAAGAGACAAAATTAGAAATGAAGAAATCAGGAGACTGGATGTGAAACCAGTCAAGCAATTCATAAAAGAACAACAGATTAAATGGTTTGGACACCTGACCTGAATGCTCTGGTATCGCCTACCACAGAGGGCCACACAGAAAAAGTATGAGTACAAAGCAAGAGGAAGACCACGCAAAGATGGAGCGACGGCATCAAGAACAGCCTTACGAACACGAATATCAGCTTACAAAGTGCCTTAAAACAAGCACACACAAGATCACTACGTTTCACCCCTTCTATAAAGAAGTTATGTGTTTAGGGCCTACCAAACCAATGTGCAACGTATAAACGTTCTTGGCAAATATCAAACATATCACAGTGATTAAAATTGGTCGTAAAGAACGAACGCAAAGAAGAAGATCAAGGCATGCCATATCTCCAGTGTTTTTTTTTAAATTTCTTGGTTTACTGAAATCTGTCTTGTTCTCCTATCACACCATCTTAGTCCCTCTCCTCCTCTTTTGTGTTCGTTCTTTACGACCAATTTTAATCACTCTTTGTGATAAGTTTGATCTTTGCCAAGAACGTGTATACGTTGCACATTGGTTTAGTAGGTCCCTAAACGCATAGAATTCTACATGTTTAGGACATGTGCATCCGATTTCAGCCAAACCTCCTTAGCCGCCTTTTACGACATGCGTGGCAGGTAACAGTGATTCTATTCTTTACACCCCAAATTTGGGCCCCGTTAATCACTCGGGCGCTTAGTCCCTCTATTCTGCTACGTCACCAGTTGATGAATGTTTGCAATTTATGTATTATTATTTTAATAGCTCTCCATGTTTCTGACCCAAACATCAGAACTGTTTTAACAGTGGAGTTAAATATAACAGAATATTTAATTATCAAAAATAAAACTGGTAGATTTAATTTATGTAAAACCAAATATCTCACAAATTATTATACATTAGGTCACTTACCTCAAAATCTCTGTGATCAATGAACCACAGCCCTTGAACCTGATGAACCAAACCAGGACTGAGCATAAACCTTTGAATAAAACTGGCAATGATTGCCTCTCCTGATTCATTCTTGGTGAGTGCTGCTAAGTCTTGAAGCAGATACAGGGTAACAGCATGTTTGACCTCAGTGCTGACCTCTTCAATCAAGTACATATTGGCTACTGCCTGTTTGGATGATATTAAAAAAACATTAATGTCATCAAATACTGACAAAATGGCAATAAAGAGTCTCCAATTAAAATAATAAAGTCAACATTGTTTCTAGAAGAAACAAAATAATCCAATATAAAAAAATTATGTCAGCTTTTCTACTTCTGCACTTGCCCCATTTGAATTCAGGCTTAGTAGAGGTGCCACATTTGACGTTCCTGATTGATTTTTTGCCAGGAAGAATATCCAACATTATGCTTATCCAAACAGGCATTCTGGTTGTGGAGAATGAACACAGTGAACACTACATTAGCTGCAGTATCATCTAGCAATACAGAGCGCCCTCTAGTGCTAGGGCAGCCTAATTATGGCTCCTGTACAAAGTGAGTCGAAAATTCAGACAATCCAGTTCTTCAATGATATGTCTATATGGCATTGGATCTTCTTCTTCTTCTGTGATTTGGATGTGATCTGAGCCTAAGAGCAATTGGGCGTTGTGCCAGTTATGCGCCTACAAGTAGGCCAACATAATTTATTTTGGCTTTTTTATTTACTACGGTAGCTTCCTAGGCCCTACGTCAGTCGCCTCTTACGACATGTCTTATAGGTCGTAGTGTTACTATTTTGCTCCCCTTGCAAGCCCTGGCAACATACAGGCGGAATTGGATCAAAAAAAGTCATGGACCCAAGTGCCGCTGAATCACTGAAGAGGTACACTTCTTAATCGTCAGGACTATTTCCCTTTAGACATTACGCAATGACTTTCAGTCAGGGTGGAGTCTGTGGCTCAGGGGATAGTGACTCGGTCTATTAACCCCGACGTTCTGAGTTTGAATCACGCTGCGGACAGTTTGGTTGCAAATTGTTTCACATGGATTTTTACAAAAGGACAATAGCACCTCCCATACAGAAAGCAATGGCAAACTACTGAACGTAATAATGCTTAGAAAAATCACAAACAGCGTTAAAAGCTGGGGTTGATTCACAAAGTCCTATAAAGGATATACAATTAACTTTTTTTCCAGTCAAGAGTTCATACCAACTAGATAAGAGGGATTCTTCTTCTTCTTCTCTCACCTTCCCAATCAGATCTGTTTTGAGCAATCCAGCTTAGTTCATTTCAGGTCTTTCCAGTTACTTATCTTTCTGTATACAGTTCATCTCCCTATCTATCTAGGTCTTCCCCAACCGCTCTTGCTTCCCGGATTTCATTTTAAAGCCACATGTGGTGTCTGGTCTTTGCATTCTTAATATATGCCCCAACCATTTTTATTTCCTCGATATTGTTGATATCGTGTACCGGTGATATGAATATTTGATATTCTCTTATCCCAACGAATTCTGAGAATTCTTCTGAGATATTTTCAGATAAGAAGGATAGCAGTTCAGAAATAGATACACTGTTTGTGGGTTATATTTAACTCAAATAATATGATCAATAATATGTTACAAAAAGTTACAAACAACACCAGAAAAAATAGTCACCAACATCAGCAGAAGAAAGAAGGTTGGCACAGAACCTTGCTTAAATTACAGTGAAAAAAAACAAAGAATGAAGTGGCTTGGCCACTTAATAAGAATGCACCCAAACTCCACAGTATACAGTCTTCTACAACAGAACATCAGGAAAGAAGGTGAGAGGAAGACTACGAAAAGATGGTTAGATGGCATAGCTGAATCCTGTCAAAGAGCAAAAATAACTATCACCCAAGCCACTAGAACAGCACAAGACAAAAAAAACCACGACACTGGGCAACAACCCGGTAGCAGTGTGATGACACAAGAAGAAGAATGTGATCAACTTACCTGCATACTAGGAGGTGGGTATAAACCATTTCCTCCAAGCGTTTTCCACATTTTCTTAATATGAGATCCTTGGCAGTCCAAGAAGTCGTCAATGAGTAGCAGATTTAAGTCTTTCACAATACTAGAAATATAAACAATGTATTTAGAAAACAAAAGTGTATGTTTAGTTTAATCGTCAGATCATCATCAAAGTAAATCCACCCAATTAGTCCATACGTTCTCTGATCTCCTCCTCAGTATGTTTTTCAGTGTGTGGCAACTAACGACACCGGCTCTATGTTGGTTTACAATTCTTCTTTAGCTACTAGTACTGTGCTCTTATCTACACCAGATTTGACTTGGTATTCTTGCAGTCTGGTTAGGGAACAAAAATGTCTAGTTTTATTTTGTTTCGAATCTTGTCTCCATTATACTATTCTTGCTTCTGTCTACAGGTATATTATGTGTTTAGTTTTGTAGTTTCTACTGAACTGGCAATTATAGAACATGGGCTGCGTTGCTATGTTAGCAAGTAACTTTTTTTTAACATGTGCCTATAGGTAAAGGAATGACTTCATTGCAACATGTTTCCCATATGGCTTCCTTTTAGCAGAAATGCAAGCTACCTGCTGAGAGTGTTGCACAAAGCACGAACCGTAGATCCAGCAACAATCCTTGAGATCTACACAAAAATTACACGATGATTCAGTCCAGATTCGAACCTACAACCTTTAGATCAACAGGAAAATATTTTAACCACTTCATCATAGATAACCCGCCCGTGTGCTGCGGGCCCGCAAGGAGCAAAGTAGCAGCACTCGACCTACAAGGCATGTCGTAAGAGGCGACTAAGGTGGGGTTTGGCGTAGGGCTGGCTACCCTATCCAGTAGAAAATTTTAGCCACAAATCCAACCAACCATGAACAAGTCACATAAAATTAAAAAAACTGTGCCAACCAAGAGGAAAGGAAGCTCTTCTAGAAGAGGTATGAAGCGATGCAGAAAAGCCGAAGGAGTCTACACCAGATTATCTTCCTTTCACCTAGGAAAAGCTCCAGAATTGGCACCTGGAATGTTAGAAGTATGTATCAAATGGGAAAGACAGCACAGGTTGTAAATGAGATGAAATTTCACGGATTGGCATCTTGGGATTATGTGAAACTAGGTGGAATAGTGCAGGCAAACAACGTCTAAACACAGGAGAAACAATGCTGTTCTCAGGCCATATGGAAGAAAATGTCCCCCATAGTGGAGTGGCTTTAATGCTATCTAAAGAAGCGGAGAAGGCACTAATAAATGGGAAGCAGTGAGTCCTAGGATAATCACAGCAACATTCAGAACCACCAAAAGAAAGTATTCTTGAATGTGACCCAGTGTTATGCACCTACCAATGATAAAGAGGAAAAGTAAAGAGGAATTTTACATAAAACTTCAAAATATTATAGGTAATCAGAGAAATTGGAACATCAAAATTCTGATGGGTGACCTCAATGCCAAAATAGGTTCGGACAACATAGGCTACGAGAGATCATGGGGAAACACGGACTAGGAATAATGAGCGAAAATGGAGAACTATTCACTAATTTCTGTGCAGCGAATCAATACGTCATAGGTGGAAGTGTCTTTCCACATAAAAGAATACATAAAGCAACCTGGGTATCACCAGATCACAGAACAGAAAATCAAATTGACCACATATGCATAAACAAGAAATTCAGGTCATCTCTACAAGATGTAAGGGTCCTAAGGGGGCAGATGTAGATTCGGATCACCATTTGCCGATAAGTAAAATTAAACTGAAGCTTCAGCGATACATAACATCCCATGAACATAGACACCAATATAATGTAGGATACCTCAGAAGTCAAGAAACAAAGGAACAGTTCACGGTCACAGTCTCTAATAAGTATGAGGTGTTGCGGCAATTAGAAGATGAGGTGAGTGCGGAAGAATGCTGGCAGCAAGTCAAAAATATTTGGAATGAAACATGCACAGAGGTATTAGGAAAGAAGGAGCGGAATCATAAGGCATGGATAACTCCAGAAACTCTCAAGGAAATAGAAGAAAGGAAAAGAGGAAAGCAGATTTAAATAATAGCAAAACTAGAACTGCCAAAGCCATAGCCCAGGAAAAGTACACAGAAGCTAGCAAGAAAGTGAAGAAACAAATAAAGTTAGATAAAAGACAATACGTAGAAGATCTAGCAAGAGAAGCAGAGGTAGCTGCAGGAAAAGGAAACCTTAGGGATCTTTACAATATCACTAGAAAGCTAGCAGGAAAATACAGACCATCAAATGGGTTGATCAAAAATAGTAGTGGTGAAACTATCACTAATGTTAGAGACCAAATGGAAAGATGGATGGAATACTTCAAGGAACTCCTGAACAGACCAGCACCTACAAACCCCCAGATATCCAACCCGCAGAAATTGACTTGGACATCAACTGTGAGAAACCATCCAAGGAGGAGATTAGTAAAGCCATTAAACTTTTAAAAGATGGAAAAGCGGCCGGTCCAGATGGTATTCCAGCAGAGGCGTTAAAGCCAACATAAACACATCCACAGAAATACTGTATAAATTATTTAGCAGAATCTGGGAGACCTAAGAAATACCAGCAAACTGGAGAGAAGGATACCTGGTGAAGCTACCAAAGAAAGGGACCTTCAGAAGTGTGAAAACTATAGGGAATAATGCTGTTGTCAGTACCTGGGAAAATACTAAGCAGAGTCATCCTGGAGAGACTGAGAGATGCCATCGATATAAAGCTAAGAGATGAACAGGCAGGCTTCCGACCAAATAGATCCTGTGCTGACCAGATAGCCACATTACTTATAATAATAGAGCAAAGTATTGAATGAAATCACTTTATATGGTTTGTTGATTATGAGAAGGCTTTTGACAGTATTGATAAGGAAACCCTTTGGAAATTAATGAGGCATTATGGAATCCCACAGAAAATTATTAACCTAATAAAAGCAACATATACAGATATGAAATGTAGAGTTCTTCATGAAGGTAAACTAACAGATACTTCGAATAGAAACAGGGTCGTCAGGGATGTCTTCTATCACCTTTGTTGTTCTTACTGACAATAGACTGGATTATGAAGACCACAGTAACTAACACCAGAAATGGAATCCAATGGACTCTGACAGAGCAACTAGATGATCTGGACTTCGCTGATGATATAGCCCTTCTGTCACATACAAAAACAGATGCAGGATAAGCTTAACACATTGAATCAAAGGTCCCAGCAACTAGGGCTGAACATTCATAAGGAAAGACAAAGATATTGAGAATTAACCAAGCAACGATAACTCGATCTCCCCGGGGAAATCCACTTCAAGAGGTAGAATCATACACATATTTGGGCAGCAACGTAGACAAAGAGGGTGGAACAGATAGAGATGTTAAAATAAGAATACAGAAGGCAAGAGGGGCTTTCATTGCACTGGGAAACATTTGGAAGTCCAAAGAAATCAAATCTAGAACAAAAATTCGGATATTTAACTCTAATGTTAAAGCAGTTCTACTGTATGGGTCGAAACATGGAGAACAACTAAAACAATAGCGCATAAATTGCAAACATTCATCAACTGGTGTCTGCGCAGAATAGAGGAATAAGATGGTATGATAGGGTCACAAATGAGGAACTTATGGAGAGAACAAGACAGATTCCAGTGAACGAACAGGTTAAAAAAGACGCTGGCGCTGGATAGGACACACTTTGCGAAAACCGGAGGGAATATAACAAGAAGGGTCCTTGCCTGGAACCCGCAGGACAGCGAAAGAAGGAGGCAGAAATACATGGAGACGAGATTTGGAGGCGGAGATCAACAATATAAAGAAGAGCTGGAGGGAGCTGCAGGAGATAGCTAGAGATAGGAAGACTTGGCATGAGTTGGTTGAGGGCCAATGCCCCAACCCGGGAGTAAAGGCAGAGAGAGAGAGATCATAGATAACCCTATATTAAGGTGTGTGTTAGCAACTAATTCTTCCTCAACATGTTAGAGGTAAGAGGGTGAAAGGCAAGCTCAGAAATAAGATTAACTCTCCGCAGTAATGGCAAG
This sequence comes from Arion vulgaris, assembly GCA_020796225.1. NCBI lineage: Eukaryota > Metazoa > Mollusca > Gastropoda > Stylommatophora > Arionidae > Arion > Arion vulgaris. The sequence goes on along the minus strand of CM036758.1, from coordinate 64,326,481 downwards.
CCACCTGCTGAGAGTATTGCACAAAAGCACGAACTATGTTGCTTGGGCAACAATCCTATAGGTCTAAAGAAACAAAATGCACTTGTGAACTGAACTGCACAGTATTCTTCTTCTCGCTTCATATCGTCCACTTGTCAATCACTCTGTGTGATTAGTATGTGATCCGGGGACTGCTAGAGTAGTTGATAGTAGCTCGGCCTGCTAGCTGTGAGACGCCTCATAGCTCGGGTTCGAACCTACTGTCCGGCATTTGTCATTTTGTTCGAGTCCCTGGTCTTACTCAGGACGATAACATGAGTACCTCTGAAGTCGGAGAAAATCTGCCTGTATGGCGAGAGAATACTAATTACAAGTACATTGAGCACACTGCTGCCAGTGTAAAGTAATTTACAATGTGCACGCTGATGCCATTGTAAGAAATTGGAAAAACAGATTTTCACGCAAAAATCAGTTTCAGAGATGAAACTCGTCTGAGTTGAAAGCGGACGAAAGAAAGAAAAAAAAAAAAAGTATGTGATCCGCGCCTAAGTGATTATGCGTTGTGCCAGTTATGCGCCTACAAATAGAGCCATACATCTGATTTCTGTGCTGCTTTTTATTTACTAGGGTAGCATCCTAAGGCCTACATCAGTCGCCTCTTCGACATGCATTGTAGGTTGCAGTGGTACTATTCTTTGCTTCCCTTGCAGGCCCCGGCACCAAACGGGCGAACACTGCGCAGTCTAAATTTGACTCCCTGACCGGAACCTAAGGCAAACAGATTAACCACTTAGTGAAGTAAGGGGAGAGAAACATAATGATACATACCCCTTCATGCTGCAAAGCTCTGCACGTTTCTTAGTGTACTTCTCACGCAGACTGTTGATGGGAAATGGAAACAGCCCTGGTTGACCATCACTGATCTCATCAATTTCTGGAAGCAAACTGAAGGAAACACACCACCTGACCACGTTAAAGTGTAGCAGCAGGATACTAACCACATCCTGACGTAACTCCATTTCAACCTCACCTGCAAAGAATGATGATATACATGCAACAATGTTCTGGATATTTGTAAATAATACAGACTTTAAGGTTGACCTATAAGTCATGGTAGACCAGCGCTGCCTGCTGATGCCGTGGATACATCCCGGCGTCCTATTTCATTCCTCCAGCTTTTTAAGTGAATCAGAATTTCCAGAGAAATAAATATGTTTCTTAATAAAAGTATTATTAAGTTTTTTCTCATCAGCACAATATTTAAAAAAAATTTAACTTGTAGTCAGGATTTTCATTAGTTATTATTTTATTGATGTTACTATTAATATTACTTTAATATTACTAGTAATAAGTTTTTCTTCGAACGCTACATATCGACCACTTGTTAACCAACGTATGTGATCTGAGCGTAAAAACGATTATAGTGTCCAGTTATGCGCCTACAAATAGGCCAGCACATCCGATTTCTGCGATGCTTTTTATTAACTAGGGTAGCTTTCCTAGGTCCTACATGTCGCCTCTTACGATATGCCTTGTAGGCCGCAGTGGTACTATTCTTTGCTTCCCTTGCATGCCCCAGCACCACACGGACATTATTATTATTATTATTGTAACTGCCACATGACACCCTCCATTAGTCAGATGTGCCCCATTATATCAAAACGTTGGATAGCACTGTGGTAGACCATCAGTTTCTTTCAGCAAATGTCAACGGATATGCCAAGCAGACAGTTTTAGTCACAGTGTCAGTCTCGTCGTGTGTGTGTGTGTGTGTGTGTGTGTGGGTGGGGGGGAGAAGAATAGTCCATCTGTACGGGGGAGGTGATGGTATTGTTGTCATCTTAAAGCAATCGGTGCCCGCTTTAGTAACAGGAACACCCTTCAAATGACTTCGATCAACTTAGGAGGGACTCTCCAAATGTCTGATTACATCACTGCAAAAATATCAAAACTAGTTTGTGTTCAAAGTGAAAGCAAAAATCACAGCAGCCAGCAAAGTAGAGACAATAATTTTATATTCTTTAAACTCTTCTTCTTCTTTGCGTCGTTCTTTACCATTTTTAATCACTCTTTGTGATTTGTTTGATCTTTGCCAAGAATGTGCATACGTTGCACATTGGTTTGGTAGGCCCTTAAATGCATTGACTTTTACAAGTTTAGGACATGTGCATCCGATCTCAGCCAAACCTCCTTAGGCACCTCTTACGACATGCGTGGCAGGTTACAGTGGTTCTGTTCTTTACACCCAAAATTTAGGACCCCGGAACCACACGAGTTATTCTTTAAACTGTTTTAGGGAAAATGCAATTACATTCAATTTTTTATTATTTTGTGGTCACAGTAAAAAACATTTTATGAACATATTTTAACCAATCCACCTTTTATATTCATATACAGTGTCATGTGATCTTTTATTTGGTGCAGGAAGTATATTTTAAATGAGGTGGCATAGTTCATTACCTCTTTCTGTAGTAGGACTAGACTGGGCAATGAGAGATGAAAAAATCTGTTTCATGTTGGACAGCGACTGTGTGAGAGATTCCAACTGCCAGTCAGTTCTTGAATCTACATGATGTCCAGACCAGTCATATAACATTTCACCTGGTATGATAGGGATGGAGATGATATATTTGGTAAAAATCATTTTGTTTGATACAGAAACAGGACTGACAAGAGATTTTTTATTAATAGAAATATCTGTAATATGTAACAATATAAAGCAAAAATATTTCTTCTTCTTCGAACGCTCCATATTGATTACTTGTTAATCACTCGCTGTGATTTGTATGTGATCTCAGCCTAAGAGCGATTGTACGCAGGGCCAGTTATGCGCCTACAAGTAGGCCAGCAAATTCAATTTCTGCACCGCTTTTTATTTACTAGGGTAGCTTCCCTATGCCTCTACCTCAGTCGTCTCTTATGACATGTCTTGTAGGTCGCAGCGTTACTATTTTTCACCACAAGGGCGATATAAAAATATTTCTATCATATATGTTCCACTTGGGCAAAGTTTAGTTTAGTCATCGGATCAACATCACTTCATCACGAACCAATTAGTCCTTAAGTGTTCCGATCTCCTCCTCTGTATGTTTCTCAGAGTGTGGCTACTAACAACACTGGTTCTTTGTTGGTATACTATTTTTCTTTGGCTACCAATATAGTGCTCTTGTCTAGCTACACCATATTTTACTTGGTATTCATGCATTCTGGTTTGGGTTGTAGATTTTCCACTAGTACTTAAATACTTGGGTAAAGTGTAAGAGATACCAGTACTCTCTTTGCATTTGGAGTTAAGGTCATCAGTGTTTATAACTTCCTTTTCTTAACTTAGCATGTCATATACATGACAAAGTACACTGAACACACTACACACGACACAGACTCCTCACAACAAATTACACTGCACACACTAACAAATATGCTGAACAGTTTAACCTTATTTCTCAGAGAATAAAATGCACAGTTCCATAAGCCATGCAATAATGTACAAAAATTATATTCCTGATTTGAATTAATTTTTTTGAGGGTGAAAGTTTTTTACTTTAGCACTGGCAAAAGCTGCGGGGAAGCCACGGTCCAGAGAACCGTGTAAGAGATACACAGTGTAGGTCGGTCACATGCGAAGGAAGGCCTCTGGCCAATCATTATTGAAAGTTTTGCTGATGTGCTGAAGACGTGACAACAAATGCTGAGCACTGACTGTTTCATCGGTCAATGCCCAGAAAAAAAAAGAATATTGCATACAAGATTTTATCCAAAAACAGAATTAGGTGACAAAAAGAAGCTATAATATCTTTGTAAGAACAACACGAATAAATTATGTGTCTCAGAATAAGAGTACACTATATTCTTAATAGTATAAAGCAAAGTTACCAACAACACAAGAAGATACAGTCACCAACAACAGCATAAGAAAGAAAGTTGGGACAGAACCTTGCATGAATTACATAGAGACGATCGGCAACATAATAATGCAACCTAACTTCACTGTAAACATAATCTTCTAAAACAGAACACCGGAGAGCAACAAGAGGAAGACCAAGAAAAAAGATGATAGATGGCATAGCGGAATCCTGTCAAAAAGCAAATATATCTACACCCAAGCCCCTAGAGCCCAGGAAGACAAAAAAACCATGGTACTGGGCAACTTCTTCTTCTTTGCGTTCGTTCTTTACGACCAATTTTAATCACTCTTTGTATATGTTTGATCTTTGCCAAGAACGTGTTTACGTTGCACATTGGTTTGTAGGCCCCTAAACGCATAGACTTCTACACAGATTTCAGCCAAACCTCCTTAGTCACCTCTTACGAAATGCGTGGCAGGTAACAGTGGTTCTATTCTTTACACCCCAAATTTGGGCCCGGTAACCACTCAGGCAACAACCCGGTAACTATGTGGCAACAAAAGAAGAAGATAAAGAGAAAAAAAACAATGTTCTTACATGTAACATCCCATGTCTGTTTTATGCTGATGACCCTATTCCAAGCCCAGTTTAAGAGAAAGCTGAGTGAGCAGCCCTGTTCTGTAAACTCGCCATCAGCCCACTGCTGAATACACTGCGGCACAAGAGTAGATGTGATGCCATGCTCAAGCGCCATATTGAGCAGCAGAGTTCTCTGGTAATCCTGATTGTTGGACACACAAGAAAATAGGTTCACAAAAACAGTATATAAATGTGACCCAGTCCCCATTCCCGTGGGTTTTAGCCAAGTGCATGTCTGCTAAGTCTTGCAGATTTCCTGAAGATGTTCTTAATCTATTGACACTTTCTCTCTTTATTCTTAACTCCTTGTGGACCAAACGCCACACTATGTGGCTTTGGGTTGGACACCTTTTAACCAGGAGCCACACTAAAGGGTGTTTTTTATTCTAAAAACTAATGGCTTGTAAAAATATGGCTTTTGCCCTAGGCCACTAAGAGTTAAGCTGTATTTATTGCAGAGTATCTAGGATCATCTTCACTAGATTCCGGATAGGTCTATAGGTGCTTGGATCTCCTCCCCAATATCTTTACTAGCATTTAAGAACTAATCAGACCCGTTCTGTGTTGTCAATCAAATGTCTTGTGCTTTTAACAAAGTGTTGGTCTGTCAGTTCCCATTTTCACACCCATCTCCTTCCCTCTGGATAGGGATGCAAATTTATAAAGGATGCACTTATGGCATTGATAATATCTACACTATCCATTGACTGTCCTTCCTTGACCACTGCTGTATCAGTCAGGTGACTTGCATGCAATTATTTGTCAGGAAATGTGAATATGTTTTTCTTCAGAACTACTTGCAACTTAAAACTACAAAACAGTAAATGATGACCACCGTTCAAGTAGATTTGGTAGTTTGTTGATGGCACACTTCGTCTTCTCCCTCGAATGCTCAATATCGACCACTTGTTAACTAATCTGTGTGATTTGTATGTGATCTGAGCCTAAAAGCAATTGTACATTGTGCCAGTTATGCACCTACAAGTAGACTAGCACATCCGATTTCTGCAATGCTTTTATTTACTAGGTAGCTTCCTACATCAGTCGCCTTTTACGACATGACATGCCTTGTAGGTCGCAGTGGTACTATTCTTTGTTTCCCATGCGGGCCCCGACAACGCATGGGCGTTGATGGCATACAAAACACCACCAAGAATAAAGGACGCTAATTGCTTCTTCCGTCTTTGATAGACAAAATGGACATTACTACCGACTTGGCAACACCTTTTCTATTCACGCGTGTAGATATATCGCTATTACTGGAAAAATGAAATTATTTTATGACTCGACTTCTCAATTTTGGATCCAATTTTGCCCACTAGTACAAATATTCAGTACTTACAATGCTATTAGTTTTCAACTCTTCATAATTCTGAGGCAGAAGTCGAGCCCTGTGACATTGATGATAGAAATCTGCAGGTTGGACAAGTATTTGAGATCCATGCTGTGCAAGCTGACACAAAAGCTGTCCCTGCCAACCATCACATCTTGCTCTAATGCAGCTGTCTGAAGTAATGAACTGTATACCTGCAAATAAATTACACTTTTAAGAGTCCAGTAACTCGGTATAAAAATCTAGTACGTCCATTTTAATACTTTTCTGCCACTGACTGACAAAAAGTCATCAATTACTACTTCACTGCCGCTGTTGACTTTTGTCGTGGGTATGTGCCATAGCCGCTCATCTTGATGTCTTTTTAACAGGAGTATCGCTTGCACGGGTTCCGTGACGATTACTTCCATATTGTTCACATGCTCTCCAAAATGGTGGATCTAACATACACGGTAAACGCATATAAGTCCGATTTTTGCACTTTTCGTAAGTAAACAAAAATTTTCAAAATGACAGCGCATTTAGCTTGATGAATAGTGATTCCAAAATGACTCTTTTCAGACTTTTAGCCAGTGATAAGTTTAAAATGAACTCTGAATGATATGAATTTGAACTATGATTCACGTGACGATTGTTTATAGATCGATAGAGACATTTCAGGACAAGAGTAGATGACGGAACCAGAAAACGACGAATATCGTCTGTGGATAGGTATGGGGATATCATTACTACAATAGCTTGTGGATTATAAGATTAGATTCCACATATAGACAGGTTAGTAGCTCATTAATATATGAACACTATTCCATAGTTTAAAAGTCATCAGTTTATTAGTTTATTTTTTGATTTTGAAATTGTCACTCTGAAAACTGATCAACAAAAATAGCAGTGCACTGGGCCAGACTTTGTTGAAAAATGCGTGGCAGCGAAAGTGTTAAAACCAAACCAAGATTTAATTTGTGTTTCTGCTTCAATACTAGATTCACATTGCAAATCAACATCTTCTTCGAATGCTCCATATCAACTACTAGTTAACCACTCTGTGTGATTTGTAGTGTCTGAGCCTAAAGCAATTGTACGTTGTGCCAGTTATTGCAACAATTAGCCAGCACATCCAATATCTGTGATGCTTTTTTAACTAGGTAGCTTCCTCATCGGTGCTACGACATGCCATGTAGGTCAGTGGTACTACACTTGCTTCTTGGGGCCCTAAGCACCCAACAGGTCGAAATCAACATATTAAGACATGGAAGGCTTTTTTTCATTTACAGACAATTTTGTACCACAATTCACCACAAAACACTGCAGCAAAATTATATATATATACGTATATGAGAGAGAGAGAGAATGAGAGATAAAAGACAGTAATGAAAAAAAAACACTAAACTGCGATAATATGACAAAGAAAAATCTACCAGAGACACATGGATGTACTAGAAAAACAATCAAAATCTATGTAGAACAAATAAATTTCATATCAAGATCAATGTATAACAGTAACAACAAAAATCTATGTAGAACAGATAAATGACATAAGATCAAGATGAACAAGTATAAGAGAGACATCAGAAATCTATATAGAACAATTAGCACTCAATTTCTTTCAAAGTATTTGACTTACTTGTCAATTGTAATGCTGATGGATAACTGTGTCCTCAGGGGCAATGAAGAGTTGTTAATGAACCTCAACACTTTGTCTCCACTGATTCCTACACCCTAGAAAAATATTACAAACCCAGTTGACGCCAGGACTGACTAAAAAGTTTGTAACATCAATTACAATACGTACCAGTAAGCAACATCCGAAAATTCCTTCCTTTCGTTTACTGAAAATATTGTCTATATATTCAATGTTGGCTCTTATATAAACTTCACTTTCTTTTGTAACGCACACTGAGATTTGTGTAGATTTATTCCTAGTGCTGTTTCTTTAGTGTTATTTTTTTTACCGTTGTAATATTTTTGTCAAAGTCTATATATAGTGTGCTGTGAAATTTATCACTCCTGTTGTATTGTTTGCTTGATAAAGGCCTGTTGGTCGAAACATTGCTGTGTATTGTCATTGTTTTAGTATTTTGTAAAACTACAGTACTTTGTTATTACGTGTAGTGCTGTTTCACTAAGCCAGTGAGTTTTGCCTCAGTATATCATATTCCGATCAGTCTTGAAGTATGTGCTCTGCAGTCTTGGGGTGTCTGTCTACATGGCTAATTTTCAATCGTGAATTTTGTACATATGTGGCTCATGTTCTGAGGCGCAGAATGACAACTGGTTCTATTCTGCTCATATTTTAGTTTTCCTATGTTAGTGTTGGGACATCAGAAGACATTACACAAATAAATAAAAAAAGATCTTGCAGATGTACTACGAAGATTTGAATCTAGAACTCATTTAAGAAAGTCTTGTGTAGATGGGTGATAAAGCTGTTTTTACCAAAATTAGAAATATGCACGGTGCACACCTACAATGTCTCCCAAAACAATAGAACTTTGACGCTGCGTCCTTGTTATGCCCCTATGACAGGCAGACCCTAATTTAAGCCAAAGTGTGCATATTGTTCAACAGGACACATATTTGTACAACTTAGTCTTTCTTCCGTCTTTCTCTGCTTTTTTGCCGTTAGTCGTAGCAGGTTTAACTGATGATTGGTTTTCGAGATAGTGCACGTTCAGTCGCTTGATAAGCTGTGGTATTGTGGAGTTTTAAGATGTCTAACTCCATCAACCCATCTTTTTCTTGGTCTACCCTTCCTCTTGATGATTCCATTTTCAGCAACTGGTTTATCTCTTGCAACTGGTGTATTTGGGTTCATTCTCATCAAGTGGCCAACCTCCTCCTCTTCTTTTCTTCTTTGCGTTCATTCTTTACCACCAATTTTAATCACTCTTTGTGATATGTTTGATCATTGCCAAGAACGTGTACACATTGCACATTAGTTTGGTAGGCCCTAAACGCAGACTTCTACACGCTTAGGACATGTGCATCCGATTTCAGCCAAACCTTCTTAGTGCCTCTACGACAGTGGTTCTATTCTTTACACCCCAAATTTCTACTCCGGTAACCACTCAAGCGAGTGGCCAACCATTTGGGTCTCTGTTTTTCAATAAATCTAATGGCAGGTGTTGTTCTGACTGTTCTACTTTCCTCGTTTCCTATTTGGTCTTTTTTTGTTTTATTTACCGCTTTCTCAAGCATCTCATTTCACAGGTAGCAATTTCTTACTTGTTCTTTGTCAGTGCCTCATGTTTGCACTTGTAGTACAGTGCTGGTATGAAGATTGCATTTATAATCTGTCTTTTAGTCTCTACTGGAATTGCTGGGTGTTTCAAAAGTGTAACCGTAACACATTACAAAGAGAAAAATCTTAACTTTAAAGTACCACATCTGGAGTTATACTGGCGCATTGGATCAGATCAGTTCTAATTGATCATAAAGAGGTCGTCAGAGCTAACTCGATGATAGATGTCAATTGGGATCTTCAAAACTACAATTAAGAAAATAAGATGTAGACTTGAATCTTAACTTCCGAAAGATAACAAACCTTTCAAATCAATTATCTACATACCAACAAACTAGTTGACGATGATGTGAGGTCTATAACTTCATCCAGGTTACAGGCTACCCAGTAAGAGCAAACCTGGAGCGAGTTTCCATGACAACGCAATGTGTGTGGCATCTGGGCATGGTACCATCTGTTGAGATCAAATATGCACATCCAGTACTTGGTTCCGCTGCTTGCCCGCTTACCCTCTGCACGCCACACAAATATGCTAAGACTGAGGTCGTTGTTGTGCAGACCTGGAAGAAGAATTCATAAATATTACCTACTTATAACAACACACACAACAACATAGACACCCAGACCATCAAAGTGTGGTTTGATGGAGTGAGATATACTGTACATAACATCTATTGTCCACCAACCTGCACCTCTGACCAGCCGTCAAGGAACCCATGTACACCAGAACAATTATTGCAGGAGACTTTAATGCACACACACCAGCCCTAGGTTACAAAGATTACAACAAAAGAGGGAGAGACATTGAAGACCTGTGTAACTCATCCAACCTCACGGTAATGCAGAGCTCAGAAACCAAACCAACACTTCTACACAGATCTTACCATAGTATCAGCTGACATTATAGATGCAACAACTATCACTGTCTTGGATGATATAGGGAGCGACCATCTCCCCATACTTATCTCTGTTACCACCAAGCAACTCAGAAGCTCAGTCTATAGAAATAGAAAGTTCTGGAATTTCAGAAAAGCAGACTGGCCGCTCTTCGAGAACCAGACAAACCAGGCATGGACAAAATTGACCTCACTGGAAATATCGATACTGTCTTTGCTAACATATGTTGTAAAATACTGGAAGCTGCAAGAAAGGCCATTCCAAATGGAAACACCAGAAAATATAAGCCATACTGGAACAAAGATCTAGAAAAAGCAGTGATGGATAGAAGAAAAGCAAGGAAACAAGCTGAAAAAGAACCTAATCGAGTTAATAAAACCAATTATAATCGCTTGACGCTAAAGTTCGCTTCTAATTAAAGCAGCAAAGAAGATGAAGTGGCAAGACACGTGTCAGAAACTTGATCTAAATAAAGATGGCCACAAGGCATGGGATCTGATAAACAAACTGACAGGCACTAGAAAGAAAGAAAATTCCAGACCCATCAAAAGAAACAATGAAACCATCATAGATGCAAAATAGAAAGCTGAAATATTCAACAAACACTTTGCTAGCGTTAACAGAAGCATAAGAAGAAAACAGCTGAATAAAGCTTTATGGAAAATCTTTAAAAGTAAAAAAATGCACCAGTAGCGAATGTATGTGCATTTGAACAAGATTTTAGTCTATGTGAGATGGAAACAGCAATGAAAAAACTAAAACCTCGAAAAGCCCCAGGCCCAGATAAGATTAAGAATGAAATGTTATGCCATATGGGCAAGAAGGCTAGGTTGATATTGCTGTTCGCTATAAATAAAACTTGGAGAGAGGCCAAAATACCTGCTGCTTGGCTAACAGCCAATATCACTCCCATCCTCAAGAAAGGAAAACCAGTAGACGACTCCCTAAGTTACAGGCCCATCTCATTGACCTCATGTTTAGGAAAGCTAGCGGAGAGAATGGTTAATAACCGACTTTATTGGTGGCTTGAAAAACCCAGTCACTTGATAATACCCAGGCAGGGTTTAGAAGGGGCTGCAGAACAGAAGACCAACTCTTCAGACTTGTGCAGAATACAATTGATGGATTCCAGAATGAAAAGCACACAACCGCGGTTTTCATCGATTTACAGCAAGCATATGACAGAGTCTGGAGGAAGGCCTCTTGATGAAGATGCTCAATATGGGATCCATGGAAAGATGTTACAATGGATACAAGCTTTTCTCCAAAACAGGACCATTGGAACATCTTTAGTGGAACAATGTCCTCCAAGAGAACACTAGAGGAAGGCCTCCCACAGGGCTCTGCCCTTAGCTGCACCCTTTTCCTCATCTTCATCAATGACCTCCCATCCCTTCTAAACACACAGAAAGCCCCTTTTGCTGATGACCTTGTAATATGGACAAGCGAGAAATACCCTGTACTAACTCGGGCTAAACTTAATAGAACCCTTGCCATAATCTCAACATATTGCAACCTATGGAAGCTTAAAGTCAATGAACAGAAAACTGTGTATACTACATTCTCCCGCAGCCCCAAAACAACTCAAAGAACCTTTCGGCTTACAATGAATGGAGCACTGCTAAAAAAGAGGAAAACCCGACTTACCTGGGAGTCAAGTTAGACAAACAACTGAGGATGACAGAACACATTAACAACATAAAAGAAAAAGCATCTAAAAGACTCAACATGGTTAAAAGACTTGCTAGCACCACCTGGGGTGCAGACAAGAGCACCCTTAGGCAACTATATCTTGGCTATGTAAGATCTACAATGGACAACTGCCTTCCTCTCCAAGCTATAGCAAGTGAGCACATCACAACATCCCTGGACAGAGTGCAGAATCAGGGTCTCAGGTTTATATGTGGGGGGAATGAGAACGACCCCAACTGCTGCTTGTGAAATTGACGCCAACATCGAACCACTAGATATTAGGAGACGAAGGGCACTAATAGAAGCAGTCGAGCGATATAAAAGAATAGAAAAAACCATCCCAACAGACAAACTATTGACAGGTGGAAATCTAATCAAAGAATCCAGCAAAAATCATTGCTGGAAGTTGGGAAAATCTCGAAGAACACTACCATCTCCCAACTGACAGAGAACCGATCACAAGATGCCCCTGCCCACCACCATGGCTAAACATAAAACAACCAGTAATCCAGAAATACCTCCTTGACAAAACTATAAACAAAGCAACACTTGACCTAATCTTAAAACCTGCGCACTGGAGACAATAGACAGTTATCCAACTTCCTCTATCCATGCCTGCACTGATGGTTCAGCTTTCAAAGCCACTACTTACGCTGGCTTCGCATATACCTGAAATATCCAGATGGAACTACCTATAGTTACTGTGTTCCTTGTGGTAATATATGTTCCAACTATGAGGCAGAGATTATAGCCATAAAGACCGCTGTAGAACTAGTCCACCAGCAGTTTGAACTTGGAGAGAATATTGTCCAAGATATGATAGTATTCACTGACTCACAGTCCACACTACAAGCTTTAGAAGAACAGCAGAATCAGTCAAGCGAGATCCAGTCATTGGCATTAGTCATCCACAATCTGATTTCCTCCTTTGATATTAATGTCATTCTACAGTGGATTCCTGGGCACACAAATATCCCAGGAAATGACAAGGCAGATCATCTGGCCAAACAGGGATCATCAAAACCACAAATAGACAAACCTGTTAGCATACAAAGTATAAAACAGATTCTGAAAAACAACTCCAGAGAAGATTGGCTGAACCGATGGGCTATGGGGACGACTGGTCGGGACATGTATGCAGAGATGAATAGACCAAACCCCAAGGACAATATAAATCTGCTACAACGAAAAGATCAAAGCACTATCTTTCAGTTAAGAACAGGACATGTTGGACTGAATTACCACCTACACAGAATAAACCCAACACACCTACCACACTGTAGAAAGTGCAGTCACTCATGTGAGACAGTACAGCATATCTTGCTTGAATGTCCTGGACTACATAAAGCTAGACAAGAACTCCTCCCACCACACCCATCTGTTCATAATACCCTTTACACTAGTCTCCCACAACTACAGAACACATGCAGATTCTACAACTGGCATTGGCTGCCCAAGAGTGAAAACTCGCAGCCCTGGTTAGAAGAAGAAGATAACACACACACATGCACAAAAATACACCTATAACAGATCAGCAAATTGGAAGATGATTCCGCCCGAGTGGTTACCGGGTTCATATTTGGGGTGTAAAGAATAGAACCACTGTTACCTGCCACGCATGTCGAAGAGGCGACTGAAGAGGTTTGGCTGAAATCGGATGCCATGTCCAAACGTGTAGAAGTCTATGCGCTTAGAGGCCTACCAAACCAATGTGCAACGATACAGCTCGTGGCAAAGATCAAACATATCACAAAGAGTGATTAAAATGGTCGAAAGAACTAACGCAAAGAAGAAGGAGAGAGGAAGATGATTCCAGCTGATTGGCATCTGGTGGTCAAGCAATTAGAAATAAGTCTATATGATGAAGTGGCTAAGACTCTTGCCTGTCGCTCGGATGCTGTGGGTTAAAATTCGAACCGAGTCACGTGCATTTTTTTCATGAGATCCTAGGACTCTTGCTGGAGTTACGAGTTTGTGCAACACTCTCGGCAGGTAGCATACCATTTCTTCCGAAAGGGATGCAGCCATATGGGAAAACCTGTCAATAAAGTCAATCCTTAGCCTTATATTAGCCCATCGTGTGCCGATGGTCAATGAAAAATACAGGACTAACACTGTATTGACCTATATACCACGAGGTATGAAAGGGTTCCTTTACTTTTTTTTTTTTTTTTAGCATATATACCATTTTTTTCTCAATTTTAGAGAAAACAATCGCAAATTATGGTACTACCATGATTGTTTTATCTTCTCGTCTATTTCAGACATGGACCAACAAAGCAATCAGTGGTCTTGTAACATTTCTTGTTAGAAGTTTCTGTTCATGACTTTTCAGCATGGCGCTCAACTTTTTAGAGGAGAAGTGACATGTGAGTCAGCCAGAACTGTTGTAGATGAAAACGAGGCAAGGAAGGTAATGTCAGGAAGCACCCTGCATCAAATCCTCCTAGTGTGGCCAAAACTTCATCTGGTCTGGCCCACAATGACTTCCGATAGACGTACAACAGCGTCTTGTAGAGTAGCAATAAAATCTCCATGTGTTCAGTCTGTGGCCATCCTCCGCAGGGTTCCAAGAAAAAGTTCTAACACTTTATAATATGACTTACTAATATTGACAACTTGTTAAAACTAAAAATAAATATTAACAACATGTCATAACCAGATATAAATATCAACAAACTTTCTTCTCCTTCCAACATTTTCAGACATTAACTTGTCTACTTCTAAAGTAGTTAGTGTTTAACTGGAGTCTGTGTACATCTCTGCAAAGCTTGTTTTGAACTGTAATGGGAATTTACCATGTGTGTTTCCTCTGTTCATTGTATATTAGACACTTGCAAGATGTGTCTCTGTCATCTTGTTGGTGCAACATGTGCATTGTCAGAAGGGTCTATATTATACTTGTTAAACAGATAGTACATTAACCTATTGTGCTCAGTATATAGCCAAAAGGTGACAACCTGTTCTTCTCAACTGTCGTTGTTACCTGTAATATCACTTTAGAGCGGTCTAGGACAGGGGGACATGTGCCAGGGGAATTTAAAGGCTGCATGGCTAGTGCAATAACAGAGAAACTGTACAGGCTAGGGGTTTTCTTTATGAACTCGACATAAAAAACTCTTGGACTTACCAGTATGAATGGGAGGCCGAGCTCTAATCCATCTGACCAGACGCTCAACAAACTATTAAAACAAAACATTTAAAACCGTTTTATTTCGTATATGGTACCTTCATGGCCTGTTGGACTCAATACATTACATTCCTATGCTTTTTAGTACTTTCTCATCTCATGCCTTGTAATCTATATGTGTATTTGCTTCATATATATAATTTCTATTCTCACTTGATTGTATATTGTTTCTCTTTTCCACTTCTTGTTTTGTGTTTCACTCATTTCGTTATTCGTTTTTATTCCCAAATTTTCATTAGATACATTTGCATGTTTCCGTTATCGTCCATTTGTAAGTGTTCTCTGAAAAACGTTGCTGTTTATCATCACTGTTTCTGTAAAACTATAGTACTTTGTTTGTAGGTGTTTCGCTATAAAACAAGACATAAATATTGAAAACAGGCATACCTTCTTCAAATGATTCTGATAGCATTGATGGTGGTGTGTAGTAAGGGTTGACTATGGTGTAACAACTAACTATACTGCTGCTTCTAGTTATTGTATCGCTGCTGTAGGGATCAATAGTCAGCTTATGGTTTAACCGGGAACACACGCTTTCCAATTCCTAGAAAATGGAACAAAGTCATGGTTTGGCAAACAAAAAATAGACAAACTGCATCAAACAAAACAAAATAACTGGATAGAATCACTATCACTTTGACTAACCCCACTTGTGAGCAGTTTCTTACAGATTGCAGAGTGTGTAGGCAACATAGCCCTTACACAGTAACTTCATTTCAGGACTGATTATGAATTTTGCTCCCAACTCAAAGCCAGGCCATCATTTTTAGCTGTGTGCACAAGGGCATCATCTAAGTGCACATGGGCATCTACTACTGCAATCATCATTCATTTTTACTGAATTCCATATTCTTTGATATGGTGTGCCGTCTGTTTCATTATTCCAACTTCATTTTCATTATATTTACTCTTCAAAGGTGATGAGTGTGGGCAACATTCTTTTCCTCAAGTCTGGTCAGTGCCTAGTTTCGAAAGACATGTTCTGCAGTTTAAAGGGTCTAAAGTCGAAGGGTTGACTTCCTTGAGTTGGGTTTTACCCCATATGGCCGGGTCCTCTCCACAGAAATGGCACGTTATCTGCCAAGAGTATTGCACAAAGCACAAACTCCTAGCTCCGGCAACAATCTAAGGGTCTAGGTTCTGCAGTTGTGTCTGCTAATTCACAGTGACAGCCTCTAAAAATGTGTATTTTGAATTTGATGTATTAGTGATGTATCCTTTTGTTGTGTATCCTGTTCTGAAGCGAAGTATGACTACCTGGTCTTTTCTGAGCAGTTAGCAATAACCATTTTCCATAGTAATTCAGTAATCACACTGGCAAAGTAATCAAGTAACCACATATACAAAGTAATTGGCAAAGTAATTTAGTAATCTCACTGGCAAAGTAATTCAGCAACCACAATGGCAAAACCCTATAGCAGCATAACCAGAAAAGTTATTGAATAATTACAACAAAAAAGGCACCTGAAACGACTTGTGTGAACGTGTCATTTTGTCAAATGGCAACAAAAAATGACTTTCCAACATACGAGCAGAAGTTTATCAAATTTATTACAAGAACAAAAATAATGGAAATATGAACTTACATCATAAAACATGCCAAAGCTTGGGTATATATTTTTTCTGGCAAAGCACAACTGGTACAGACAGATACTGGATAAGCTGTCAAAATACAAATGTGTGTGATTATAAATATATGGAGTCTCTATATTTATATCTTTATGGAGAAATTACTTGCAGACCCTATGTAACGTATAACTGTACGAGAGGAATTATTATTATTATAATTATATATATATATATATATAAAGCAAATTTGTGTGTATTTTTATGTGTCTGTTCCCTTTAGTTAGCATACTTCTTGACATGCTATGAACTTGAACATTGGCAAGAAGGTAGCTTTTGTAGTGCGGACAATGTAAAAATTAAAAAACTGGACTATTATTTCTCAACATCTTAGAAACAAACTTAGTTACAAACATGCAGTGAATAGTAAAAAAACTGAAAATATTTTTGATGGTCTTAATAAAAGATAGTCTAGTGCAATAGTCTAGTACAGACATGTGCAATATTTTTCAGAGATCCCTACAATTGCTGTTAGAGCTACGTAGTTTGTTCTTTGTGCAACACTCTCGACAGGTGATGTGCCATTTATGTCAAGAGAGAAAGAGCCATATGAGTAAAATCCAATGCAATGAAGCCAATCCTTCGCCTCTAGATTGAAAGAAAAAATTGACAAGTTATTTTCACAAAACTCTCACGTCTGATAGAACAGAACAAATGGGGAAATAAATGTTTACCTGTCGCCTGATGAGTCATCATGACCAACCCACAAGTATACAAAGTTCCGAGGGTCATTCTCTGGCTCCTGAACAACAAAATGAGAGACTGCAACATCATCAGGACTAAACCGTGAACTGTAGCTGCAAATTATTAAGATGAAACAAATATGAAAACATGCAGACACCATAACTGTTATTTCAAGGAATCTTAGCAATAAAATAAACAAAAAAGCAGGTATCGGTCAATTATTTATCGATCAATCACAACCAAAGTGTACCTGGGTCAAACTCCTCAGCAAGCAGCACATTTGTCCCTGTGAATTTTTAGGAACCATAAAAATAGACCTCACCATTCAGAAAGAAATGCCAAACTACTGAATATATAAGTTGTGCCTAGAAATATGACTCGTTTACTGTGGTTAATGGCAATGTCCTGTAGAGGATATGCCCCAATTGTTATTTCAGTTGAACCCTTATTATAAACGTCTAAAAATATGTGTATTCTCACATTAACATCAGTGTAACCAACAGGAAAAAGTGTAAAGTCTGGAGACAATAAACAAGTCTGGAGACAATAAACAAGAGAGACATTACAAACAATAGGAAAAGATAATGGACAAAGATTTGGAATCAATCTCATAACACATGTCCAAATACACAGGTCGTCTCTGGCGAGAGGCAAGGCGCTCAACTCATACTCTAATGGTACTTAGTTCGCTCCCCGTAGTGCAGCGATCGGAAATTTTTCATAGATCATCTCAATGTATGTGAGATTGAGTTATTAGTCGAAGTAGGAGGCAATAAAATATAGGGTTATGCGCCTACAAGTAGGTCAGCACATCTGATTTCATATGCTTTTATTTACTCAGGTAGCTTTCCTAGATCCTACATCAGTCGCCTCTTACAACATGCCTTGTAGGTTGCAGTGATACTATTCTTTGCTTCCCTTGCGGGTCCCACCACCACACAGGCGAGCGTCCTATGGGTAATCTAAAGATGGGGTTTTTGGGCGTCTAACCTTTTACTTCTTACATTCACCCTCTATGAATTCATTAGTAGTCAGGGCGCCTTGTGTGGCACTTCTGATTTTTGCATAAAGACATGCTTTTCTTTTTCTTATCAGTGTCCCCCACCATACATCTACAAATAAAATGTGAATAAAAGAGAATGTGCAGCTTCAGAGCAATGACCTATACTTACTCCAGAACTGGGTTGTAAAGTCTCCAAAGTTGAAATGAACCAAAGTTGAAACCTACTGCAAGAGTTCCAGCTTGGCTCAAATATTTGATGCTGGTCACAGTTACAGTATCTGAAAAAGAAAAATTAATCTATATTATATAAATATTTACTAAAATGCAACTACCGTTCACCTGTCCATGCAAAACTGATAAAAACAGGTTTAAACAGACGCGAAAATTTGTAACCCCTCCACAATTTCTAGGGCTGTGGTAGCGTAGTTCCCCCAACACTTCTACAAAGCGTCTGAGTGGTTACCGGGGCCCAAATTAGGGGGTGTAAAGAATAGAACCGCTGTTACCTGCCACACATGTCGTAGGAGGCGACTAAGGAGGTTTGGCTGAAATCAGATGCACGTGTCCTAAACATGTGAAGTCTATGCGTTTAGGGGCCTACCAAACCAATGTGCAACGTATCAATGTTCTTGGCAAAGATCAAACATAATGCAGGTGATTAAAATTGGTCGTAAAGAACGAACGCAAAGAAGAACACTACTTCTACAAAGAAGTAAATGGTGGAAGAAAAGAAGAAAGGCATTGAGGAGAAGATCGGAGCACATATGAACCTGTCCGCAGTGCTGTGATGATGATCATCACTAATCACCAATACGTATGTATGTGTTGATGTTCTTTTTCTTCTTTTAT
The DNA here is from genome assembly GCA_020796225.1 of Arion vulgaris. Taxonomy (NCBI): domain Eukaryota; kingdom Metazoa; phylum Mollusca; class Gastropoda; order Stylommatophora; family Arionidae; genus Arion; species Arion vulgaris. Next base: position 64,307,506 of record CM036758.1, on the reverse strand, counting down.
GATAAACTTCTGCTATGATGTTTCATAAACAGGGTGATTTCCTTTCTCACACTGCCCAGGTTGGGGCAGTCTTGCAGGATGTGCTCTGGGGATTGCTTTGGTGTTCCTCAGGTGCAAGCAGCCGAGTCTCTGAGACTGCAGTGTCCCGTTCTAAATTTGAAGACTGTGGTCTGCGTATTGATGTACTAACAACTAACTAATACCTCTTGATACTAGCCAACAAGAATGTAAACTCATCCCTTACCTTCATCTAAGATTTTCTGAATTGTGTCATCCTGTCTTCTGTAGTAAAACTGTCCCTGTCTGTGACACTGATCTGTGTACAAAGTCAATATAAACTAATATTCAAGTGTACACACACAACTTGTGGCATCATACTACATGTATAGTTTCTGTACATCTATCCACACATAGAGCAGTACTATCCAATGTTTTCATATATTGGTGTTCATATCTTAACTAATGAATGTGGAGGTGTGAGCACAATGTGGCAATTGCTATAATAATACTAAGTATATATATATGGAACTGCAGTAAAACTATTTGATTGGCAAAACACGTAATTACAAAGTACTGTAGTTTTACAAATTACAAAAACAATGACAAAATACAGCAACGTTTCGACCAACAAGGCCTTTATCAACAAACGAACAAACAGGAGTGACAAATTAAAATGAAACACAAATGGACGACCAAATACAAACGTATCTAAGGAAAATCTGGAATAAAACGAATAACAAATAAATGTAACACAAAAACACACATAAAAACTAGAAATAGAAAGGAAAAGAAACAATGAAACATCTAGTAAATATATAACTTGAATACATGCAACATATACCCATATAGATTACAAAGCAGGGGAAGAGAAAGTACTAAGAAGCATAAGAATGGAATATAACATGAATACATGCAACATATACCCATATAGATTACAAAGCATGGGAAGAGAAAGTACTAAGAAGCATAAGAATGTAATACGTTGAGCCAGCGTGGTCGCAAGGTACCATACAAAGAAATCAACCGATTCTCCAGAGCAAATCGACTGCGATCATCCGAGGAACATGATCGGATGGCTGTGACCTGGACATCGTGAGCACCTAAATGGCCAGTGTCATTGAAATGGGTGGCTACAGGGGTCACAGAGCATTGGCGTATGTCGCGTAAGTGTTGGGCGAATCGGTCACTGAGCCTCTTGCCTGTCTCGCCGATATAAGCCTTGTTACACCGCTTACAGATAATAGCATAGATAAGATTACGGGACTCGCATGTGAACCCATCGTCAATAAGAAACGTGCCTAAAGGAAAAGATACAGTACGCGCTGTATCACATAAGCTACCGTGTTGCAACGCCTACGACCACACTGGACAGTGCCAAAATGAGTCTGGATATTGGACTTAGGCGACTGTGTACCAACATATCCTTAAGACTTCTGTCCCGTCTGTAAGACACCAAAGGATAGTTGGGGAAGACAGAACGGGTCTCAGGATCTGATCTAAGGAGAGACAGATGACGGAATAAAACATTTTCACCAGGGAACTATGGGGGTGGTAAGTTAAGATAAGTTTTACTCTGTCAGAGTTAGTAGTCCTATGCTGACTGGTAAGGGCCTGCTGGCGAGTGATTTTCTGAACTCGATGCATAGCCGAGACAAGCACCCTCTCTGGGTATAGGCGCTTTCGAAAGAAATCAAGCATCTCGCGAGCTCTCTCAAGAAAATCATCGTCCTCACTACAAAGGCGGCGAAGGCGTAAGAGCTGCGAGAATGGCAAAGAGTCACGACAAGCCCGGGATGGGAAGAAGTATAGAGGAGAAAACTATGTGCATCAGTAGGCTTGTAATATACTGATGTATAGATAGTGGATAGGCGTAAGGTGATAGTAATGTCAAGAAAGTTGACACAAGTATGGAGATGTGAGAAGTAAAACGAATAGAAGGGTTGAAAACAGTAATGAAATTAATGAAGCGTGACAAATCGGCTTCAGGCATATCAGTGATGCCAATACAGTCATCAATGTATCTGTGATAGAAAGACGGAAGGGGGCCATCATATGTAGTCCATACTAGGTGTTCAAGATAGCCCATGAAAAGACAAGCATAACTAGGTCCCATTTTAGTACCCATGGCAACCCCACTGATCTGCTCAAAGAATTGGTCATTAAACTGAAAGGAGTTAAGAGTGAGAACTAGTTCCGCAAGACGAAGGAGAGCAGAAGTTGACACAAGTGGATTAGTTCTCCTATTGAGAAAGAACTGGAGAGCTATAAGGCCGTCAGGATGAGGTATAGAAGTGTACAATGAGCACACATCGAGGAGGAAGAGACGGTAGGTTAGTATTTTATAATAATACTAACAATAATAACAAAGTAATATATATTTTGTTTCCGATCCAGAAGCATCTGAGCTTTCAGCTCTTGGCCCGTGTCATGGACATCGTAACCCTTCGGTTCGGCACCACGAACACCGTAAATCTGGGAATCTGTGGCTTTTCTGCCATCTCGTGGTATTGAACCGCACTCACAGGGGGTTTGTTACCCGTCGTCCAGCATTGCTACGAACGCTCTGAGCAAGCGGGCAACAAAGTAATATAAATAGTAACTTTTTTTTTAAATAATAACATGAAAACTTAACCCTGACTACAAGTTTACATTTGTTTAAATATTATGCTTGCGAAACAAAACTGAATCTTACTGTTATTCAGAAACACATTTATTTTGCCGTGAAGTTGAGATTAACGTTAAAGCAGAGATATAAAATAGTACTCCAGGAATGCAATACACAGGTGATGTGTTCAACAGCGCTGCTGTAGGGAATAATAGAAGAGTGACTAGGAAAAATAGTGTCTCTACCTCAACTTTCCAGGGTACGAAATGGGGCAAGTAGTTCTATTCTACACTCCCTTATAAAAGTGGAGTGAATAGTTCTACACTATATTGTAAAAGTGGGGTGAGTAGTTCTACACTCTATTGTTAAGGTGGAGCGAGTAGTTCATTGGTAAAGTGGGGTGAGTAGTTCTACACTCTATTGTCAAAGTGGGGTGAGTAGTTCTACACTCTATTGTTAAAGTGGAGCGAGTAGTTTTATACTCTATTGTAAAAGTGAAGTGAGTAGTTCTACACTCTATTGTAAAAGTGGAGTGAGTAGTTCTACACTCTATTGTTAAAGTGGAGTGAGTAGTTCTATACACAATGGTACTTAAGAATAGACCAGATAAATAGTTTATGTGGTAACATATCAAAGGTATGGGGTGTTTGTAAACTCTCACAACACTTGATATGTAGGTCAGTTTGAAAAATGGAAGTACATGATGTCATCATAAAATGTGCTAAAACAAAGTAGTGAAATTAGTCACAATAGTTACTGCTATGGTCTACTGTTGTTCTTGGTAAACTAGAAAGAGCAACTGAAATATTCATTATAGCAGATGTTGGAAATATCCACCACGGGCTTCAAGATATGTCTGTACACATTTCTTTATATTGTCAAATATTCTTTCTTCAGTTGAAAACACCATTATGGTTTGAGTGAAAAGAATTACCCCAGCAGACAACAGTGATTCACTGCATATTGACTATGGAACACATTTTTTTTATTACGTCATGTACTTTGTTTTTCACATTTGTTCTACATCGTGTGAGCGTCCTGTAGCTCAAGCGGTAGTGAGCTCAATCACAAACCCAAGCGTACCTGGTTCAAACCCACGGTGGGCAAGTTTGGAAGCAAATTGCTTTCGTGGAATTTTACAAAAGGTAAAAATAGACCTCACCATTCAGAAAGCAATGGCAAACTACTGAACATATAAGTGGTGCCTAGAAAATCAACGACTGTTTACTGTGGTTGATGGCTACATCCTTTGGGATATGCCACGATTTTCATTTTCTACATATAAAGTGTTGTGAGATTTTACAAACACCCTGTAGTATAAAATATAGTATACAAATTTACAACCAGATGATGGAACGATACTATGCATATACACAGATCAAGTGACTCAGTACTTATTGTTCTCTGCTGAGCACAGGGCTGCAACTGTCTTTTCTAATTTCTATTTATGGTCATCCTATGAGTTCTACTGATGATAAAACAACAGTTGTTCTGGCTTCCTCTTCTACTGTTTTCACTAAAAAGTTATTTTTTCTCCTGTTTGTCTCTTTCCTTGTGTGTTTCAGTTCCATCTATGTCTGTTTATATTATTAGGTTGTTTCCTTGATGATGTGTCCATCTATCTCCACCATCTCTCTGTAAGTTCAAACTGTATTGGCTGTTGTTTTGCTATTGTATTGTTACACACAATATTATACACATTTATTATATTTTTATTATATACAGTTTTAACTGTATTGGTACACACAATAGCAATAATGTGTTTTGTCGTGACTGCTGTTTCCTTCGACGTGAATTGTAAATTCAAGTGGCGGACAGTTGTGCTGGCATTCTGGCAGCTGCTTTATGCAAGTTGCTTGTATGTGTCGGGTAAGCACAGTTTTAGACAATGGTGATTGAATGGACATCATCCTATTTCTTCTCTGCGATTGTTTTCACATGCTCAGCCTAAACTATGAGATGGGCTGCCTCTATGAAGCTGCATGTCAGTTGGAGCCCCGAAAATGTTTCCAATTGCTTGCTCTGTAAGCTTCGATCGTGAGATCATGTTTCATATCGCAGTATTCTATTTGAAACACAGTACTAAAAAAAGATGTCAAAGAGACATAGAAATTACCATCCAGCAGCATGGCAAGGTGCCTGTCATATAACTTGGCCTGATCTCTCTTTTCTTTGGGGTCAATAATACCAGGTCCGATCACAGACAGCTTCTTGGGCACAGTTTCTGTACCATGGCTCACTGCTAGCTCATCCAAGCACAAATCTGAAATTGTATCAAACATATTGCACATAATAAAAAACAAATTAAAAATATGCATGAGGTGGCATGAAACACATGTTTAAGATGGCATGAAACACACATGAAAGATGGCATGAAGCGCACATAAAAGATGACATGAAACGCACATAAAAGATGACATGAAACGACATAAAATGCATGAAAGAATAAGATGACATGAAACGCATGTTTTTAAGATGGCATGACACAAATGATGGATGACATAAAACACACACGAAAGACAGCATGTAACACAGAACATCATCTTTACCTACAAAGTCTCCAAGGAACATCTTTGAATGCTCCACATCGACCACTTGTTGACCACTATTTGTGTATGTGATCTGAGCTTAAGAGCAATTGTACGCTGTGCCAGTTATGCGCCTACTAGTAAACCAGCACATCTGATTTCTGTTATGCTTTTTATCTGCTAGGTAGCTTCCCTAGGCTCCTACCTCAGTCGCTCTACGACACGCCTTGTAGGTTGCTGTGTTACTATTCTTGTCCCTTGCAAGCCTCGGCAACACACTGAACATCAACTTTACCTACAAAGTCTTGAAGGAACATCAACTTTACCTACAGAGCCTCCAAGGAACATTAACTTACCCACTAAGTAGATATAACCTGCCACTGTCCCTACTGCCACCAAACCAGAAAAAAAATGCAGATGTTTGCTTAAAATCCATTCTGGAACATCTTCATTAATGTTTGTGAAGACAACATCCATGGCTGTGACCTGTTTAATAGATAATGCCATGTAAACGTTAAATAACTATTATTAAATGGTAAATTAGGAAGATAAACCGAGGAAAGGGCAGACCAAGAAAAGATGGGTTGATGGAGTTACAGACATCTTAAAACTCCACAATACCACACCATATCAAGCGACCGAGCGTGCATTATCTCGAAACCGATCATCAGTTAAACCTGTCCCTAGCTGCAAAAAGCAGGAAGGACAAAAGAAAGAAAGGAAGATAAAAAAGCAAACTTATTTTTTAAAAAGATTGTAATCAGAAAAGCAAAACTGAAGCAGACTTAACTAGTAACTTCTTCTTCGAAAGCTCCACATCATCCACTTGTTAACCACTCTATGTGATTTGTATGTTATCTGAGCCTAAGAGGATCTGCTAAGTGATTCATTGTGCGTTATGTGCCTACAAGTAGGCCAGCACATCCGATTTCTGCTGTACTTTTATTTACTAGGGTAGCTTCCCTAGGCCCATACCTCAGTCGCCTCTAATGACATGCCTTGTAGGAGTAGTGTTACTATTCTCTGCTCCCGTTGAGGGCCCGGGAACACACATGTGGAAACAGGTTCAAAGAACATATGTAAACAATATATGGCAGTACTGGACAAATGTTCAACATTTTTTTAACAAGGTAACCATTGATCAAACAAAGCGATGATGGAACTCTTGAAACTACATCATATACTGGGTGAAGAAAAACTTCCAGTGCCAGTCTTGCAGCACTTTAAGAAAACGCTCTTATCGACCATTTGTTAACCACTCTTTGTAATTTGAATGTGATCTGAGCGTAAAGTGTGCCTCTTACGACATGCTTTGTAGGTCACAGTGTTACTATTCTTTGCTCACCCAGTGGGCCCCGACAACACACTGGCAAATAGCACACATATATAAAAGCAAGAAAATTTAAAAATTTCTGCCGAATGGTTACCAGGGCCCAAATTTGGGGTGTAAAGAATAGAACCACTGTTACCTGCCACGCATGTCGTAAGAGGCACTAAGGAGGTTTGGCTGAAATCGGATGCATGTGTCCTAAATGTGTAGAAGTCTTATGCGTTTAGGGCCTACCAAACCAATGTGCAACGTATACACGGTCTCGGCAAAGATCAAACATATCACAAAGAGTGAATAAAATTGGTAGTAAAGAACGAACGCAAAGAAGAAAAAAAAAATTTCTCACATTACAACTAAGTATCAAACAAGAAATAACTTACCCGCTGTGGTATTTCAATAGCTTGTATAACTTTCCTCAATCCTACACTGAATATATTCAATATCCCTTGATCGGTCAAGCTGGATGTTGCAACTATCAACAAGTAATCACCACAGAATGACAGGTCTATCACACAAGCTATAGTGGTGTACATGTCTTTAAGAACTTTACCAAATCTCCATGTTGCTAGAATCTCATTTGTGTGTGTCTGAGTTACCTCCAAGAGTCCTGCCTTATAGATCCAGCTAATCAGACCATCTAAAATGGTAGCCGAAAACAAACAGAAAATATTAACAATACATTTTTTAATACAGTGAAATTATATATTTTAGCAAGTTTCAGCCATGAAAACCCATCCTTATATATAGAGCATGTTCATTTATTAGAGGGGTGGATCTGCTTTCAATTTAGAACAGCCACTTATATACTTACTCTGGTTCTGGCTCTCTCTTTCTCTCTAAAAGCGCATCTGCCCAGCTATACCCGTCTTGTTAATGGACTGCTTGGTTTGCCTACCGACCAGTATTATGTACGGTTTGCTCTGCTAGCCTTTGATTGTCCCCAATCAAACTACAAGGCAGCAGGTTTTGGCCATCTAACTTCCATCATCTATCCTGTACAGTTGGTCAAAGCAAAATAAGAAACTAACAGCATATTTCACAATATACCATATGGTATCTTCTTCTTCGTCGCTGATGTTCAATGTCTACACAATGAGTCTGGTTCTCTGGGTGTATGTTTAGTTTAGTTTAGTCGTCGATCACCATCACTGCACGTCGAACAAATTAGTCCATAAGTGCCCGATCTCTCCCTCAGTATGTCCATCAGCAGTGTGGCACTAACGACACCGGCTCTTTGTTGGTTTACAATTCTTCTTTGTCTGCCAGCATACTTCTTGTCGAGCTACACACACTTAACTTTGAGTTCTTGCAGTCTGGTTAGTGTTGTGGATTCACCGCTATTACGTGAATCCTGTACACGCCCTCTCTCCCTTAAGGAATTTATAATATCAGCCTGGTCCATTGCTCGCCTGCTTTGGACAGCAGCCATACCTGCAAGCCTATCCGCACGTTCATTCCCCTTTACACCTGCATGCCCTGGCACAAAAATAAAACTGATCTTTGTCAGCTTAGACCTCCCCAGCGATTCTATCCAATGTCTCCTAGTCTGGGTGTATGTTGTGTTTGTTAGTTCATCAAGGCTTCCAAACAGCTTTGTGTAGATGTCTGTGTACCTTCTTCTTCTTCTTCATTTGTTCTTTACGACCAATTTTAATCACTCTTGTGATAAGTTTGATCTTTGCCAAGAACGTGTATACGTTGCACATTGGTTTGGTAGGCCCTAAACGCATAGACTTCTACACGTTTAGGACACATGCATCCGTTTCAGCCAAACCTCCTTAGTCGCCTCTTACGACATGCGTGGCAGGTAACAGTGGTTCTATTCTTTACACCCCAATTGGGCCCCGGTAACCACTCATGCTGTCTGTGTACCATATGGTATGAAAATGGGTTCTCTACCTATTTTCTTGTACTTTTGACATCGCTTCTTCTTATTGAATTTTGTTTAACAGTGATAGATAGTACTGGACAATATTAACTTTAATATTTCAAAACAAATTCAGTATACCTTTTGATATGCCAGCATTTGTAGCTGTAGCTCCCTGCCTCTTCACTAACTCTAGAACCTCTGGTTTAAGCTCAAGCTTCATGGTTATTGTCCAACAATTGTACAGTCCTTAACTGAAAAATTGAATAACTTTAATTAATAGACATCACACTATACAATTTTATCTGCTTAAGCAACAATTAGATGTTTAGCTGCTAAGGACGTGTTAGACGTTTTCCCATTCACTGCTAAAGACCATTAACACGCTCTGTTATCTCTCCTCTGTGGGCTAAAGACGTGTTAACATGTTATACATTTCTACTGTCACTGCTATAAGCGTACATTCACGCTTGTGACTAGAAACACAGAGTAGCTATTTTTAGTTACGCTTCGGAAAGTATGTAGCAGCTGATAGGGTTAAAAAAATTAGCGGTAATGATTAATTATTATCTATTGTGTAACCATGCACATGCTCTAAAGGCCTTCCCTATAACCAACCAGATCTTGAAAGTACATACAAAAAAGATAAAGATCCTGAGAATAAATGTAATAAATATTAACCAGATTACACTAGGAGAAACAGTTCTGAAGGAATAGAATTCATATATTTATCTTGACACAGCATCAAAAATAATGGAAAACATATAAGGATATCTAAATTGATTGATTGGATCATTACTATTGCAAAGCCGTGTGTTGCCAGGGCTCGCAAAGGGAGCAAAGAATGGTATCACAGTGACCTAAAAGCATGTCGAAGAGGTATAGGGAAGCTACCCTAGTAAATAAAAGCGTTGCAGAAAACGGATGTGTTGGCCTACTTGTAGGCACAGAAATGGCACAACATACAATCGCTCTTAGGCTCAGATCCCATACAAATCACAAAGAGTGGTTTAACTATTTTTGTTGGTATTCCATACTGATGGAGTGTATTCCATAATGATAATCTTCCACAGAGATTCCCGGTGCAGGCTATCAAATGCTTTTTCAATGGCAACAAAAATGATATTCATGGAACTACCCATTAATTGCTTTGTTCAACCATATGGCACAGTGTAAAATGTATGTATGCATGTTTTTATTTTCCTAAAACATGCTTTCTCTTTCCTAATTTTTTGATCCTATGCTACTATCCTTCTTTGAAAGATCGTTCCATTAAATATTTTACTTGTTATTGGTAACAGGGTTATTTCTCTCCAGTTAATACAATTTCCAAAACGGTCACTTATTTGTAACACTTAAATTCCCTTCTTTGGTAACTTGATAATGGATCCTATTCTTCATTTTTCCTGAATTACTTCTTTATTTCGTGCATCATTTAGAATTTTGTACAGGAGTCTTGAGATTTCTGCCATCTGAAATTCTGTGCAAACTCCATCACTACCAGGTGCTGCACCTTAATGGCTTCTTTCACCTTCACTTGGGAGAGGGGTTGGATGTTTATGTCTAATTCCTCTTCTGCACCTGCTATGTTAGTACAGTAAGTACAAATGGATTTGGGGTGGCTTAGCAACTATTAAAAATGTTCTGTCCACATTTTGATTTTAAACACATCACCTCTTCTGTGTTTGCTCTAATATATTATATAACTACGCATAAACCAGTCTAGAAATATTAATTTTATATATATTTTTTTACCGAAACTTTTTTTCAATTTCTTTATCGAAAAGTCCATACAGTGGATTTTACCTGTGGCTGTGTCAAATGATAAATGTCTCCTTTATTTGTTTTCTTTCTGTACATTAATATTTAATATCTACTGTATGAACTATTTGAATATTGATTACAAAGAAATAAAAAAACAAGAATTTGCAGAAAATAATAAATATTCAAGATTCCAAAGCAAATCTTAGCATTACTTGATATATTAATTATTAAAACTAGAAACGTGTTGCAATTTTTAGTACTACTCGTCTACTCTAAAGTAAACCGCAGGTCACAAACTTCACAAAATAATTACACTGAACTGCTTATTGAGTATTGAGCATAGTACAAAAGTAAGGTTAGTAATAAACGTAGATGTAGAGATTTTTACAAATGAATTTTAAATAAACTTTTAATAAAGTATAAAGAAAGGCAGAAGAGTGACACTGACAAGGCAACAAACAAGGGTTAACACTGAAATACAAAACATTTGAAATTTGACTATGACTGAATGTCTAATAGTATGACATAGATAGAATAAGTAATTAAGTATGTCAGAATTATTTAACCATGAGAATGAGTGAAAATGTGTGTTTATCAAAGTAATACTTATTAACTTATAACTTACTTATGATTATGTGCTAGTCTAGAGTATAATAATAATAATGATAATCATGTATTACTAATAATTACTTGTATTATTTATTATAATTAATTAACCGGCTGATGAGGGTGAGGCTGATGAAATTTTAATATTATATAATTATATTTAAATATTTTATATATCATTATCATCATATTATTGAAATATATAATTTTAGACATTTTAAAAATGAAATGGTTATTATAATCATTACCATTACTTAAATTACTTGCCATTCATTGAATAATTCACTAAATACTATTAACTATAATAATACACTAATACAGTTCAGTTATTTACTGAGTTAGTAATACTAATTTTTAGTAACCTAAAGTAGAAGTATAAATAGCATCCAGTACCAACTATATATCATCAGCATGCCATACAATGGTACATTCCCCACTAAACCACTAATCAGCAGAAGCTAAGCATTTGCCATATCTAGTACTGAACTTTTGAGTATGTATACAGTCCAAAGCAGAAAGTTGTGTAGTGTGGACTGGTGTGGTTGTCGAAAACATATCGGCGAACTTGACTTACTAATTTACAAGAGACATTTAATATTTTTGAAACAGAATGAAGAGTGCTAATGCGTTTTATTGCTAAATTAGTGAATGCTAATTTATTGCAAAATGTTAACTCATATATGTCAGTGGAATATACATACACTTTTGTCACGTCGACAGTAAAACGTGAGTCTGGAGTACATACCTTGTTGCTGACCGAAGTTGTTAGCACTGTCACACCATTTGCCGGGTTATGGTATCCATTTTGATTTACAAGTATGAAGAGCGAGGCGTCTTGATATTAGCCAACAGTTTCAGTGTTTGACTGATTAAAAACCTACACAGCGTTGATATGAAGATGAGTATCGTTATAAAGAATTTGAAAATGTCGTCTAACTATATTAAAATTAAATGAACAAATAATATTAGTTTAGATTTTAAAGAACACATTTCCTGAAGAATTTACCACGAGATTTATTTAAAATATTATTATTTATTTTGTTTATTTTGCTATTTTATAATTTGCGTCATTTAAGTAGAGATTATGGATAGTTTTACGGTACTAAAATGGGACCCAGTTATGCTTGTCTATTCATGGGTCATCTTGAGCACCTAGTATGGAATTCCTATGATGGCCCTCTTCCGTCTGTGTATCATAGATACATTGATGATTGTATTGGCATTACCGATATGCCTGAAGCCGATTTGTCACGCTTCATTAATTTCATTAATGTCTTCAATCCGGCTATTCGGTTTACATCTCACATCTCTACCTCTTGTGTCAACTTTCTTGACATCACTATCACTATCAGCCTATCCACCATCACTACATCAGTATACTACAAGCCTACTGATGCACATAGTTTTCTTCTTTATACCTCTTCCCATTCCCAGGCTTGTCGTGACTCTTTACCATTCTCTCAACTTTTGCGCCTTCGTCGCCTCTGTAGCGAGGACGACGATTTCCTCGATAGAGCTCACGAGATGCTGGATTTCTTCGTAAGCGCTTATACCCGGATAAGGTGCTTGCTTCTGCTATGCGGCGAGTTCAGCAAATTTCTCGCCAGGAGGCTCACTCTAACCAGCATAGAACTTCCAATTCTAACAGGGTGAAACTTGTCTTAACTTTCCACCCTCATATTTCCCCTTGTGTAGAAAGTCGTATTCCGTCATCTCTCCATTCTTCAGTCTGATCCTGATACACGTTCAATCTTCCAACACTATCCTTTGGTGGCGTACAGACGGGACAGAAGCCTTAGGATATGTTGGTTCACAGTCGCCTCAAGCCTAACATCCAGAGTCATTTTGGCACCATCCAGTGTGGCCGTCGGCGCTGCAACACTTGTGCTTATGTAATACAGACCCGCACGGTGTCTTTTCCAAAGCCACGTTCGTTGTTGAAGACAGTTTCACGTGCGAGTCCCGTAATATTATCTATGCCATTATCTGCAAGCGGTTCAACAAGGCCTATATTGGGGAAACCGGCAGGAGACTCAGTGACCGATTCGCCCAACACTTGCGCGATATACGCCAATGCTCTGTGACCCTGTAGCTACCCATTTCAATGATACTGGCCATTCAGGAGCTTGCGATGTCCAGGTCACAGCCATCCGATCATGTTCCTCTGATGATCGTAGTCGATTTGCTCTGGAGAATCGGTTGATTTCTTTGTATGGTACCTTGCGACCACGCGGGCTCAACGTATTACATTCTTATGCTTCTAGTACTTTCTCTTCCCATGCTTTGTAATCTCTATGGGTATATGTTGCATGTATTACATTCTTATGCTTCTTAGTACTTTCTCTTCCCATGCTTTATAATCTATATGGGTATATGTTGCATGTATTCAAGTTATATATTTACTAGATGTTTCATTGTTTCTTTTCTATTTCTAGTTTTTATGTGTGTTTTTGTGTTACATTTATTTCGTTATTCGTTTTTATTCCAGATTTTCCTTAGCTACGTTGGTATTTGGTCGTCCATTTGTGTTTCATGTTAATTTGTCACTCCTGTTTGTTCGTTTGCTTGATAAAGGCCTTGTTGGTCGAAACGTTGCTGTTTATCGTCACTATTTATGTATTTTGTAAAACTATAGTACTTTGTTTGTACGTGTTTCACTATTTACCAAGTTTTACTGCAGTTTCCCCCTATTTCGATAGTTTTACGAGTATTTGTCTTTTTCAGAAAAGCTCAAGAAAATGAATACGTATACTTTACATGCAAACCAACGTAGTTTACAGGCGCATGCATGTGTGCAAGTGTATGACATGATCATATGCGTCCTCGTTGTTCTGTCATCACATCTCAGTAGTAACTTCAATGTACGATTTATCTCTACGTCATCCGCAAATATATTGTCATCATCATTAGGTGCCGTCTCTGCCCGGAAGGTTAGCTGCAGAAGCCTTCCAATGTCCTGTCTCTTACCTTGATGTTGTACACTGCCAGGCTGTACTATCACTTATGTCTCTCCGTCTTTCCCTTGTTCGCCGACTCTCAACCTTCCCCTAGAATAATGTTTTGATCAAAGTGTCATTCTCTTCATGTGTTAGATACATTTCACTGGATTTTTATTTTCAGTAGTGGAGCCGTAGGGGCAATACAATTAGGCGTCAGGGTAACGACAGTGTCAGATAGCTCAGACTGACCAAAACTATGGTCCATCTCCACATTGTGGCTCTGGAAACGGGCTATAGTCTGGAAAAAGAGGGTGGGTCCGAGGGAAAAAGCGCATATATTAGTTTTTATTAGTGTAAGCACAGCTTATGCTAAAAACATGGACATAAAAAAAGAATGAACACTGATGTCCTGAAAGAACTGAATGTTAAAGACAATTGATTGATAAACAATATACTATACAGAAAAATTAGATACTTTGGTCACATCAAGCGTCACGATGGCCTGGAGAGAACAATACTAGAGGGCAGGGTCCCAGGACGCAGAGGCAGAGCAAGAAGAAGATGGCTACAAGATATTAAAGAAACCATGAATATGACCATCGACGAAGTGGGTGAACTGGCTAGAGACAGAGTGAATTTTAGATGCGCTGCAAAGAGAGCAACGTCCTATAAAGAACACGCACCTTGATGATGATGCATAGCTATGCATGGTAGGATATTGGCAAGGTCATCAGAGTTGAAGCAAGTCAATTATATGATCTCATTCAAAAGATGGAGAAATAACTTCTATTTTAGGCAGCAAATTTTGGTTTTCAGATAAAGTGAAAACCCCTCATTGACATACATCAGTGTTGTCTACTTATAACAGTGGATGTTTGGTCATCAATGCTGCGAGGACTACCTACGTGCTTGTCTATCTACTACCATGGGAATTTGCAGTTTGGAGTTTCCTTTCTCGAAATAAGACAATAAATAGTTTTTTTTCGACAACTATCCGTGACTTTTAACTGTAATCCTTACGGTTTCAAATTAATATATATTTTGCATCAACAATATCAGATTATGCGTGTGGTTTACAAACATAGAATAGTTAAAGCAACCACAGATCTGGGGAGGGGGTGAGGGTGGGGTGTCATGTGCGGTAATTCCTTCTCACTCAAAACGAAAATCAGAGACATTGGACCTTTTGATTTGTTTTTCTACTTCAAACGCTCCATATTGACCACATGTTAAACGACTCTTTGTGATTTATATGTGATCTGAGCCTAAGAGTGATTTTTGCTGTGCTAGTTATGCGCCTACAAGAAGGCCAGCACATCTGATTTCTGCGACGCTATAGATTTACTAGAGTAGCTTCCTAGGCCCTACCTCAGCCGCTTCTTACGACATGCCATGTAGGTCGCAGTGTTACTATTCTTTGCTCCCCTTGCGAGCTCCGGCATCACACGAGCGAACTAATCAAAAATCACAAGAGACTCGGGGAGATATGGTCTCTTCATTCAGTCAATACGTACTGACGGACTGCTGTATACAGTGAAGAATAATCGCAAATGTGGAGGACACAAACGTTAGCTATGTTCATAGGCCAAATGCAAATATAGAACCATAATTCTTTTTAGTGACGATTGGTATATGAAAGATGAAGTATTTTCATTAAGATTGAAACTAAACATTTCATTTCTTTTCTTGGTCTGCGTGGACTATATTTTTTTGTTCTTCAAGTCAATGTGAGAGGTACTGCCCTGCGTTCCCCGTGTTCCTTCAGCTTCTTCTTGCGTCTGCCCGCTACGAATTCAAGCGTGGTTAGTGCGCCTGGAATGGTGCTTAGGCGACCATGTTACAATTTTTGGCTTTTCTTATTAATTCTGATTGTTGTGGGTTCGAAACACTAAGATTATTACTGAAACTGTGTGTAACACTGTCGGTGGATGGCGTGCTATTTCTGCCAAGAAATATGGGAAACCGGTGCCGTGAAGTTAGTTAGTTAGTCTTTCCTCTTGGGCCTGTGGGCGGCGCAGAGGTCATAGTTCTCCATGTCTCGCGGTTCGTTGCTATCTGTTTTAGGTCTTTAATGTTTACTAGGCCCATCGTTGAGCCTTCTCTGGTGATGGTTCTACGCAGAGTCTCTCTGGTCTTCCTCGTTTTCTTTTCCCTCTGGTGTCCATATGAGGGATTGGTAAGGAGTCTTCTCTCATCCATTCTAAGTGTGTGGCCGATGTAGTTCCAGCGGCGCTTTCTTATAAAATTTCCGTGAAGTAAATCATGGAGATTATGTGCTTGTATCTCTCTTCAAAGATACTAAGTTCGTTTTTTTGATCTCCTTGGTAGCTTTTGTCTGCACCTCGCCAGAAAATAATATTTCAGGCAGTCAATGTTGCGAACCTTGTGACTGGCCCATCGTATTTGTGGTTGAATCAGAATAGTGTCGGTGCTAGGACTGTCAATTTTGTTCTTCTTCTTTGCGTTCGTTCCTTACGACCAATTTTAATCACTTTGTGATATGTTTGATCTTTGCCAAGAACGTGTGTACGTTGCACATTGGTTTGGTAGGCCCCCAAACGCATATATTTCTACACGTTTAGGACATGTGCATCCGATTTCAGCCAAACCTCCTTAGTCATCTCTTACGACATGCGTGGCAGGTAACCGTGGTTCTATTCTTTACACCCAAATCTGGGCCCCGGTAACCACTCGGGCGATCAACTTTGTCGAGGAGGACGGTATCTTGGACCATGCATTATCACTTAATTTTCATAGCCTTTCTGAGACCTACTGCGTGAAAGTGTTTCAACTTGTTCACATTTCTTCTGTAAACAGTCCATTGTTCTCGTACGCACATCAGCTATGCGAGTACCTAGTCCTTGGCTCATGGTAATGTACCTATTTGAGACCTCTGTGACATGTAGGTAATGTGCTCGCCTCTCTCTCCAAATGTACCGGTTCGTTTACAACATAGAACGATCTGCGCCCCCCTTTCCACTGAATCCCTGATCTCAATGTAGGCAGAGGCGGCTCGTCATTAAGGGCCAGTGGAGTCGGGTCCCATCAAAAATAATGTGTAACGTGTATTTATTATTTTATAAATTAAAAAATAATAACCCAAATTCATGATTTTTCCAAAAATATATGTCTGGCCCCACCAGCAAAAATGGCCAAGAGCCGCCACTGAATGTAGGTGAGATTTAATTCATATTTCTATCAGAGATGGGCGATAGAATGTAGGTCATGTGATCAATTAAGCATGTAAAAGACTCACTGGTAGTTGAAAATCGATTCACTATACATAACACTTGATGATTTGGTTATTGGTTATTGGTTACTAAACTGACGTCATTGCACTCCGGGCAGACCCATAGGTGCTCAGTCTCCCCAACAGATATCGAAGAGTATGCATACTGATGGTTCCGTGGTTCGCTGATTAAACACACCTCTCACTCTGCCTCTCAGGCATCCAGTTCGACTTGAACAACGGGTAACTCCAAACTGCTTAAATCGCTTCAACATCGATTTTAGTGTCCTCATCCAACAGAGAGTCTCGAAGAGACCGAAGAATATCCCCTTATCCATCTTCAACTCCCAACAATCGATGCTGTTGATGATTTACTATATATATATATATTTATATATACAGTGGCGGCTCGTGATCTTGTTTGTTGGTGGGACCAGATAACAATTTTCCAAAAAATCATGGTTTTGGGTGGTTATATTTTTATTTATAAAATAATAAATACACGATATTCATTGTTTTTGCAGGGGCCCGCTCCACTGGCCCTTAATGACGTACCACCACTATATATATATATATATATATATATATATATATATATATATACACGTATATATGGGATCTCTGTGCGTAGATGTTAGGTACTCGCCTCTTGTTCCAAAGGTACTTGGCTCGCTCCCTGATCTCAGTGTAGATGAGACAGAGTACCTAGTCCTTCAGAGACGGCGATAAACGTATGTCCGTGATCAAGTTGAGCTCTAAAAAGTACCCATGGCAGTTTAAAGTCTAGAAGAGTTGGGTGGAAAACCGCTGCCCTAGCAAAATTCATTCCTAACAAATATTGTCACTATCTTCTAAATTACATCGAGGTCCCTCGCCGGTGCTACGGAATTCGGGCACTGCCGTTGAAATCTTCCTGTATAAGAAAGAGATCGGAGCACACATGGTTACTCAAGTGCAATGATGATGGTCATATCAATCAACCATTCAATTTATACGTATAGGTATGTGATTGCCTCAGATCAGAAACAATCAAACACCCACTGTACAAAAATACTGATCTTCTTCTTCTTTGCGTTCGTTATTTACGACCAATTTTAATCACTCTTTGTGATATGTTTGATCTTTGTCAAGAACGTGTATACGTTGCACATTGGTTTGGTAGGCCCCTAAACACATAAACCTCTACACGATTAGTACACGGGCATCCGATTTCAGCCAAACTTCCTTAGTCGCCTCTTACGACATGCAGGTAACAGTGGTTCTATTCTTTACACCCAAAATCTGGGCCCCGGTAACCACTCGGGCGAAAAATACTATTGATATCAGAATCAAGATTGAAATGTCGTGGATGGCCAAACCTGACAGAGTAATTGGTCTGGTGATCACAGTTGCGACTCTACACAAAATGGGAAGAATGGATCTCGGTAGATGGTGGCATGGCCAACTTCCGCACTGTTGTCATTGCCGTTGGAAGTGAATGTAGAGATTAGAAAAATATGAAATTTATAATTAAGCAGATGATAGTAGATAATGCAAGCGTAGATGATGTTGTTGTATATATAGATGGATCTGTGCCTCGTGGTTAGAATTTACTCTAATGTTTTCTAGTTAGGTAGGGACGTTGCTGAGCGGAGCGTACAGAACAACTACTTCCAGTATGATGGAGGTTGTGGCCGCTACTGCTAACTGTCTCTATGGGACTTCGTTTACTGGGGCGATTATTGTTTTCGGCTCCCATTCGATGCCCTGAAAGGTCCGAAACGGAAGGTTATAGTTGGAGTGGATGTCGACTATCGAAGTTTCCAACCTCCAGAGAGCTTACGTGAATCTCATACCCTTAACACGCGGATGTTTGCGACAACGAGAGAGCTTGCATCAATAGCACCAACCGTCGGTAGTTGAAGATCAATAGGGTGGAGTTTTCGGGTTTCTCAACTACCGCCTATTGCAGGAAGACACCGAAATTGATACTTAATCTATCCAACGATTTAAAGAGTTTGAAATTACACGTTAGAATGGCAGAACTGAATGTCTGACGGGTAGAATGAGGCGTGTGGTTAACCAGAGAGTCACGGGAACCGCCATATATCAACTTTTCGATTGCTGCTGGGTGAGACAGAGTACCTTGGGATCTGCCCGGAGTGCTATCACGTCTGTACTTTCACTTGTAAAAAATAATAATATTTCTCACATTAACATCGAATACGTAATTTTGCGAATACCGGCAGTGTCCGTACGGCGTCTAATCGTACGTTATTTTAATGTTTCGGTTAATTTTGCTGTGGTGATAACATTGACATGTGAGTAACCAAAAATATACATAACTATCAATTTACTTTCCTATATATAGAGAGAAATCTATACTATAAATTAAGTAGACACATGACTTTGCTATATAAATTCAGCTTAGTTGTTTTAATGTGTCATCAGCTGTAGGCTAATGAATTTGTCAGATACGACTTATGATTATTAAACCTAATAATAAGATTTACTATTTCAGTTTCATCTATTCTTAAGTTATTCGACATCACTCATCATATGATCACTGATAATCACATTTCACATTGGGCTTGGCTTTCAATTTTCTTTACTGTCATATTCAGTTGTTACACAGTACTACAGTCTATTGACGAGAATCATAGTATATCAATATATTACTTACCTGCATTACAAAAGTAATACAAGTGACGCAAAAGATCTTTGGAATTATAAACATTCATTTAGTGTCAAGTGAAAGGGAAGGATTGAAAGACTAAGACTTTCACAATTCTCATTCTGAATTCATTGTTGCCCATCACACGTCTGTTTATTTCAGTGACCTATTAGACTATTATTTATTATCGTCATTAAATAGCTGAGGAATGCCACCTAGGCCTAACGGTACTTTGGTTGGAATTTCTCTTCTCAGGCCAAATGAGGCAAATGTGCTGTCTTCATTCTCAAATCACAAGCCATGTCTTGAATAATCCATCTTCTCTATGGTCTTCCTCTTTGCCGCGATGTCTCCTAATTGTCTTTTCAAACTCTTTATGTCTTTTTATGTCGAAAAATGCTTCAATTTCTTATTTGTAGCATTAGCTACATTGTTATGGTCTCACCACGACTGTAGACATATGATCTCTGTAATGGAGGCTATGGTGATGGATACGATGGTCACTGCCAGGAAAGAAAGCAATGGAAGACTAACTTACAAGAAGAGGCCTAGAAAATCCAACAGTAATGTGGAAAAGAACTCAAAATCAAAGAAAACTAGCCGATGGTACAAATAAGAAAATTGAAGTATTTTAGACATGTAAGACCACAGAGAAAATCTATTCAGGATGTAACTGATGATATGAGCATGATGACTGCAGAGGCAGGACATCTGGCATATGAGAGAGAGAAAAGTTCTACTCAGGACTAGCTATTTGATGATTTTCTTCTTCTATGCGTTCGTTCTTTCGACCAATTTTAATCACTCTTTGCGATATGTTTGATCTTTACCAAGAATGTTTATACGTTGCA
Source organism: Arion vulgaris (assembly GCA_020796225.1). Lineage (NCBI taxonomy): Eukaryota > Metazoa > Mollusca > Gastropoda > Stylommatophora > Arionidae > Arion > Arion vulgaris. The sequence goes on along the minus strand of CM036758.1, from coordinate 64,287,134 downwards.
CATTGGTATGGTAGGCCCCTAAACGCATAGACTTCTACACATCTAGGACACATGCATCCGATTTCATCTAAACCTTAGTCGCCTCTTACGACATGCGTGGCAGGTAACAGAGGTTCTATTCTTTACACCCCAAATCTGGGCCCCGGTAACCACTAGGGCGATTTGATGACGAGGACATTAATAATACATTCCAGTTGTTTACTATTTTAGGTCACTTCTCAGGACAAATTAGATATGTAAATTATGCTGACATTTATGTTGACCTCCATTTCGAAACAAGGTCACAAACTCAAAAGTTTCCTATGAGGGTTGATTTCATTTGAAAAATTATTTTTGAGAGGTTCACATGCGAAACTATGATTTTACAATTTAAGTTTATCCCGATATGATTGTCGATGTATGTGCATGTTTATGTGACCAACTTCCCTCCCAAACAATGCACCCATACATCATTTGTCTATTCTACAGTTGACTTGTCATACTCACTGTGTCATAGCAACAAGATATTCTTTCAGTAAAGCAAAATGTCTGAGGATTGGGGAGAGTTAATTACTCAACAAGAAGCTGGACTGACATCAAAGGTAATTTGTATTGTAATGTAAAGCTGGTCACATCAAGCGTCACGATGGCCTGGAAAGAACAATACTAGAGGGCAGGGTCCCAGGACGCAGAGGCAGACCAAGAAGAAGATGGCTACAAGATATTAAAGAAACCATGAACATGACCATCGACAAGTGGGGAACTGACAAGAGATAGAGTAAATTAGATGTGCTGCAAAGAGAGCAACGTCCTATAAAGGATACACACCTTGATGATGAATGTAAAGCTGACGTTCGTTTATCTTGCTGACAATTTTGTCAAAACCCGAATTTTCTTTTCAAAGTCTGATGATTACCAGACTGATAATTTCAAAGTCTGATTCTTGTAACACCCAGCAATTCCAGTAGAGACTAAAAGACAGATTATAAATGCAATCTTCATACCAACACTGTGCTACCAGTGCCAAACATGGGCACTGACTAAAGTACAAGAAAGGAAAATTACCACATGGAAAGTGAGATGCTTGAGGAAAGCGGTGAATAAAACGAAGAGGCCATATACGAAATGAGGAAATTAGAACAGTCGGAACAACACCTGCTATTAGATTCATTGAAAAACATAGACTCAAATCGTTTGGCCACTTGGTGAGAATGAACCCGAATACACCAGTTGCAAGAGCGTAGAACCTGAAAATTGAATCATCAAGAGGAAGGGGCAGACCAAGAAAAAGATGGGATGATGGAGTTACAGACATCTTAAAACCCCACAATACCACAGCATATCAAGCGACTAAGCGTGCACTATCTCAGAAACCGATCATCAGTTAAACCTGCTACGCTTAAGGGGGCATTCAGTAGTGTGGTGATCAAGAAGCTATTTTCGTTATTTTCATGTTAATGTAAAATTTGTATAACCATTTTGAAAGATTATCGCCAGTGGTTACCGAGGCCCAAATTTGGGGTGTAAAGAATAGAACCACTGTTACCTGCCACGCACGTCGTAAGAGGCGACTAAGGTGGTTTGGCTGAAATCGGATGCACATGTCCTAAACGTGTAGAAGTCTATGCGTTTAGGGCCTACCAAACAAATGTGCAACGTATACACGTTCTTGGCAAAGATCAAACATATTACAAAGAGTGATTAAAATTTGTCGTAAGAACGACGCAAAGAAGAAGAAGAAAGATTATGACTTATGATAGTAGAAAAATAAGTAAAAAAATACCTAAAGCTTGCCATGGAAACAATACAAAATGGCCACCAAAAACAAAATTTCAAATCCCTAAGGCTCTGAATCTAATGAATGTAAATGAATTCTGTTTTCACTTTAGTCAGCAATTGTAATATCTAAAATATTACACATGATTTTTAGGATATATTGAATATATTAAATTTTTAAATTAATTTTGGGTCAAAATTTGGTAAAAAAAAACTGTTTTTGGTGGGTGTGTTTACCCAAAAATTCATAAAAAATGTATTATTTAATATATCCTAAAAATCATGTGTAATTTTGTAGATATTACAATTGCTCACTGTAGAGTGAAAACATAATTCATTTATATTCATTACTTTCAGAGTCTTAGAGATTAAAAAAAATGTGTTTGGCTGTCATTTTTTATTGTTTCCATGGCAATGTGTTGACATATTTTTGAAAACTAAACATTTTCTGCTCTTTTAAGTCATAATATCTCAAAATTGTAATAAAAATTCTATATTAATATGAAAGCAACGAAAAAAGTTTCCAGACCAGAATCTCCCCTTAACTGCAAAAAAAAACCCAGAGAAGGACACAAGAAAGAAAGAAAGCAAAGATGATTATCAGTCACTGGCATGAGTCATCTCATGACAGTTTCCCTATGACCATTCAGATCTGATACCATGCTACAGTTTAACTCCAGATGTACCGTGAAACCTTTCACCATAACCTCTTCTGGTGCCATGCGTGGGGGATGATGTCAGGAATGTCAGGAAGATGGGGGATTCTTCCTCCAAGGTCAGATAAGTGGCACATATAGTATGGAACGAAAGAACAGCTTACAAACACATACAGATACCACCACATAACATCTGAGCGTAGGGCAAGAACCTAATTATCGATGGATCATTGAAGAACTTCAGATGTGGTTCTTTAAAGTGGGTTTTTCAGTTAGTAAATTTTCAGTTCCATTGAAATGAGTTGCTACACAGAGCAGTTGCTTATCATCATCATCAGGTGCTGTCTCCACATCAAAAGGTTGGCTGCAATGAATCTCCAGCATCCTCTGTCTTTCGCCTTGGTGTTGCACACTGCCAGACTGTAACCTGTCCATTTCTTAAAGTTTCCCTACCGCTTATCTCTCGGTCTTCCCCCTCAACTTTCCCCTCTAGTAAATGTTTTATCATGGTGTCATGTCTTTTATGTGCCCAAAATACTTTACTTGTCTGAATTTTATTTCTCTTATTAATTGTTTCTTCATGCCTAGTTTTGCTAAAACTTGTTTATTTGTCTGTTTTTTTGTCCACGAAACTCTGCCTATTCTTCTATATATCCACATCTCAAATGCATCAATTCTGTCTTCTAACTGCTTGTTCATTGTCCATGTTTCGAGCCATACATTAATATAGGATATATATAGCATTTGATCATTCTCATTTTTATCCTGTTTGTAATTTGTTTGGATGTCAGTAACTTTCTCATACTATTGAAATTATCCTTGGGCATTCCTATTCTCTTTTTAATTTCTGTTATACATCTGCCATCACATACATTTTGTCAGAAATGGCCAATACGTTTTTTTACCAGTTTCTATTCCTTATTTCAAAGTGGTTTTGACAAACATTACAAAAATTAGTTTGTATGACAACATCTTTGAACTGAAAAACAGTTCTAAATGATATTTATGCCTTTTTACAAAAACATTCTAGATTGATGCCTTGACTATTAAAAAAGAGGAAACTTCAGTAGATAATGCAGCAAAGTCAGGCGATAAGGAAACAAAAGCACCCTTAGCTGTAGTCCAAACTCCAACAAATTCTGGTGATGTACCTGCAGACAAAGAAAGTGAGACTAAGGAAGATGGAGATGAAAAAGGTGAGTTGAGTTTATAAATAAAATCTGAACTGTTTGTATTTAAGAAATGTAATGTACAAGATTAACCTTTTAAAATATGTTGCAAATATCAACTTTAATCCTTTCAGCCCCAGGCACCATGTTATGCGCTTTACGGCCTGGTGCATCCGTTTTCTGCAAGCATTTGTTTTGGGTTAGCATTCCCTAGCGGACACTAGCATCCGATTTCAGCCAAACCTCCTTAGTCACCTCTTATGACATGCGTGGCAGGTAACTGGTTTTCTCTCTCTGTCGATCCCCACCTAGACCGATGGACCAAATTTTATCATGAATTGTACTGTTATTTTTAGGGACTCCGTCTCTCCGTACAGCTTCTCGTGAAGCTCTGTGTTAACGGGCCAGGTTTCGCTTCTCGGGCCTGCTAAAAGCTGGCATCCTTGCAGTATATGCTCTGCTGTCATGTCCGCCTTTTCGCAGTGGCACAGGCTAGTTGTGCCAATTTTGAATTCGTTGAACATGTGGGCCCGAAGCCTGTTATGGCCAATACGGAGGCGGAATATAGCAACTTGTTCGTTATGGGATAGACCAACAGTGGTTCTATTCTTTACACCCCAAATTTGGGCATCGGTAACCACTTGGGCGACTAACAATTTATGTATTGTGGATTAAAAACTATAAGGAAATCAAGCTTTCGCGCAAAAATTAGTAAGAAGTACCATATTGTTTGGCTTGAATGCGCCTGAATTCATAACTGTGTCTGAAAAAAATATGCTTTCTTTACTATTCAGGTACTTGGTTTGCATCTCATATGGAGCAATCATGTTATATATTAGTGATACCTGATATCAGAGTAGGTGAGATCGAGTACCTAGTCCTGTCAGTGACAATAGGTAAAACATGGGTCCTGTGGTCAGGTTTGATTGTCGTCGTTCAAAGAAGAAAAGATTTGCGTTTCATGTTGAGTAGACAGACACTTTCATGTTGAGTAGACAGACACTTAAACTGATGTTATATTTTTTGTCCCCAGCTACTTCAAAGGAAGAATTATCAATGCTACACAAGCTGCTACACTCAGGTCTTGTGAAGTCAAAAGCAGACATTGAGATACTTCGGAAAGATCCAACTTCACCTCTGCACTCAGTCAAGTCATTTGAGGCTCTGCATTTGTAAGTGTAAGGTTTTGTAGCTCAGTAGTTTGCGTGTTGGGAGCTGCAAGAGATAGCTATAGATAGGAAGACTTGGCATGAGTTGGTTGAGGGCCTATGCCCCAATCCGGGGTAAAAGGCAAAGAGAGAGAGAGAGTTTGCTTGTAGGATTCAAATACCAAATGATAAATAGTACTCACATAAATTAGATAGAAAAAAAATGGTGCAGATGGATTAGACATGTCCTCAGGATGAGAAAAGAAAGGCGTCTAAGACATTCAATGCAGTAAGCACCCTAGGGACAGCGAGAAGAGAAAAAGGGATCTAGTGACACATAGAAGAGAAATTTTGAGGCAGAGCTTAAAGACATGCATAAGACTAAGTTTGAGGTAGAAAGAAAGACACAACCTGCTACCTTGCAGGTCGGCTGGGACAGCCCAAGGCTGACGGAGAGCGAACCCAGTAAACGCTGGCTAAAATCGGACACTTTGCCTAAGGATAAGCACCAGAGCTCCAAATGACACTGAAGATGTGACGAAACACACTCATGCTAAGGCTGCATGAGCCTGCCTGCCCAGCGTGTTCGCAGCACGTTGGACAATGGGTGACAAGCTCCATGTGAGTGCGGGTTCAATTCCACAGGCTGGCAGAAAATCCACAGGTTCTCCAGATTTACGGTGTTGTGGCACCGAACCAAAGGGTTGCGATGTCCATGGCACCGAACCCGAAGAACTGAAAGCTCAAGTGCTCTGACTTGGGGAAAAAAAGCTGCATGAATCAGATTTCCACATGAATGAGATTTATGGGGAGATCTGGTACATTGGTCAAAGCGGTGTTCGCCTGAGACAGAGAAGTAATTATTATATTATATAAATCATTTTTATCTTTTCAATATATCTGATCTGTGGAGTGTGGATGCAGTCATTCATGCCAGGGACAGGAAATAATGTCCACGACCTCAATTTACCTCCTTGGGAGGCTTTCAGCAACTCCGTCTGATTAACAATGCTAGGATTGACAGGATCTTTGATGTGGTAACTGACATCTGCTGAAAACTAAAGTCTGGCTGTTAGGATGGAGCCAGTCCTTTCATCATTAGTGTGGATTTATGGCTGTGAATTATATTATGTGAAGTCCTTTTGGAAATAAAAGTTTATCTTCCAAGCTTGTGAAATGGCATTCACTGCCACAATCGGTCAAATAACCTGAGATTTTAAAGACAGATCTAGCAATCTGTACATTGAAATGAGTTGCGAGGAGAAGGATCTACAAGGATGTGGAAGTTTAAGCTGGGGAATCTGGTAGCTCAATGGATGGTAGTGCAAATCCTATTCAATTATTGCTTAATCGTTGCCGAAACTACTGTCAGAGTTCTGATGCTGTCATATTGAACTAGCACCCACGCCTGAGTGGTTACCAGAGCCCAAATTTGGGGTGTAAAGAATAGAACCACTGTTATCTGCCACACGTCGTAAGAGGCGACTAAGGGGGTTTGGCTGAAATCGGATGCAAGTGTCCTAAACGTGTAGAAGTGTATGTGTTTAGGGCCTACCAAACCAATATGCAACGTATACACGTTCTTGGCAAAGATCAAACATATCACAAGAGTGATTAAAATTGGTAGTAAAGAAAAAACGCAAAGAAGAAGAAGAAAAACTAGCACCCAGATAGCTGAAAAGGGATAAAAGACTAATTAGGCTGTTAGTGAATTGATATCCTTACTTGGGGGTCTAAATTACAAGTACCTCTGAAGTCGGAGTTTGGCTTGCCTGAATGTTGAGGAGCACTAATGATAAGGAAAGCAAGCCTTTATGAAAATTTTTTTTAAAAGTAACGTGATCCAGACAGTTTGTTTCCAAACTAGTCACCCTGACTATGCCTGAATTCATAGCGGGCGAACAAGAAGAAGAAGTGTGGAATGAGATCTTTTCATTGGGGGACTGCCTAGAGTAGTTGATAGTAGCTCGGCCTGCTAGCTGTGAGACGCCTCATAGCTCGGGTTCGAACCTACTGTCCGGCATTTGTTCGAGTCCCTGGTCTTACTCAGGACGATAACGTGAGTACCTCTGAAGTCGGAGAAAATCTGCCTGTATGGCTAGGGAATACTAATTACGAGTACATTGAGCACACGGCTGCCAGTGTAAGTAATTTACAATGTGCACGCTGCTGCCATTGTAAGAAATTGGAAAACGGATTTTCACGCAAAAATCAGTTTCAGAGATGAAACTCGTCTGAGTTGAAAGCGGACAAAAGAAAGAAAAAAAAAAAGAAAAAAAAAAAAGATCTTTTCATTAAATATTTTTGGTTCAGTTATAGATGTGCTAATTTCGCCTGAGTGGTTGCCGGGCCCAAATTTGGGGTGTAAAGAATAGAACCACTGTTGCTTGCCACGCATGTCGTAAGAGGCGACTAAGGAGGTTTGACTAATCGGATGCATGTGTCCGCTAGGGAATGCTAACCCGAAACAAATGCTTGCAGAAAACGGATGCACCAGGCCGTAAGGCGCATAACATGGTGCAACGACCCCTCACAAGGAAAAATGGGATAACAGATTCTACGGTCGCCAATCTGCCTCAGAGATTTAGCCACGCAGTGACAATGTAAGACCTACCATCACGAGGGTGACCAAAATGTACTGCGGGAAGAGGTCAGCACAAATGGGGAAGCAGAAATCATAGGAATAATATCCTACAGAACTGCCCCCAGCATGCAGACTTGAGAAGAAAGAGGTGGCCCACTTACACCAGCTACCAAGACAAACTGTATGGCATGGCTGATAATCTGAGGCAGACGGCTGCCTTTATTAGAGAATCCCAAATCCCAATCCAGTGAGAATGCAGAAGAAGAAGAAGAAGATGTGCTAATTTTGTTTTCATAATTTACAACAGGAAACCAGAACTGCTGAAAGGTGTGTATGATATGGGTTTCAACGCACCTTCCAAAATTCAGGAAACAGCCCTACCAGCATTGCTAGTTGATCCGTAAGTTGATCTAAATTAATTCCTATTTTAGACCATTGCTAAGATTGTACTCTGAATTTAAAGACATGGTTGGTTAAAAAAGTTAATTGCATATCCTTTACAGGACTTTGCAATCAACCCCAGCTTTTAACGCTATTTGTAATTTTTCTAGGCATTATTACGTTCAGTAGTTTGCCATTGCTTTCTGAATAGGTGGGGCAATCGTTGTTTTGTAAAAATCCATGCGAAACAATTTGCCACCAAATTGTCTGCAGCGTGATTCTAAGTCAGAATGTCAGGGTTTATAGACCGAGTCACTATCCCCTCAGAGCACGACAGTATAAATACACTAAACAGAAAAGCACAGACCACAATCTTCAGACTTAGAACGGGACACTGCAGTCTCAGAGCACACCTCCACAGAATGGGTATCAGGGACTCGGCCTGCACCTGTGGAGCACCAAAGCAGTCCCCAGAGCACATCCTGCAAGACTGCCCTAGTCTGAGTAGTGAGAGATTGGAGATCTGGCCAACAGAAACAACACTACAAGACAAACTATGGGGAACCTGTGAAGACCTCAAGCCCTGTTTATGACACATAGCGGAGTAGTCGCATAGCAAAAGTTGATTGCAGAAGAAGAAGAAGACTATCCCCTGAGCCACAGACGCCACCCATGGTTGGTTACATTTGTTTAATGTTACTTTATAATAAGAATAGCACAGACTTTGTTAAGTGGTTATAGTGCTAGCTTTGCATTTTAATGAGACACAATGAACCATTGTGCATTCTAATTCACTCACTTACAAAATTTGTACTTAACTCACTGAGTTAGACACAGTATTGCTGATATAATAGAAGACTGCAGTAAAACTATGTAGCAATGGTGAAACATGTAAAAACAAAGTACTGTAGTTTTATACAGTACCGCCAGTGATTACCGGGCCCAAATTTGGGGTTTAAAGAATAGAACCACTGTTACCTGCCACGCATGTCGTAGAGGCGACTAGGAGATTTGGGTGAAATTGGATGCGCTTGTCCTAAACGTGTAGAAGTCTATGCGTTTAGGGACCTACAAACCAATGTGCAACATATACACGTTCTTGGCAAAGATCAAACTTATCACAAAGAGTGATTAAAATTGGTCATAAAGAATGAACACGAAGAAGAAGAACACAGTACAAAAACAATATACAGCGACGGTTCGAACAAAACCTTTGTTTTTCCTTTGCATTGTTTTCCTTTTGTGAATATGGACATGGGCAAGACTTGCCAGAATCAGTTGCACTGGTGCTGTGGCAGTGATTGTCTCAATTCATCGGTTACAGAATATATCTAATTCTAGAGATAAGGGATATGTATACAGTGATGACTGGCAGAAAGTGCCAGGACCATGCCCTCTGGCAAGAGCAGCCAAGTAAACTGTCTAGATCATGTTAGTTCTACAATTCAGCATCTATATAAATTACATCCCAGAAGAAGCAGACAAGTAGACTCCAGTCACTTTGTATCGGTGACATGACCGTATGGTACTGGGGCCTGCAAGGGAAGCAAAGAATAGTACCACTGCAACCCGCCAGAGTGGTTACGGGCCCAAATTTGGGGTGTAAATAATAGAACCACTGTTACCTGCCATGCATGTCGTAAGAGGCGACTAAGGAGTTTGGCTGAAATCGGATGCACATGTCCTAAACGTGTAAAAGTCTATGTGTTTAGGGGTCTGCAAAACCAATGTGCCACGTATACACGTTCTTGGCAAAGATCAAACATATCACAAAGAGTGATTAAAATTGGTTGTAAAGAACGACGCAAAGAAGAAGAAGAAGACCACTGCAACCTATAATACATGTCGTAAGAGGTGACTGATGTAGGCCCTAGGGATGCTACCTTGTAAATAAAAAGCAGCGCAGAAATCAAATGTGCTGGCCTACTTGTACAACCACTCTTAGGCTCAGATCACATACAAATCACACAGAGTGGTTGACAAGTTATCGATATTGGGTGTTCGAAGATGAAGTATCGATGACAGTCGCTTTGCATAGGTGGCAGTCACTTTGCATCTGTGGCAGTCACTTTGAATCAGTGACATGAGTCAACTCTGATGGCTCCTAGGAGAATCAGATCTGATTCGGGGACTGCCTAGAGTAGTTGATAGTAGCTCGGCCTGCTAGCTGTGAGACGCCTCATAGCTCGGGTTCGAACCTACTGTCCGGCATTTGTTCGAGTACCCTGGTCTCACTCAGGACGATAACGTGAGTACCTCTGAAGTCGGAGAAAATCTGCCTGTATGGCGAGGGAATACTAATTACCAGTACATTGAGCACACGGCTGCCAGTGTAAAGTAATTTACAATGTGCACGCTGCTGCCATTGTAAGAAATTGGTAAAACAGATTTTCACGCAAAAATCAGTTTCAGAGATGAAACTCGTCTGAGTTGAAAGCGGACGAAAAAAAAAAAAAAAAGATCTGATTCCATGCTTCAGTTTAAGTCCAAATATGGTACTTTAAAGTGAGCTTTTTCTTGTAAAATCTTACAGTTACTGTCTGTAGAAATTTGTGTCTTGTTGGATAATATGCAAACACTTTGACCGCAATTCAGATGTACCTATCCTACATGCCGTCGTGGCTTAACAGAGGCACAACACGCTCACGTTCTTTGTGCAAACAACATAAATAGTGTTAAACTTAGTTGATAAGAGCAAACACAAAAAAATAAACAAGCAACTATGCATAAATGCAGCCTTTTTTGCAGTCAATACGGCATGGAGGTAGAGAGGGTTTTAGTTTGCGACAAGTTTGCTGATATCATTGTCATTGTATCCCCTTTCTCCCCACCACTCTAATAAAAGTGGATGAGTTTCTGATGAAACATTACTAATAAAATCTGTTGGAGGTGTCAATGGTGTATATTTCATTTATTCTGCAGGCCTTGTAACATGATAGCCCAGAGTCAGAGTGGTACAGGCAAAACGGCTGCGTTTGTCCTGACCATGTTAAGCAGAGTGAACAGTTCACAGGACCATCCTGAAGTGAGTAGGATATTTTAAATATTGGGGGTTTTGTGGGCCACAGAATGAATATTTTACAGAATAGCCTACATATTAGTAAGTAATTTTTCTCTATGTGTTTAGGGGCCTACCAAACCAATGTGCAACGTATACACGTTCTTGGCAAAGATCAAACATATCACAAAGAGTGATTAAAATTGGTCTAAAGAACGAATGCAAAGAAGAAGAAGTAATTTGCCCGTGTGGTGCTGGGGCCTGCAAGTGAAGCAAAGAATAGTACCACTGCAACCTACAATGCATGTTGTAAGAGGCGGCTGATGTAGGCCCTCAGGATGCTGCCCTAGTAAATATAAAGCAGCGCAGAAATCGGATGTGTTGGCCTACTTGTAGGCGCTAACTGGCACAATGTACAATTGCTCTTAGGCTCAGATCACATACAAATCACACAGAGTGGTTAACAAGTAGTCGATATGGAACATTCGAAGAAGATTAGTAAGGTATTTTAAATATTGGGGATTTTGTGGGTTTAATGAGGGGCAGAGAGGAATAAGTTGTACTGTAATAGTTATACACCAAATAAGGGGACACTATTTGATAGTTGATTACTTGAAACTGTTCCTCAGTGCTTGTGTCTAGCTCCTACGTATGAGCTAGCCCTACAGATTGGTGATGTGACAAGAGAGATGAGCAAACATATGGTGGGCTTGAGCATTATATACGCAGTCAGAGGAGAGAGAGGTGAGGACAAATATCATTTTCTTTCCGTTCATTTGCTTGAAATATCTATATATTCACTATTATAATGAATAAGAAACATACACAGAAAATAGCAACATGCGAAATGAGATGTCTCTGCAAAGTCACCAACAGCACAAGAATCGACAGAGTAACGAATACCAGCATCAGAGAAAAGGTTGGAACAAGACCGTGCTTGAATTATGTAGCGAAACAGAGAATGAAGTGATTTGGCCACTTAGTAAGAATGCGAACAGACCAAACTGCCTATGAAGCTTTCCACAACAGAATATCAGGAAGGAAGGCGAGAGGAAGACCGAGGAAAAGGTGGATAGATAACGTAGTTGAATTCTGCCAGGGACTAAGAAAACCATCACACAAGCCACCAGAGAAGCGCAAGACATACATAAAACCACGACACTGGGTTAACAACCCGGTAACAGTGTGCTGACAAAAGTTGAATTCTGCCAGGGGACTAAGAAAACTATCACACAAGTCACCAAGAAGCGCATGACAAATACATAAAACCACAATACTGGGTTAACAACCCGGTAACAGTGTGCTGACAACACAAGTCACCAGAGAAGCACAAGACAAATACATAAAACCACAACACTGGATTAACAACCCGGTAACAGTGTGTTGACAACACAAGTCACCAGAGAAGCACAAGACAAATACATAAACCACAACACTGGGTTAACAGCCCGGTAACAGTGTGCTGACAACACAAGTCACCAGAGAAACACAAGACAAATACATAAACCACAACACTGTTAACAACCGGTAACAGTGTGCTGACAACACAAGTCACCAGAGAAACACAAGACAAATACATAAAACCACAACACTGGATTAACAACCCGGTAACAGTGTGTTGACAACACAAGTCACCAGAGAAGCGCAAGACAAATACATTAAACCACAACACTGGGTTAACAACCCGGTAACAGTGTGCTGACAAAAGAAAAAGATGTACACAGAGGTTACTAAGAACAACCATTACCCTGCCCCAAGATAGCAGTTAACAGACTAGACAGGGGGTCAAAAGGCTCATGAGGTCATGGTGGTAACATGAGCCAGGGTTAGCGAGGGGCGCGCTAACCAAGACCCTGCCCCTAACCTCCACACGGTGACCCTGGAAACAGACTCTGGTTCTGGTCTGGCTAAGAGGGCAGGGATCAGGAGAGGAAACTACTGGTAGTGGTAGCAGTGCAATTACGAAATACGATAAAGATACATACAAATAAAATGCACAATTCTCCTGACCGATGTCCAACAAGATATTGCCCAAGTCCCTGAACGCAAAGAAACAGCAACGAAACGTCTCAGACATGGATGAGAGGTGCATCCAGTGACCAAAGTATGCCCACGTAGGGCGAAGCTCGAAGCCCTGAGGAGGGGGCAAACATTGCCAGCCCGTCTGCAAGAATAAATAAGACAGGACCGTAACGAATGAAAGTCTAACCTCGTGTTGGTGCGAGAGAAGATTGCAGCTGACCCCGCATTGGTAGCCTGGTGCAGATACATGTACTGGGCAAGGTTTGCGAGCGCAAAAGAACAAGTTGCGTTTAGTGCATAACAAACTACCCGCCCTGGGAAAACCGGCAAGGTACTGTGCGATTAAAATTAACATCCCCGGGAAGAACTGAGGTTGGTGATGCCTAACGGAACTGCCAGCCTTGGGGCAACTGGGCAAGGTTCGATTGCAGTCGAATAACATCCCCGGAATAACTGGGCGGTGATGGCGGAGCGCAAAATCCTCAGTTACGCTTATAGTGCCCACTGAAACGACCTCTACATTGTTTGTACTCGGTCCCATGCCAGTGCTTGAGGTAAATTGCAAATTGCCACGCACGATACGCGTCTAGAAAAGGCTGAGAATGTTCCTTCCCCGGATCAAACTCAAAATGTACGGTAAAGCAAGGCCGACAATGTACGGATCAAACAGGAAGCCCGGGTCCTGAACATTGGCGAAGGCCGATACTTTACACGGTGTTTTATACGAGTAAGACGCGTCCGAGGACAAGCTGACAAGCCCGAGAAATATTTCTCAGTCAGAACGGGTAAAGCAGCGTAACTCACTGTCTTGGCGGAGATCACAAAGCCCAAATATACGGCAAAGTTGATCGAAAGGCGTAGATCCGAAAGGATCGTACCTAGGAAAGTTCACCTAGTAAATCAAAAGCTGGCAGAAACGGACGGGCGGGCTAGTCACCATGGGCGCACAATCGTCCCGACGTAGATCACTTCGTTCTTGCCAGTGGACCAATTATACATCACAATAAGAATGATCAAATTGGCCGTGAAGAATGTTAGCAGAAGAAGAAGAAGAAGACTAGACAGGTAGTTGATAGATGATAGAGAAACTATTGTCTTATGTATTAACCTCACTGTACAGAAACATCTTGTGTTTGACCCATCGGTAAGGTCATATGTTTTTATTCTGTTAGGGTAAAAAAAAACCACCTAATGACCTGCTCATGCGGGGCGACAGCTTTGGGCAAGCCACCTTAATTCCTCTGCCCTATAGAATCTCGCAGCATAATCTCAGAAACTAGAATAAAGCAATGTATGAAAAATATGTAATGTATTGTAATCTATATGGGCATATGTTGCATGTATTCTTCTTCTTCTTTGCGTTCGTTCTTACGACCAATTTTAATCACTCTTTGTGATATGTTTGATCTTTGCCAAGACCGTGTATACGTTGCACATTGGTTTGGTAGGCCCCTAAACGCATAAACTTCTACACGCTTAGGACATGTGCATCCGATTTCAGCCAAACCTCCTTAGTCGCCTCTTACGACATGCATGGCAGGTAACAATGTTTCTATTCTTTGGGCCCCGGTAACCACTCGGGCGACATGTATTCAAGTTATATATTTACTAGATTTTTCATTGTTTCTCTTCCGTTCTATTTCTAGTTTTTATGTGTGTTTTTGTGTTACATTTATTTCGTTATTCATTTTATTCCCAGATTTTCATTAGAAACGTTTGTATTTAGTCGTACATTTGTTTTTAAATTTGTCACTCCTGTTGTTCGCTTGTTGATAAAGGCCTTGTTGGTCGAAATGTTGCTGTATTTTGTCTGTTTTTGTATTTGTAAAACTACAGTACTTTGTGATTACGTGTTTTGACAATCAAATAGTTTTACTGCAATCTCATCTATTTTGTGAATATGAAAAATATGTAGATATTTTCCCCAATGTTGTTTCACTGAGCCAGCGAATTCGCCTCAGAACATCATATTCAGGTCAGTCTTGAAGTATGTGCTCTGCAGTCTGGGGTGCCTGTACACATGGCTGAATCTTGTATACATGTGACTGCGATGTCTAAAATAGTCACGGAAATATATCTGCCAACATTTAGCTATATCTTAAACTTTATTGTATTGAGTAAGATATGGAAGTCAAAGGAGATCAAAACAAACACAAAGCTGAGAATCTTTCAATCAAATGTGAAGTCAGTTCTGTTCTATGGTTCGAAACATGGAAGACAACAAAAGAAACCACCAGAAAACTACAGACCTTCATAAATGGATGTTTATGTAGAATAGAGGGACTAAGATGGTATGATAAAATTACGAACGAGGAACTCAGAGAAAGAACTATGCAGATACCAGTGGAGAAACAGCTAAGGAAGAGACGCTGGCAATACATTGAGAAGACCAACTGGAAGCATTGCAAGACAGGTACTGTTTTGGAACCTGCAGGGAAAGAGGAGTAGGGAAGGCCTAGACAGACCTGGAGAAGAGCTGGGGGCTGATACGAAAGGATAAGTAAAACATTGAAAGAATTGTAAGGGATGGCAGGAGATAGCTGGAAGAAGTTTGTTGAAGACATGTGCTCCGTTGGGAATTGAAAAAAGAAGAAAGTCTATGATACTTTCACATAGTTTGGAAGTGTTGTCAGCCACAATGGAGAAGCTGGATCTGACATTAAAAACAGACTGAGTAAGGCACAAGCATTCAGGACCCTTCAGAGGGTTTGGAAATCAGACCAATACAGTAGCAGAAGCAAGATTAATATTTACTGCAGCTGTGTGCTATCAACTTTACTGTACAGATCAGAATGTTGGAGAATGACAGAACAAGCTGTGTCTAAAGTCTCCACCTTCCATTCTTCTTCGAACGCTCCATATTGACCACTTGTTAACCACTCTTCATGATTTGTATGTGATTCGAGCCTAAGAGTGTACGGTGTGCCAGTTATGCACCTACAAGTAGGCCAGCACATCCAATTTCTGCTACGCTTTTTATTTACTAGGGTAGCTTCCTAGGCCCCTACCTCAGTCGCCTCTTACGCCCAGTGGTTACGGGGCCCAAATTTGGGTGTAAAGATTAGAACCACTGTTACCTGCCACGCATGTCGTAAGAGGCGACTAAGGAGGTTTGGCTGAAATCGGATGCAAAGTCCTAAACGTGTAGAAGTCTATGCGTTTAGGGGCCTACCAAACCAATGTGCAAATATACACGTTCTTGGCAAAGATCAAACATATCACAAAGAGTGATTAAAATTGGTCTTAAAGACAATGCAAAGAAGAAACTCTTTGCTCCTTTGAAGACAGTGTTAATAGACTGAGTCACTAACTCCCTAAGCCATAGATGCCACCATAATAATGATTGCATTTGTTGACTTTCAGTATTATGTTAATGTCTGTTTGTAAATTTCTTTTTTGTCTAGTGGCACGAGGTGAGAGAGTCAACAGCCACATCATAATAGGAACACCAGGCACAGTGATGGACTGGGCATTCAAGTTCAAAGTCTTTGACATCAAGAGAATCCGTGTATTTGTGTTGGATGAAGCAGACGTCATGATAAGCTTGCAAGGTCACCAAGATCAGTCTTACAGGCTGCAAAAGTGAGATGCTTTTAATTGACAGCTAAACAGATTTGTCGGTCTTGGGTAATGTTAAAAAAACCCAACATAGTCTTGTCTTATTCCATGTGCTGTGAAGGGTGTAGGGAGTTTCAGTTTTCTATTCCCTTCCAGGTGTGTTGCATCTGTAGTTGTTAGTCTTTGATGCAGCAGGATATCTGATTTTATTTATCCATGGTTCTTGGTCTTCCTCTGACTCTGCGTCTGGACTACCGGTTGTTATAAGAGTGAGATGGTAGTAGGTCTGTTTTCATTCTCATTAGGAGACCAGACCATTTTATTTGTGGTCTTCTAATATGTTGAATGCTTGGTGTAATTCCAACAACATTTTCTCATTTCTCAGTCTATCCTGTCTTGTAACATTGATGACTTTTCTTACATAGCTCATTCTTCTTCTTTGCGTTCGTTCTTTACGACCAATTTTAATCACTTTGTGATATGTTTGATCTTTGCCAAGAATGTGTATACGTTGCACATTGGTTTGGTAGGCCCCTAAATGCATAGACTACTACACGTTTAGGACACATGCATCCGATTTCAGCCAAACCTCCTTAGTCGCCTCTTAGGACATACGTGGCAGGTAACTGGTTCTATTCTTTACACCCCAAATTTGGGCCTCGGTAACCAATCGGGCATAGCTGATTCACATGTGATCTTTTTTTTATTGGGATTATGTTATGTTATGTGATCGACGTCATGGCACATTGGGCATTCCCATTTGTTCTCCGTCCTCTGCTGATTTAGTTAGGGACCATGTTTGACACTCTTTCTTTTTTATTTTGTCCTTCTCTGCTTTTTTACCATTAGGCGTAGCAGGTTTAACTGATGATCGGTTTCTGAGATAGTGCATGGATATTCATGTTATCAGTTCCTTTTTATCAGTGTCAACCGCCTGCCCAAGTGGTTTCTGGGGCCCAAATTTGGGGTGTAAAGAATAGAACCACTGTTACCTGCCACGCATGTCGTAGAGGCAACTAAGGAGGTTTGGCTGAAATCGGATGCACTTGTCCTAAACATATACAAGTCTATACGTTTAGGGACCTACCAAACCAATATGCAACGTATGCACGTTCTTGGCAATGCCAGACCAGAGCTCCAAATGGCACTAAAGATGTGACGAAACACACCCATGCTAAGCCTGCATAAATCAGATTTCCACATCAATAAAAACCTGGCCTGAAAATACTGAGCAAAATGAGAAGCTGTACGGAGGGACGGAGCCCCTAAAAACAACAGCAGAATTTATGGGGAAATCTGGTACATCATTGATCGCCTGCGAGAGAGAGACATTTTGATCATGGGGAAACTGATCGCCGAAAAATGGCATCCACTCTTTGCTTTAAACGTGTATTATTTTACTTTTGTAAAAATAGTCTTACTTGATTTTCCCCCAAAAATACTTGCTCATGAAAACATAGCTCAAAATAGTATTTTAATATTAGCTTTTTTGTTTTTCTTTAGAGGGCTGTCCCCAGACTGTCAGATGTTGTTGTTCTCTGCCACCTATGATACAGATGTGATGTCATTTGCAGCCAAGATAATCCCAAATGATCCAGTTATTATCAAACTTCGAAGGGAAGAAGAAAGTCTTGACAACATCAAACAGTTTTACATTGACTGTAACAGTCAAGATGAAAAGTTTAAAGCATTGTCCAACATTTATGGTGCTATATCTATTGGTCAATCAATGATCTTCTGTGCTGTAAGTAACCTGAATTTAGTAGCCTGTGGACATTTTTTATAGGGAAGATTGTAGTAAAATCACAATCTATTACCGATCTGTATTGTTGTTGTTGTCGAACCCCAGGAATTATGAGTTTCACCCTTTTTTCCTATACATGCGTTGGGGAGACTACCCAGAAATCTCCAACAACTCTAGGCGTGTACTATGCTCAGTGTTGCAGAGACTTCTACTCAAGTAGGGTCTTACCGATCTCTATAGTAACCATTTTTCATAAAGTAAAGGAACCCTTTCATACCTCGTGGTATATAGGTCAATACAGTGTTAGGTCTGTATTTTCATTGACCGTCGACACACGATGTGTGATGTGGTCAGCATCACTCCGGCCGCCTTTACTTTCCCAGAGCATGTCTGGTACCCAGTTGAGGCTGGGTCGACCTGAGAGCCGTCGCAGTCTGGAAAAATTTCACACGCACTGTGGGAGTTGAACCCAGACCACCAGCCTTGAGAAGCGAGTTCACTAACAACTACGCTACCGCGGCTCTCAACTATTTTTCATACTTCTAGATATATTGGGCAGTACGGTGTTAGGTCTGTATTTTTCATTGACCGTCGGCACACGATGAGTGATGCAGTCAACATTACTTCTGCTGTCTTTACTTCCCAGTGTTTTTCCTGGTACCCAAGTGAGGCTGGGTCGGCCTGATGGCTGTTACGGTTGGAAAAATATTCCATGCTCATTGTGGAATTGAACCCGAACCTCTCACCTGTGTGTTGCCAGGGCCAGCATAGGATAGTAACACTGCAACCTACAAAGCATGTTGTAGGAGCGACTGAGGTAGGACCTAGGGAAGCTACCCTAGTAAATAAAATGCATCGTAGAAATGGATTTGCTAGCCTACATTCCACAGCGGAAGTCTTTTTTTTTTTTTCTTACCATAATAGCTCTCAGGTCGAACCAGTTTCAAATGGAACCAGAGGAACACTGGAAATAAAGGCAGCTGACTTTGACCACATCACTCATTCTATGCTGTTAGTTAACCCTTTAGCTGCTAAGGACGTATATATATGTTTTCCCCATTCACTTCTAAAGACGCATTAACACATCTGTTATTATTTCTCCTCTGTGGGCTAAAGACGTGTTAACACGTTACACATTGCTACTGTCACTGTCTTGTGACCTAGAAACAAACAGTAGCTATTTTTAGCTCAGCCTTCAAAAAGTACGTAGCAGTGAAAGGGTTAAAGATAATAGAGCATACAGGACAACTACTTCCAGTATGAGGATGGAGGTTGAGGCAGTTACTGCTGCCCTCTATTGGCCATCTGGGACTCTGTTTAGTTGGGCCTTTGTTCTTCCTGACTCAGTCGATAGTTTAGAAGATCCAGAATGGCAGATTGCAGTTTAAGTGGTTGTCGTTTATAGAGGTTTTCAACCTCCGGAGATTCATAAGGATCTACTGTTCTGGGCTTGCGTGTGTTCGCGGCAACGAAAGAGAGCGAATTGGCTAGCATTGATTGTTGGGCAGTTTAGTATGGATAAGTGGGATGTTCTTCAGTCTCTTGGCAACGTACAGTTGGGCGAGGACACTAAACTTGATGTTGAATCAATCCAGCGATTTAAGGAGTTTGGAATTATATATTGTACAAGTAGTGCTGGATGCTTGAGGGCAGAAGAGGAATGAGTTTAACCAGCGAGCCACAGGAACCATAAGTATGCATACCCTTTGACATCTGTTGGAGGAGACTGAGCACCTATGGGTCCGCTCGAAGTGCTGTGTTGTCAGTTCAGTAACCAATAAAGATAAATACATACCTAACATCTTATTCTCCAGTATACCTCATGGTATGAAAATGGGTTCTTTACCTACTTTATATATAACAATTAAGTTTGTTTGAATCTCTAGACAAGAAAAACGACATCTTCGTTAGCGGAGTTCATGACAAGTGAAGGCCATGCAGTAGGACTACTGTCAGGAGAGCTGCCAATTGAAACAAGGGCAGCCATTATTAAAAGGTTCAAGGATGGGAAGGAAAAAGTTCTGATCACAACAAATGTTTCTGCCAGAGGTACGTATATATGATATTTTTCTGAATTTATCTAAATATGTATTGTATGATACAAGTCCACCCGTGTGGTACGGGGTCCCATAAGGAAGCAAAGAATAGTACCACTGCCACCTACAATGCATGTCGTAAGAGGTGTCTAATGTAGGCACTAGGGATGCTACCCTAGTAAATAAAAAGCAGCGCATAAATTGGATGTGCTGGCCTACTAGTAGGCGCATAACTGGCACAGCGTATAATCACTCTTAGGCTCAGATCACTACAAATCACAGAGTGGTTGACAGGTGGTCGATATGAGCGTCGAAGAATACAATTCATGGCTATCCTGTAGTGTATGTTCTTATTGTGACATCATCATCAGGTGACGGCTGGCGTAAGCGATCATGGATCTCCACAAATCTGTCTCTGGTATTTATCATCTCAGATGTTGATGTTCTTCCGTGCCATGAAGTGAGGTTCTCTGAAATTTGTTCTCTTGTCTAGTCCCCCTTTGATTTACCGGTTGTCACAATGTGTTCTATACCTCCCTCCCATCACATGTCCGAAAAATGATGGTTGCCTCTTTCTTATATTGATAAGTTGTCTGTGTCTTAGCCCAGTTCAACACCTTCACATTCGTCTTTTTAGCAGTCCATGTGATTCTCAGCATTCAACTTTACTCTGTGGCCTCCAGATATTTTTCTACCTGTTTGTTTATCGTCCAATACTACCATAATATTTGTTGTTGTTTTTCAGCTATTGGTATTATGCATCATATTTGCTGTTCTATGTTATGCGATTGACGTCATGGCACATTGGGCATTCCCATTTGTGCTCTGTCCTCCCTGCAGCAGCGACCCAAAGTCCATTTGCTCACCGTACCCATGAGAAGTTGATTAGTATACCTTTTCTCTCTACACAAACGACACTGTCTGGCATGCCCAAACTTAACGCCTAATTCTGTTTTTATTTGCTGTTCTGTTTTTATGTATCACATAATTTATTATGACAAATCTATTTGCCTCTAATTTCAGGTATTGATGTTGAGCAGGTTACAGTTGTAGTGAACTTTGACCTGCCATTGACTGTAGACCACAAACCAGACTGTGAGACATACTTGCATAGGATTGGACGGACAGGCAGGTTTGGAAAGAACGGTATTGCCATCAATTTTGTTGATGGAAGCCGTGCCATGACCACTTTGAAGTACATCGAAAAGCATTTTGGTAAGTAAAGAACACAAATAAGAATTTTAAACTGAGTCACTTTGTTTGGGAATTTCCAGAACTTTTTTTTAGAAATCCAACTGAGTTACATGATTATTATTCTTTGAGTGCTACATATCAACCACTTATTAACCACTCTTTGTGATCTGAGCCTAAGAGCGGTTTTACGTTGTGCCAGTTATGCGCCTACAAGAAGGCCATCACATCCGATTTCTGTGAAGTTTTTTATTTACTAGGGTAACTTCCCTAGGCCCCTGCATCAGTTGTCTCTTACAACATGCCTTGTAGGTCGCAGTGTTATTATTCTTTGCTTCCCTTGCGGGCCCTGGCGGCTACGTGATTCAATGTGCAGTTCCACAAAGTGGACAAATCTTCTACTTCAGAATGCAATGATCTCACAACCTAAATATGAAGGATTATCTTCATTACACAGAGATTTCTTATATGGCTCAGTCCCTTTCCGCAGACATGGCTCGCCATCTCTTGTGATCACCCGCTATTCATTCAGGCGTAAAGTCATGACGCCTGGTATTGCGCTTCTTACTGATTTTTGCGTGGGCCTAAATAACCCTTTTACAGGCATCCCTCAACCATATGAACAGCCTCGCCGACTTCCGAGGTACTTGAAGCTTAGATCCTTCAAGAATGATCGTTGCAGGAGACCTAATGTCCTTGTAACTCTTTCTTGGACAGAGTTAGTTTTAGTGAGGGCATATTGGGTGCCTTCTCTAACGGCTTTCCTGCTTTTGTCCACTCGCCATCTGAAAGTATTGTATAGAACTTGGTAGCTAGAGATTATCTGAAAAAATGCTGCATCAACCAGCACAGAACGGACGTTATTAATCTAAACACACTGAAATACATGCTTGAGAGGAGATTGGAGAAATTATGGACAAGTCGGAAGAAGATGATCCTCAAATGAAAAATGCACTCGTGAACAGAAAGGAGCAATCTGGATTTGAACCCATGACCTTCGGAACGCTAGGCAAATGCTTAAACACTTGGGCGCCCCTCCCCAGTATGAGTTAGCATCTAGAAGCTATTTAGCTAGTTATCATCGTAACTTCCCAAATTCTAACACAACAAGTCAGGGACCACATTGCAGTTGAGTTGCTTGAATAATGAACTTATAGCATGTCAATGATTAGCCACTAGTAACAACTGTTATAAGAAGGAGAAGATGGAGATATGTTGAACACACTTTCAGAAAAACTGATCAAAGAATATCAAAGCAGGCATTGAAGTGGGAGGCAAAGGGTTCAAGAAAGATGAGGATGACCTTGGGAGACCCTGAAACGAACTTTGCTGAGAGATGTATCGGTCTTAGTTCCATGGAGATTGAGCGAGTTGCCCAGGATAAGCGGACGGAGAACTTGCTTGCAGGTCCTATGTAACGTATAACGATACGAGAGGAATTATTATTTATTGTTAATGATTTATTTTGATTAAATATAGCCTTATTTTTTTTTCTCTTCTCCGACAAGGTCGCAAAATTGTCAAGCTGGATGCCGACGATCTGGATGAAATTGAGAAAATCAGCGCATGAAACCTTCATCTCAATATGTTCACAGTATTCTATAATATAACACATAAGAAATTTGTTAACAGGCATCTCGAACATAGCTCACTGTTATACTTCATATGAAGTAGCATTGTCATACAAGGTTAACTCTTTTGACATCCTGACCAATATCTTCTATCATTGTCGGTATGGAACACGGAATACTCCTAAAATATGGTTAATTATTTCAATATTATATTACATTGTATCATAGAATGAGATTGTACCCATTGCTTTGTTGCTTAACACTTTTGCTGCCAGCCAATTTTCAATAAAGTCTGGCTCACTGCCATGCTATTTTTTTCGGCATGATCAGTTTTCAGTGACAATTTCAAAAAATCGTGAAAAATAAACTAATAAACTTAGGACTTTTAAACTATGGAATAGTGTTCATATATTAATGAGCTACTAACCTGTCTATATGTGGAATCTATTCTTTATAATCCACAAGCTACTGTAGTAACTGATATCCCCATACCTATCCACAGTAGTATGCCGTCGTTTTCAGTTGGATGTCCGTCACCTACTCCTGTACCCCTGGAAATGTCTGCTATCGATCTTTAAACATCGTCACATGAATCACAGTTCAAATTCATATCACATTCAGAGTTCGTTTTAACACTATCACTGGGTAAAAAGTCGAAAAGAGTCATTTTGGACATCATTATTCATCAGCTACATCGTCCATTTTGAAAATTTTTGTTTACTTACGTAAAATTGCAAAAAATCAGACTTATACCGCGCTTACGGGTGTGTTAGATCCGCCAATTTGGAGAGCTTGTCGGAACAATACGGAAGTAGTACGTCACGGGACCCCCGTTTACAGCAAGCGATACTCCCTGTTTAAAAAAGACATCATCGACGGCACATGTCGGCCGACAAAAGTCGCTGACGAGCAAGGGTTGTATTTCCACTTTGTTGTGGTGCAGAAGGGAGTTGGTATTTCACCGACTTTTGTTGTGGGTGGCAGCGAAAGTGTTAAGTCTTGGTGGACCAGGCAAATTTGCCTTTAGAGTCAAAAATGCCCTTTATTGTGGCGTTTGGTCCACAAGGAGTTCATCCAAATATAATTGTTCTTAGTTGAGCCAAGAAAATTGCTAATTTTCGTTAACTTTTAAAAGTCGATCCTGTCTTATGTGTTTTATGTGTTATTGTTATAATTCTAAAAATTTGATGAGAAAAATGTAAGCTAAGATCGGTGTAGAATGTAAGCTGACAGCGATTCAAGATGTATGCTTATATCAAGCAGGCTGTCGGCTAGTTATCAATAACAGTAAACAGCCCGAGTGGTTACCGGTGCCCTAATTTGGGGTGTAAAGAATAGAACCACTGTTGCATGTCGTAAGAGGCGATTAAGGAGGTTTGGCTGAAATTGGGTGCACATGTCCTAAACGTATAGAGGTCTATGCGTTTAGGGGCCTACCAAACCAATGTGCAACGGAAACACGTTCCTGGCAAAGATCAAACATATCACAAAGAGTGATTAAATAAAATAGGTCGTAAAGAATGAACGCAAAGAAGTGGAGAAGAGTAAACATAGATACATGAGCATTCACTTTTCTTTCAGATATGGAATAAGACAACACCATTTTTCTTATCAGTTTATAACATTTTTAGTGTGAATAACATTTCAATATTACATTTAAAAAAATAGGTTATTAGTTGTTAACAATTTTGCCACTCGGAGCAGATATACATTCTTGCAGTATTATTTAAGATGACGCTAAGCCAGTATTCTGGCTAATTGCAATAAAGTGTAATATAAATGTGTCTCGATTTAAAAATAATTACTCAGTCTTCTTCGTCAAACGCTCCACAACAACCACCTGTTACCCGCTCTGTGTGATTTGTATGTGATCTGTGCCTAAGAATGATTGTACGTTGTGTCAGTTATGCGCCTACAAGTAGGCCAGCACATCCGACTTCTACGTGCTTTTATTTACTTAGGTAGCTTCCTTAGGCCCCTTCATCAGTCACCTCCTACAACATGCTTTGTAGGTCACAGTGGTGCTATTCTTTGCTCCCTTGAGAGCCCCGGCACCACGTGAGCGGTCTGGATTTTAAGATCATTTCATATTGCCTGGTTTCGAACTCTGTCCCTTCATATTACTTGGACCACCTTTCTTAGATACTTCATTTCTATAGTTTGAAGCTGCTTACATTGCCCTCGTACTACAGATTGTATATACTGCTCAGTCGGCTGATCTACTCATTGAAGATTAGGGTTGGCGAACCAGAGATCTGACCAAGTCTTTTTTAAAATAAAAGACTTGTCTTTCCTTGGGACATTTTAAACTGTTGTATTAATGACATTATTAGTAACAACTGTTATAAGAAGGAGAAGATATGATCAAAGAATATTGAAGCAGGTTCAAGAAAGAGAGGATGACCTAAGGAGAACCTGAAACGAACTGTGCTGAGAGAGGTAAGACATATCGGTCTCAGTCCCATGGAAGAGATTGAGCAAGTTGCCCAAGATAGAGAAATTGCTTGCAGGCCCTATGTAATGTATAACAGCGAGAAGAATTATTATTAATTACATTACTGTCATGGCTAATGACTTCATTATTTTTGTATGCAAGCAACATATTAAAACAGTGGACATGTTAATATGTAAACGTTTTTGGTGCTTTGAGTCGTCATATATTTGCACTTTTATTTTTAGGGAGACTTCGTTTTAACTTACTTTAACTTTTTTTTTTTGCACAGTTCGCCTGCTAAGAATTAAGGCGTCGTCAGGTCGCATAATATTGCACCTCTGACTGCTTTTTTGCATGACTGCATGCTTTCTTTATCAACAGTGGCCCTTATTATTCAGGTAAACCTTACTCTGACATCAGGGTTTTCTGTAGTCCAACCATGTGCCTGCCATATTTTTGGCTCAAGCTGGCTTCGAACCCCAGTTTTCACGGCACATGGTCACTAGTGCAGCATGTTATCAGCTCCGCTATAGGCAACCTCCCCCACCCCTAGGGAAGCATAGGTCCACAACCAAGGTCTTCCAAGCCCGCCTATCCAAGGCCATCTTTTCCAGATCTCACCACTCTCTTCCCGTTTTTTGCGTTCCATCTCTAACTCCCGTCTCCAGGTGTTTCTGGGTCTTCCTTACTTCTATTGCCCTGGGGGTTCCATCGGAGAGCCTGTCTTGCGATGCTGTCAGGGTTTCTCAGTGTGTCCTATCCATCGCCACCTTCTGCTCATTATCTCCTGTTCCACCTGCCGTTGTTCTGCCCTATCCCCAGTTCTCTGTCTGTGGTCTTAGTCCTACCATCTCAAATGGAGTATCCTGCGTAGGCATCTATTGATGAATGTCTGCAGCTTTTTGAGTGTTCACCTAGTCGTTCTCCATGTCTCCATGGGGGGTTAATTTCCCAAGTATTCTTAGCCCTTTAGCTGCTAAGGATGTGTATAGATGTTTTCTCTATTCACTTCTAAAGACGCATTAACATGTCTGTTATTATCTCTCCTCTGTGGGCTAAAGATGGGCTATAGCCGTACATTCACGTTTGTGACCTAGAAACAAAGAGTAGCTATTGTTAGCTCTGTCTTCGGAAAGTATGCAGCAGCGAAAGGGTTAAATTTATTATATTAATAATATTAGTATGCATCGTTTTTCGGTAATGTTTTGTTCATGTTTTATAATTTGTCAATGCTGCTGCATGAAATTTAAACTGCAAGCCTCCCTGAATGATTCATTTGTGTTATCTTTTCTAGTTATAAGTGTGGCTGGTGATAGTATAAACACTGATAGTAACATGACACAGAACATCTAGTATTATGTGTTTTGTTTTGAATAACTTCTTCTTTGCAATCGTTCTTTACGATCAATTTTAATCACTCTTTGTGATATGTTTGATCTTTGCCAAGAACGTGTATACGTTGCACATTGGTTTGGTAGGCCCTAAAAGCATAGACTTCTACATGTTTAAGACACATGCATCCGATTTCAGCCAAACTTCCTTAGTCGCCTCTTACGACATGCGTGGCAGGTAACAGTGGTTCTATTCTTTACACCCCAAATTTGGGCCCGGTAACCACTCTGCCCTAATTTATCTTTTTATTTTTTTTGGAATTTTGTTCAGTTGTAGCATTTTTCATGTTCTGCATAGATGTTAAATAAGTATGGGAAGGGTTACAGCCTCGTCTTACTTCCCTTTGCACCTCAAACCATTCTCTCTCTCTCTTTTGCGATCATCGCTCAGACGATGTATCAGATCTCCCATAAATTCTATTCATGTGGAAATCTAATTCATGCAGCCTTAGCATTTGTGTATTTTACGTCACATCTTCAGCACCATTTGGAGCTCTGGTGCTTATCGTCGCGATGTGTCCGGTTTCAGCCAGCGTTTACTTGATTCGCTCTCCATTCTGTAGCCATCTAGTGTTTTTTACGATGGGGGGTAGCTAACACCACGCCCAACCTCCTTAGTTGCCTCTTATGACATGCGTGGCAGGTAACAGTGGTTCTATTCTTTACACCCCATTTTGGGCCCCGGTAACTACTCGGGCGACAGTATTTGATCCAGACCTTTGAACCATTCTGATGTTTGACCAGCTACTTACAGATATAAAAATCTATTTTGCTAATCAATACAATATGGTATTTCAGTTGTGCCGCATGAAATGCTGACACTTAAACAATGCAAAAAACTTGCAATTGTTCTATCTTAAACAATGGTAGACATGTCTCATTGCAGAAATAAGAAAGATATAAGGGACCAGACAGCCATACTTGGACGGGTCACAACAGAATGAGACACCACCTGTACACTAAATTCAAGATAGGCACCAACGACCTGTGGCTTGGCAAGTATGACAACAGAACATATCCTACAGAACTGCCCCCAGTATGCAAACCTGAGAAAGAAGGGGTGGCCCACTTACACCAGCGTCCAAGACAAACTGTACGGTGTGGCTGATAATCTAAGGAAGACGGCTGCCTTTATTAGAGAATCCAAATCCCAATCTAGTGAGAACGCAGAAGAAAGATATTACCAAGCTCTACAAGAATCACAAACACCATATACTATATCCTCTTCATACTCCATTTGACAAATAAGGCTTCTACAAGAAATTTCCATTGTTGCCCTTCCCGCCAGGTTTTTACCACATCAGGCCACAATCTTTCAACTCTCTTTCTACAGTTCTCCATTTTTCCATCGGATGGCCAGGCCTTCTTTTCGCATCCTCTGTCCACCAGAGACCTGTCCTAGCCAATGCCCCTACTGGCATACAACACACATGCCCAATCCACCTCCCTCTATGTCTTTTAATGATGGCCTCCAATGATGCACAGTTTGTTCATTTAAAATCTTTTCATTTGCTATCGCACTTGACCAGAAGACTATGGAGATCACTGCTGCCTCCAGGACTCTGTCATGGGTGGCTGAGCAACAGGTTACCCATACGATCATCATATCAGACTCGATGAATATGCTTCAACTGATTGAATCTGGAAGTATGCATGTGGAATGGGTGGACAGCATTCGGAGATCACATCTCAAGAAAATGACTTGGCTGTACACACCTGGACATGCTGGAGTGCAGGGTAACAAGAGTGCAGACTTTCTTGCAAACAATGCCCCGACTCAAACGGGCAGAAGTATGGACAGAGCCGATATCATCAATGTGGTACGCTCTCAATTATGTGACATGGGCACGTCTCAGACACTGGAACGAGTTCGAGAATTAGGCGTTAAGTGTGGACATGCCAGACAGTGTCGTCTTCGTGGTAGAGAGAGAAGATATAGTAATCAACTTCTCATGGGTACGGTGAGCAAATGGACTTAGGATGGCTGCTGCAGCGGAGGACAGAGCATGCATGGGAATGCCAAATGTGATGTGACATTGATCGCATAACATAACTTGACCAGAAAATTTGCAGCATTCTTCTTAAACATTTATTTTTGGAAAGTTTCCAACTTGTGTATGATGTTGTGGGATACACAATCCCAGAACAGCTGCAAAACACATGCAAGGTATCAGACTGTACAATAGCAAACCTGGTTCAAGTTCTTAACTCTTGCAACAAACAACCTGAAAAATGTACTCCTGAACTTTGTGAAAGTCCTATTACTGGGAGGTCATAAACACCTGAGAACTAACAGCGGTATTAATCTTTGTGCTAATGAACTCGTCCAAAGCTTCCTCAAAGTAAAACTCCATGGATGACAGTTCCTTCTCAGTAAACTGCAAGTAAATTAAAACAAATACTGTTACAGTGTTTTCAGAGTTAGCATGTTATTAGGGAGATTTTTGTGCTGAAGAATAAATACTGTTTTGCCAAATAGTTCTAGGAAAGCTACCTAGTAAATAAAAGCATGGAAAGAAATTGGATGTGCTGGCCTAGGCACCCATAGGCGCATAACTTGACACAACGCACAACCGTTGTTAGGCTCAGATCACATACAAACTACAAAGAGTGGTCGATATGGAGCGTTCACAGAAGTATCAAATAAAATTTCCTACAGCTGTTTCAGACCTTAGGGCTGGGTAGATGGCGCTCATAAGCCCAGGCTGTCTAAGGGTTGCTGCCCTGAAAGAAAATGGCAACCCGTTGCCTTGTGGGTTCGACTGGGGTCAGCCTAAGGCTATCGGAAAGCGTACCGCAAACAAACGCTGGCTGAAATCGAACATCCCCCCCAAGGATAAGCAACTGTGCTCCAATAGGTGCTGAAGGTTGGTGCACTTACATTACGTTCTGATGTTAGTGGCTATTTATATATCACAATAGAATGATAAAAATGGCCTTAGAACGATCGAAAGAAGAAAACCTTAGGATCGAAACCACTTCACATTTTTAGACCCTGGTGTGCAGGATATAGGAGGGTCAATTCCTTTCCTCACATGTGGAATGTCAAGTGTTGGATTGAACCCACAACTTTCTTGTGTCAGAGTCGACAGGCAAACGCTTATGTATTACTTGAATCCATCCCACCACATATTGTGTAGATAAAAATGTTAATTTCCTAGTTAGAACACCATGATTAACCATATGTGAACCCAAATACTCAAGATTCAATCATTCATGTCTATAAACTGAAATTAAAGTTGAATTTGTTAAAAGGGTACATTTTGTGGGCTACGCTAATAAATTTCATACAAATGTTAACTACCACTGAAGTTGGAGAAGGCATGCCTGCATTGTGAGGGACACTGATAATAAGGAAGGCAGGCCTGCATGCAAAAATCAGTCAAAAGAGCCATACCATGCACCCTGAGTACGCCTGAATTCATAGTGGGCGAATGCAAGAAGAAAGATACAAGCATTAACAAATTATTTACGTTTTGTGGGATGGAATGGCATGATGTATGGGAAGTTTGCTTTTCAAATCAAGCAACGTGGGTTTACTCATGCAACCAATATTCCACCTCATGCAACCAATATTCCACCTCATGCAACCAATATTCCACACATGAGGAAAGAAACTGACCCACCTCTCTTTCTATCTCTCTTGCATCTGTTTAACCTTGGGTGTGGCATAGGAGCTCAACCAATTCATACGATTTCATGGTTGGTTGGATTTTCTTCGCTTAACTTTTGTACCGGATGGAGTAGCTAGCCCTAAATCGAACCCTACCTTAGTCACCTCTTAGGACATGTCTCGTAGGTGGAAGTGTTACTATTCTTTGCTGCCCTTGTGGGCCCCGGCAACACACAAGTGACTGACCCACCTACCTTCCGCAAAACTTGGGGTTAGAAATGTAAAATGATAGACGTTACACACCCAATGATCTGCAAAGGTACGGAACATTTTCGTTTGCCTGAGATTTCAACATTGGCTGGGGGAGACGGAATATAATCTTTACCGGGAAAACTTACACGCTGACAAAGAGAACACTGCTGAAGACTATGATAGGTTGAAGGCAGACATTACCTTGTAGTTGTGGGGAGCTTGCATACCTCCATGATCAAGAAAGCTATGCAGACAATAGCTGCTTCTGGTAGGAACACCCATATCAGATAAGTTGATGGATAGAGGGCTGACTTCTTCTTTGAACGCTCCATATCGACCACTTGTCAACCACTCTGTGTGATTTGTATGTGATCTGAGCCTAAGAGCGATTGTATGTTGTGCCAGTTATGCGCCTACAAGTAGCCAGCACATCCGATTTCTGCGCTGCTTTTTACTTACTAGGGTAGCATCCCTAGGGCCTACATCAGTCGCCTCTTACGACATGCATTGTACGTTGCAGTATTACTATTCTTTGCTTCCTTGCGGGCCCGGCACCACACAGGCAAGAGGGCAGACAAAATGTGACCTCAGATTGGGGTTTAGACAAGTGGCTGACAACCCATTCCTGTAAAAAATATTGCGTTAAGGAAATAAGAGATAACATAATGAATGCTTCATAGTGTTTTTCATCACCTCTGATGTCTGTCTACCTTTTGCATGTACAGCCTTTTCATTTGTATCCACTGTATTGGAGTAAGATTGCTCTTTGAGGTGCACTGTCTGTTGGTAATCTTATGTAGCCAAACCATTTAATTTGTTGTTACTTGATCTTCTTCTTCTTTGCGTTTGTTCTTTACGACCAATTTTAATCACTCTTGTGATATGTTTAATCTTTGCCAAGAAACGTGTATACGTTGCACATTGGTTTGTAGGCCCCTAAACGCGTAGACTTCTACACGTTTAGGACACATGCATCCGATTTCAGCCAATTTGTTGTTACATGATGAAGTTCATTACTGATGTTGTACCAACTTTTTTCCTGATGTTTTCATTTTTAAACCAGTCTCTTCTTGATACACCCATAATTCTGTGTGGACACTTCATCTCTGTCGTGACTAGTTTTCATAACAACATAAATTTGTAGCCAAATAATACACTGACATACCAAAACAACATAGTAGCCCAATATCTGTAACTGTCGGATATAAGCTTGACACTTGCCAGTCAGAATGTCACTTTTATAACAGAAGTCATGATGTCTCAGACACAGTAATGCTATCCTGGAAATACAAATAGTAACACAACTCAATATCATTTCAAATTTTTACGATTAAGTGAATTCTTTTCGAACGCTCCATTTCGACTACTTGATAACTCCTTTGTGATTTGTATGTGATCTATGCCTAAA
The DNA here is from genome assembly GCA_020796225.1 of Arion vulgaris. Classification (NCBI taxonomy): domain Eukaryota; kingdom Metazoa; phylum Mollusca; class Gastropoda; order Stylommatophora; family Arionidae; genus Arion; species Arion vulgaris. Next base: position 64,255,223 of record CM036758.1, on the reverse strand, counting down.
AGCGATTGTACGATTGTCCCAGTTATCGCCTACAAGTAGACCAGGACATCCGATTTCTGTGATGTTTTTATTTCCCTAGGTAGCTTCCTAGGCAACTACTGTAGTCACCTTTACAACATGCCTTGTAGGTTGCAGTGTTACTATTCTTTGCTCCTTGAGAGCCCCGGCAACACACGGGCGGATAAAGTGAATGACATATGACTTATTCCACTCCTCCTGGAGCATAGGGCCTCAACAGTTGTTTGCCACTTTTACCTGTCTCTGGCTGTTTTCTTTATGAAGACTTTGTCTTCAAATTTGTTAAAAAAATTATGTTTTCCTTGTGAGTTCCACTCAAGTGCGTGTGTAGTGACACTTGACTGTGTCTTATGTAGGGTATGCCCAACCTATCGCCATTTTCTTTTCTTTAACCAGGGTCATCATGGGTTCCTGTCCTGTTCTTATCCACAGGTCTGTGTTTTAACTGTCATACCATCTCAGTCTGAGAATCCACCGAAGACATCCGTTGACAAAGGTCTGAATCTTATGTGTATTTAACTTGGTGACTCACCATTATTCAAGTCTTCTTCTTCTTTGGGTTCGTTCTTTACGACCAATTTGAATCACTCTTTGTGATATGTTATGTTATGCGATCGACGCATGGCACATTGGGCATTCCCATTCGTGCTCTGTCCTCCATTGCAGCAGCCATCCCAAAGTCCATTTGCTCACAGTACCCATGAGAAGTTGATTACTATATCTTCTCTCTCTACCACGAAGACGACACTGTCTGGCATGTCCAAACTTAACGCCTAATTCTCGAACTCGTTCCAGTGTCTGAAACCCGCCCATGTCACATAATTGAGAGCGTACCGCATTGATGATATCGGCTCTGTCCATGCTTGTGATATGTTTGATCTTTGCCAAGTACGTGATATATGTTGCACATTGGTTTTGTAGGCCCTAAACACATAGACTTCTACACGCTTAGGACACATGCATCCGATTTCAGCCAAACTTCCTTAGTCGCCTCTTACGACATGCGTGGCAGGTAACAGTGGTTCTATTCTTTGCGCCCCGGTAACCACTCGGGTGGCATTATTCAAGTAATGGTGGTGAATCTACAACACTAAAGACTTCAAGATCACCAAGTCAAGTATGGTGTAGCTAGACAAGATCGCTATGCTGGTAGACAAAGACGAAAACCAACAAAAAAACGGGTTGCTTCCGCTGTGGCGCAGAGTGTGGAGAAAAGCGTGGAGATAATGCTTGCTTTCCGTATCGCTATTCAGACAAACTTTACTCCGATTTAAGAGGTACTTGTAAATTAGATCCCTAGATGCTGACGTTGGCGACCTGACCAGAAGGCGCATCAGAAACCATAGTATCACGCATCCCATGCTTTTATACTGCCAGATAAAATTTATGCTGTTGATCTACCTATCGCCAAGCCTCACGTAGTTAAGTTACTACATTCAAAACTACATGTTATTAGAGCTCCATACAACAGTCAATTTCCTAATAAGAACACCCTACTGTCTAAATTGTCCAAGCAGCGCAGGGTCGTCTTGCAGTGGATACATTCTCACTGTGGAATACCAGGAAATGAAACAGCAGACTGATTGACCAAGGAAATTGCTGCAGTAGAGTTACCGTATGTGCCAGTTACCTACCACCAAAAGAAAGGATGATTAAATCAATGAGAAAGCCACAAATACCAACACAAGACGATTACTATAATATGAGCAGATTGGAACAAGTTGTCATTCTGCGCCTTAGAACAGGACACAATTGACTCCGCAGCCACATGTATACAAAATTCAAGATTGGCAATTCAGTCATGTGTACATGTGGACAGGCACACCAGACTGCAGAGCACATACTTCAAGACTGCCCGAATATGATACACTGAGGCAAACTCACTGGCCTAACGAAACAACACTGACAGAAAACTACACGGACCTCTGTGTAAGCTACAAAAGACAGTGAAGTTCATACAAGAGACAACATTGAATTTATAGACAAATTTTCAAGCTAACGAAAGGAAGGAAGGATAATAACACATTTGATGGTATAATCATCCAAATAGCAATCACAAGAAGAAGATCCTAAAGTAAAAGCTACGGTTTCCTGTAGTCCAACAGCGCACCAAGGATATTTTACCCAAGCTGACCCGAACCCCAGTATTTCCACGATATGTGTTCACTAGAGCAGTGTGTTACCAACTCTGCCATCGCTGACCCAAAATCTTTAGTAATGTTTATAGATAGTACCTTTTTTCTGACCGTAACGGCTCTCGTGTCAGCCCAGCCTCAATTGTGTACCAGGAAAATCACTGGGAAGTAAAGGCAGCCGGCCTGATGTTGACCACATCACCCACCGTGTGCCGACGATCAATAAAAAAAATACAGGCATAACACTGTATTATTCTATATACCACATGGTATAAAAATGGTTCATTTACTTTTTACTTAGATGGTACCTCACACAGAAAGTAGTGCCTCTACAGTATTTTAATACCATCTTCTTCTTCTTTGCGTCGTTCTTTACGACCAATTTTAATCACTCTTTGTAATATGTTTGATCTTTGCCAAGAACGTGTATACGTTGCACATTGGTTTGGTAGGCCCCTAAACGCATAAGACTTCTACACGTTTAGGACACACGCATCCGATTTCAGCCAAACCTCCTTAGTCGCCTCTACGACATGCGTGGCAGGTAACAGTGGTTCTATTCTTTACACCCCAAATTTGGGCCCGTAACCACTAGGCGTTTATACCATCAATATGCTTACTTTGAAGAAAAAAATGTAAACAACAGTTTGGCCACATAAGCAGATTACCAACAGACAATGCGCCACAAAGAGCAATGTTACTCCGATATAGTGGATACAAAGCAAAAGGTTGGCCACGCAAAAGATGGAACTCAGAAATAACAGAGGCAATGAAAGATACTGTTTATGAAGCGTGCACAAAAGCCTGATCTATAAATCCCTGAAGCTGTGAGGCAAAACAGGATTGGAGAAAAAAAAAAGATAGAATGAGCTCTTACTTTTCAATATCTAGCAACAAATTTCCACTTTGCACATCATCACATTTGACTATTCCAGAATTGGGATCAAAGTACATCAGAGCATCTGTAAGCAACAATAGCAGTACAAAATAAATACAATCAGAAAATAACAAAATAAAACTATAATCTATGAGTTTTATAGACGAATGCTAAGAATCTATGAACTTCTAAAAGGACTAATATAGATCTTCTTCAAACCCTCCATATCGACCACTTGTTAAACCACTCTTTGTGATTTGTGTGTGATCTGAACCTAGGAGTGTTTTGTGCCAGTTAAGTTGCCTACAAGTAGCCAGCACATCTGATTTCTGCGACGCTTTTATTTACTAGGGTAGCTTCCTAGGCCCCTACCTCAGTCGCCTCTTAAGACATGCCTTGCATTTTACAGTATTACTATTCTTTGCTCCGCTTGCAGGCCCTGGCAACACGCTGGCTGTTTTCTGTTTAAAATATTTATGTTGTCATGTCCATTTTTTCTGGACAGTTTCAAGAGAGTTTTTGCTTCTGTAAAGCTTTGTATTAAAGTTGGACTGCAGATAAGCTATGAAAAACAAATATAATGAAGACACCTATGGCAATTAATGCAGATATCACACTGGAATCTAAAATGATAAAAATAACAGAGCAGTTCACCTATGTGGGTAGCAATTTTGATTGCACAGGAAATGTTAAAGAAATTATGATACGAATTGGCAAAGCAACATCAGCTTTTAAAAGTCTAAATAAAATATGGAACTGTAAGTTATATAGTATTAAAACTAAATTACGAATTTTCAAATCAAATGTTGTATCAATCCTAACATATGCCAGCAGAGTTGGAAAATGACTAAAGATATAGAAAGCAAGTTGAATGCATTTGAAAATAGATGTCTGCGAAAAATAATGAATATAAAATGGAACGAATTCAGGAGAAGTGATGAAATCAGAGACATGTCTGGTCAACCACTAGTGACAACTGTTATAAGAAAGAGAAGATGGAGTTATGTTGGGCACACCTTGAGGAGAAATGATCAACGAATATCAAAGCAGGCATTGAAGTGGGATGCAAAGGTTCAAGAAAGAGAGGTCGACCTAAGGAGACCCTGAAGCAACTTTGCTGAGAGAGGCAGGAAATATCGGTCTCAGTTCCATGGAGGAGATTGAGCGAGTTGCCCAGGATAGAGCGGTATGGAGAAATTACTTGCAGGCCCTATGTAACGTATAACGGTACGAGAGGAATTATTATTATTATTAAAGGTTTGTATTGGGTGTGGTTGTGTTAGGCTCAGAGAGGTCAATCAAAAATTTACTGATACAGTAAGAACAACAGTATTTTTTTCCCGATCCAGAAGCACTTGAGCTTTCAGCTCTTCGGCTCTGTGCCATGGACATCGTAACCCTTCGGTGCCACAAACACCATAAATCTGGAGAACCGTGGCTTTTCTGCCAGTCCGCGGAATTGAACCCGCACTCACAGAGGGCTTGTCATGCGCTACGAACATGCTGGGCAGGCGGGCACAGTATTTGTTTAAGATCAGCAGTTGCCATCACTCGTGATTCCAAACCCTGTTCTGTCTTAACCCTTTTGCTTCTACATACTTTCCGAAGACGGAGCTAAAAATAGCTACTCCTTGTTTCTAGGTCACAAACGTGAATGTACAGCTAATTTTTTTTTTCGATCCAGAAGCACTTGAGCTTTCAGCTCGGTGCCATGGACATCGTAACCCTTAGGTTCGGTGCCATGGACATCGAACCTTCGTTCGTGCCAAATACTGTGAATCTGGGGAACCTGTGGCTTTTCTGCCAGCCCACGGAATTGAACCCGCACTCACAGAGGGCTAGTCACCCGCAGTCCAACGCGCTACGAACAAGCTGGGCAGGCGGGCAATGTACAGCTATAGCAGTGACAGTAGAAATGTATAACGTGTTAACACGTCTTAGCCTACAGAGGAGAGATAATCACAGACGTGTTAATGCGTCTTTAGCGGTGAATGGAGAAAACATCTATACACATCCTTAGCAGCTAAAGGGTTAATGTTGAATCAACATGATTACAGAATGGACATTTAAAAATGTGTGGGTGTGTCTGTTCTACGTGTCATATGAGCCTTTCTAAATGTCATGTCTGTGAACTGCGACCAACATGGATTCATGTTCGAAGCAAAATTCACGAGTCACGGAGACAGGTTAACTTGGTTGATAAGAACAAGCACAAAGAAAACATTTCTTTGTCCTTTTTTTTTTGTTAGTTTAATGTGCAGGTTTTGATATTCCGAAATTGACAGGTATATATAAATAAATATTTACCCTAAAGCACCTAAAGCCAAAAAGGCCTGCCTACGAAATTAGAACGTGTAAAGAATAGAACCACTGTTAACCTGCCACGCATGTCGTAAGAGGCGTCTAAGGAGGTTTGGCTGAAATCGGATGCACATGTCCTAAACTTGTTGAAATCTATGCGTTTAGGGGCCTACAAACCAATGTGCAACGTATACACGTTCTTGGCAAAGATCAAACATATCACAAAGAGTGATTAAAATTGGTGTAAAGAACGAACGCAAAGAAGAAGAAGAGATAATGTAAAGGTCAAATAGTCATTTTTATATTATGTGGTATGTTGGGTGATACAGTGTTATGTCTGGGGAATACAGTGCTATATCTGGAAAATACAGTGCTATGTCTGAGGAATACAGTACAGTGCTGTGTCTGGGGAATACAGTACAGTGCTATATCTGGAAAATACAGTGCTATGTCTGGGTGATACAGTGCTATGTCTGGGGAATGCAGTGCAGTGTCTGGGGAATACAGTACAGTACTGTGGCTGGGTAATACAGTGCTTTGTCTGTAGAATACAGTGCTATGTTTGGAGAATGCAGTGCTATGTCTGGGGATTGCAGTGCAGTGTCTGGGGAATGCAGTACAGTGGCTGGGTGATATAGTGCTTTGTCTGTAGAATACAGTGCTTTGTCTGGAGAATGCAGTGCTATGTCTGGAGAATGCAGTGCTATGTCTGGAGAATGCAGTGCTATGTCTGGAGAATGCAGTGCTATGTCCGGAGAATGCAGTGCTATGTCTGGAGAATGCAGTGCTATGTCTGGAGAATACAGTGCTATGTTTGGAGAATACAGTGCTATGTCCATATTTTTCTTTGACCAACAACATATGATGAGTGATGTGGTCAACATAACATACAGCTGTTGTGGTGCCCAAATAAGAATGGGTCAACCTGAGAGCTGTTTGCAGAATTGAAATAATCCCATGCTGAGGGATTGAACCAAGGACCAATTGTCTAAGAGACCAGGCACTAACAATAAAGTTATAACAAGACATAAACATGCACTAACAATAAAGCTACATAAACAATCTTTTGAAAATAGATTGAAAATTAAGAAAGAATAATTAATAAATCTATGAAAGAGCATTGTAGTTGATATACAGAATCGCCATATGGTGGGTGTGCCGGGGCCCGTGTGCGGCCTGGTGCGGGAGGAAGCAAAGAATAGTATCACTGCAACCTACAATGCATGTCGTAAGAGACGACTAATGTAGGCCCTAGGGATGCTACCTAGTAAATAAAAAGCAGCGCAGAAATCGGATGTGCTGGCCTACTTGTAGGCGCATAACTGACACAATGTGCAATCGCTCTTAGGCTCAGATCACATACAAATCACACAGAGTGGTTGACAAATGGTCGATATAGGAGTCTTCAAGAAGAAGATATACAGAATAAACAAAATAGTCCAAAAATGTATCGAATAACTAACATTTATTTCCCATTCAGAAATTGATTGATTGATAGGACCGTCATCATTGCAATTCGGTGAGTTATCATGTGCTCCGATCTCGTTCTTATACTGGAAGATCGTCCGCCTGCCCAGCGTGTTCGTAGCGTGTTGGACAATGGGTGATAAGCCCTCTGTAAGTTCGGGTTCAATTCCGCGGGCTGACAGAAAAGCCACAGACCCTCCAGATTTACGGTGTCCGTGGTTCCGAACTGAAGGGTTACGATGTCCATGGCACAGAGCCGAAAGGTCAGGTGCTTCTGGATCGGAAAAAAATAATCAGGAAGATCTCAGCAGCAGTGCACGAACTCACTAACACAGGCAAGGGTCCCGATGTGATTTAGAAGATGGTAAAAATATTTTGTAGGGATTTTATTTTCAAACTTTTCTAACGAATTTTGCCAGGGCAGTGACTTTCCAGCCTGCTCTTCACGATTTTGAACCGCCAAGGGTTGTTTTACATGTTCAAATTCAACACGGGACCTACTTTTATCATCCGGCTCGCCCGAGTGGTTACCGGGCCCAAATTTGGGGTGTAAAGAATAGAACCACTGTTACCTGCCACACATGTCGTAAGAGACGACTAGGAAGGATAGGCTGAAATCTGATGCACATGTCCTAAACATGTAGAAGTCTATGCGTTTAGGGGCCTACCAAACCAATGTGCAACGTATACACATCCTTGGCAAAGATCAAACATATCACAAAGAGTGATTAAAATTGGTCAGAAAGAACGAACGCAAAGAAGAAGATCATCCGGCTCCGATAGGACTAGGAACTTGATCTAACCTACAACGAGATCAGTGATCTCTGGAAAAATATTCCAATGGTGCCACGAGGAGTGAACGAGTACCTTTCGAATGAGAGGCAAGCACATAACCTCTATGTCACAGAGACCCCGAACTTGAAATTAAATTACTCCGGAAATAACAGAAAAACAAAAGACAACAAACCTATACGATGTGCATATGGAGTTCTTGCAGGGCTCAAAACATAACCATTATTCCCAGATAGTCGGTTGAGGCTATTAATTATAATGCGAAGGTTAGCATTATTTGCATCGTATAATTCTGTACCTGGAAAAGCAATAATTTAAGAACAGGTATAAAACTTGTCTCATTTTTTTATAAATTACACATACTGATTATTTTATATGCTAATTTTTTTTTTAGTTTAGTCGTTAGATCATCATCACTGCACATCGAACCAATTAGTCAATAAGTGCTCCGATCTCCTCCTCAGTATGTCTCTCAGGGTGTAACGACTAACAACACCAGTTCTTTGTTGGTTTACTGTTCTTCTTTGGCTACCAGTATAGTGCTCTTGTCTAGCTACACCACATTAGACTTGGGAATTCTTGCAATCTGATTAGGGTTGTAAATTCACCACTATTACTTGAAGCATTTACACTTCCTGTCTCCCTTAGGGAATTTAGAATATCAGCCTGGTCCATTACTTGTTGATTTTTTTACAGCAGCCATAACTGTGAGCATATCGGCATGTTCAGTTACCCGTACAACTGTATGCCATGGCCCAAAAATAAACAGGCTCATCTTCTCCGACTTCAGCGGTAACTGTCTACTTCTTTTTTCTTTCTTTTTTTCTGTCTGCTTTCAACTCAGACGAAGTTTCATCTCTGAAACTGATTTTGCGTGAAAATCTGTTTTCCAATTTCTTACAATGGCAGCAGCGTGCACATTGTAAATTACTTTACACTGGCAGCCGTGTGGCTCAATGTACTCGTAATTAGTATTCCCTCGCCATACAGGCAGATTTTCTCCGACTTCAGAGGTACTTACGTTATCGTCCTGAGTGAGACCAGGAGACTCGAACAAATGCCGGACAGTAGGTTCGAACCCGAGCTATGAGGCGTCTCACAGCTAGCAGGCCGAGCTACTATCAACTACTCTAGGCAGTCCCCCACTGTCTACGTCTAATTTCTCTAGTCAATTTGCGGTTTTTATCTGTTTCCTGAAGAACTGTTTAATTTGTTTCCTGTCCTTCCATGGTATTCTTTACACTTTCCCCAGAAATCTGATCTCCTCTGCCATTAGATGTGTCTCAGCTTATCTGTTAATTAAGAGCTGAAGTGGTATGACATAGTCACTATTGAGTAACTGATCAAAAGAATCAAGCAAATACTAGTGGAACAAGATCTCAAGAAAAAAAAATGGATGCAGGCTAGGACAAACATTAGGACAGTGCTGTCCAGGGGTTTTATATATTGGGGTGTATATGACTAATGACTGGAGGCACAAGCGCCATGTGGCAATTGCTATACTAATAATAATAATAAAGTAATATTAAGAGCAAGTTTGTTGAAGACCTGTGCTCCGTTGGGAGTTGAAAGGTGAAGAAGGAAATTAATAGTAATATTGGTGAAGATAACTGTCCATGTGCGGGGCCCGCAAGGCAAGCAAAGAATAGTACCGCTGCGACCTACGAGGCCTCTTACTGGGGTCTCTGTGGCTAAGCCTTTGTCTTGTGTTCCAAAGTCGTGGTTCGAATCGGACCACACCGTTCTGTTCACGGGTGCATTTTTTCCAGACTCCTAGGATTGTTGTCAGAATTACATAGTTTGTGCAATACTCTTTGGCAGGTGGCGTGCTATTTCTGCGGAGAGGGGCCGAGCCATATGGGGTAAATGGCTCTGAAGTGCGATGAAGTCAATCTTTTGGTTTTAGGCCCATTTTTTTTAGACTAAACCTTCTGTGTACACCCCAGCATCACCATCTTTCGTGTTTTAGTATATTGTGCTTTGAGTTCAGAATCAACTTTGTAAGTAAGGTGAACCTACCTTTCAGATAGAATGATCTAGTAAACCATGGCACATTGAGATGTGGACACTCGATGGCAACACTTTGGTTGAGAAGATATAGGACATGCTTCGTCTTGTTTGCCACATGAGAGTTTAATTCTGTTTGAAATAATAAGACCAAAAAAAAATTTGAAGAAATTAATTTCAGTCATTCAGTCTTCTTCACCTTTCAACGAGTCCAGGTCTTGGAACAAACTTCTTCCAGCCCTTCTTCTCATCCCTTCCAATTCTTTTACTAAGACAATTGTGAGGGAAGCCAGGCAGCACTCTACAAAGAATTACTACTTCTTCTTTTGTCGTCTCACTTCTACCGGGTTGTTGCCCAGTGCTGTGGTTTTTATTTTTTTCCTGCGCTGTTCTGGTGGCTTGGGTCACTGTTATTTTTGCTCTTTGACAGAATTCTGCTATGCCATCTAACTATCTTTTTGTGATCTTCCTCTCACCTTCTTTTCTGATGTTCTGTTGTAGAAGACTGTATACTGTGGAGTTTGAATGCATTCTTATTAAGTGGCCCAACCACTTCATTCTTTGTTTCTACTAATGGTCAAGCAAAATAGAAAGGGTTTGTTGTGAGCCCACAAGATGTTATGAGTCGGCTCATCAATCAAAATAGAACTGGTACGGTCAGTTGCTGGACGCTGTTGGAGATATTGCGAAGGAGATCGGAGCACCTATGGACATGTCCGAGTGCAATGAAGATATTCCAAACTGAAACTGAAGATGTTATGATCACTGATTACTTAGTCAAAGAAGTAGAAGATATACTTTGATCCCAGTCAATGACAATTTGAATATTAGAGAATTTTACATTTAAATATAATTTCTAGTATAGCACACCCTACATTGAATATCTTGATCCAAGTCTATGGCAGTTGAATATTAGAGAATCTTACAGATAAATATAATTTCTAGTATAGCACACCCCACCTTGAATATCTTGATCCCAGTCAATGACAATTTGAATATTAGAGAATCTTACAGATACATATAATTTCTAGTATAGCCCACCCCACCTTGAATATTTTGATCCAAGTCAATGACAATTGCATATTAGAGAATCTTACAGGTAAATACATTTGCTAGTATAGCACACCCCACCTTGAATATCTTGATCCAAATCAATGACAAAGTCCAATGAAAAAATCTTCAGCAACAAAGCATCATTAAATAAGCCAAGGAGTGACATGTAGTATGCTAGATGTATCTGAGGAAGGTTGAGAAGCAATAAACCATGATGTAAGATTGTTTTACAAGATATAACTATAAAAAAAACTTGTTATTGTCTGTAATACCACTTTTTGCCCGCGTGCCCAGCGTGTTCGTAGCGCGTTGGACTACGGGTGACAAGTCCTCTGTATGTCGGGTTCAACTCCACGGACTGGCAGAAAAGCTACAGGTTCCCCAGATTTACGGTGTTCGTGGCACCGAACCGAAGGATTACGATGTCCATGACACCGAGTCGAAGAGCTTTCAGCTCAAGTGCTTCTGGATCAGAAAAAACAAAAACACTTTTAGGTGGTGCGACAGGGATAGGACGGACATGATCCTGTGGAATTTAATGGTCGCATAGCTAGTGCAGTCGTCACAAAACTATTCAGGTTTGGATTTTTCTATACGCCCCGTCCAGAAAAACTTCTTGGCCTAGCGCGGATTGAACCGGGTGACTCGCATGGGAGCCCGCTTTCTACTTCATTCGGCCAGTCGTTCCAGTTTACCTATGTCCTCTCAATATAATAGTTGATACATAGGCATTCATAAATGATCCTCATTGATGATGCACTACTGTCTTTCTACCCCTGGGGAACAACCTCAGTATACACACTCTTTAATTTCTTTTTACACTGTCATTCTCCAGGCTTTGTATGGTCTGCTCCGTATTCTTCTGTCTGCTGTCCACTGAAGAGCTGCTTTTGCCAATGTGCCCAGGTCGATTTCTACATATGTATTTAATCTCCATCTTCAGATAGTGGTTGCCAAGGATGTGTAATTAGCTTTCTTTCTCAGCTTCTCATTGGTCAGGCATCTCAAATGTCTGGCCAGCAACTTTACAACCTGCTTTTTTTTTAATTATCAAATGTTTTTTTTAATGTACTCTAACAATAGACCTACATTTTATCATCCATCTTTGATAGGACTAGGCACTTGATCTGATCTCACCTACCCATATCAGAGATAACTATATAATAGCATTGATCACTCTACACGATAAGAAATTTGTGTGTTTTTGGAGCATAATGCGAGCACAACAAATCAATGCAACAGAGATCCCCAAGCAATGGATCATCATTGTCCTGGGCATAACATTGCCACCCTAACAGTCCTTTTTCATTTCTCTTTCTCTCATAAGCTAGATGTCCCACATCCGCTGTCTCTCTCTCATAAGCTAGATGTCCCACATCCGCTGTCTCTCTCTCATAAACTAGATGTCCCACATCCGCTGTCTCTCTCTCATAAGCTAGATGTCCCACATCCGCTGTCTCTCTCTCATAAGCTAGATGTCCCACATCCGCTGTCTCTCTCTCATAAACTAGATGTCCCACATCCGCTGTCTCTCTCTCATAAGCTAGATGTCCCACATCCGCTGTCTCTCTCTCATAAGCTAGATGTCCCACATCCGCTGTCTCTCTCTCATAAACTAGATGTCCCACATCCGCTGTCTCTCTCTCATAAGCTAGATGTCCCACATCCGCTGTCTCTCTCTCATAAGCTAGATGTCCCACATCCGCTGTCTCTCTCTCATAAGCTAGATGTCCCACATCCGCTGTCTCTCTCTCATAAGCTAGATGTCCCACATCCGCTGTCTCTCTCTCATAAGCTAGATGTCCCACATCCGCTGTCTCTCTCTCATAAGCTAGATGTCCCACATCCGCTGTCTCTCTCATAAGCTAGATGTCCCACATCCGCTGTCTCTCTCTCATAAACTAGATGTCCCACATCCGCTGTCTCTCTCTCATAAGCTAGATGTCCCACATCCGCTGTCTCTCTCTCATAAGCTAGATGTCCCACATCCGCTGTCTCTCTCTCATAAGCTAGATGTCCCACATCCGCTGTCTCTCTCTCATAAGCTAGATGTCCCACATCCGCTGTCTCTCTCTCATAAACTAGATGTCCCACATCCGCTGTCTCTCTCTCATAAGCTAGATGTCCCACATCCGCTGTCTCTCTCTCATAAACTAGATGTCCCACATCCGCTGTCTCTCTCTCATAAGCTAGATGTCCCACATCCGCTGTCTCTCTCTCATAAGCTAGATGTCCCACATCCGCTGTCTCTCTCTCATAAGCTAGATGTCCCACATCCGCTGTCTCTCTCTCATAAGCTAGATGTCCCACATCCGCTGTTGTCATGTTCAAATCATTAATCACACCCAGAATACATCTTCTCCATAGTCTTCCTCTTTTTTTCCGGGACGCCTCCTTCCATAATGGTCTTCTCCAACCCTTCATGTCTCTTTTGTAGTAGTCTGCAAGGACCGGGCACAACGTTCCCAACCCCAGGTAGTAGCCAACAGACTAGACAGGTAGTTTAGATAGATAAGTTTGTAGAAATGCATAAGTAGAGACTGTAGTGTTTGCACACCAAATCTGCTTACTATGAGCAGATAGCAACATTAGAACGAGACATTGCGTAGATTTGTTAGTACTGCTTAGCGACGTAGTGACAACATAGGAGACGAACATAAACACCACAACTGAATAGACATGTTTTGGAAAGCTGTGAATAACATCAATAAACATATATATAAAGTCTTCAGCATTGAGTTGGTATCTGTTGTGATCTTGTTACCATCGTCACCAGTAAATAAATAACTACCACACAAAAGGAGAAAACCCATCAAACTGATACAAATTAGAATCACACCCGAACGGAATAAAAGCGCCTACTACACTTTATATGTCCAAAATACTTTCAATTTTCTCATTCTTATTTGTTGCATCAGCACGTTCTCTCTCTATCTCTCTTTGCCTTTTACCCGGGTTGGGCATAGGCCCTCAACCAACTCATGCCAAGTCTTCCTATCTCTAGCTATCTCCTGCAGCTCCTTCCAGCTCTTCTTTATATTGTTGATCTCCGCCTCCAAATCTCGTCTCCATGTATTTCTCGGCCTCCCTTCTTTCGCTGTCCCTGCGGGTTCCAGGAAAGGACCCTTCTTGTTATATTCACCTCCGGTTTTCACAAAGTGTGTCCTATCTAGCGCCAGCGTCTTTTTTTATCAGCAAGTTACTAAACTAAAAATATGGGACTTCAGTAATCACACATAAATTTTTCTGATGAAAAACCAAACATAATTTAAAAAAATACATAGTAACAACATTCATACTAAAACATACTGGGATAGAACGGGACAACGGCAGGTGGAACAAGAGATAAGAAGCAGAAGGTGGCGATGGATAGGACACACACTGAGGAAACCCCATAACAGCATCACGAGACAGGCTCTCAGATGGAACCCCAAGGGCAATAGAGGTAGGGGAAGACCCAGGAACACCTGGAGACGGGAGTTGGAGACGGAGTGCAAGAAAATGTGGAGAGATCTGGAAAAGATGGCATTGAATAGGCAGGTTTGGAAGGCTTTGGTTGCGGAGCTATGCTTCCTTAGGGGCAAAGGGTGAAGAAGAGGAATACTAAAATGTCCAGTATATTTTAGTTAAGTTCAATACCAGTTTGGATTTGTTCAGTTGTCCGGTTTCCATGCCTTCATCAATGATATGCTGTGTCCATGCAGTAAAGCTGTCAACATTGTCTGGTTGATATCCAGCCACAGCCAGTATCCGCAGTAATTGCAGGCTAATGTACACAAGTGGAACAGGATTTGATGTGAGAAAGCTCATTAACTTTTCAAAGGTGTCTTTCTGGAGAAAATAAAATGACTAAAATGAACAATCCATATTTTTCAGTTCAAGCCATATCTCTCTCTCTCTCGCAATCGTTCTTAGGCCGCTTTTATCATTCGATTGTGATATATAAGCAGCAAACATCAGAACGGATGTATGTGCACAGCCTTCAGTACCTATTGGAGCTCAGGTTCGCTCTCCGTTAGCCTTTTGCTGTCCCCAGCCAAACCCACAAGGCAGCTATTTTCTTTCGGGGCAGCGACCCGTAGACAACCTGCCCTTCTGGGCTGACGGGCGTCATCTGCCCAGTCTAGCCATAGAATTTTTAAATACCTTTCTTCCCTATACTTTTAGAATGTGATTATATAGAAGAGTCAAGTGAGTATCATGAATAAAAAGGAAAACAAATAAATAACTGCTGTAGCAATTACAAATTTTGTTCTTTCTCAAATATTCTTTCCTCTTCTTCTTCAAAGCCCTTGTTAACCACTCTGTGTGATTTTTTGTGTATCTGAGCCTAAGAGTGATTGTATGTCAGTTATACGCCTACAAGTATTCCAGCACATCTGATTTCTGCGACATTTTTATTTACTAGGGTAGCTTCCCTAGGCCTCTACCTCAGTCACCTCTTACGACATGCCATGTAGGTCGCAGTGTTACTATTCTTTGCTCCTCTTGTGGCCCCAGTAACAGATAGGTGGAAGGATTCCAGTGATGTCAATAATGTATCGAAGGTTTCATTAACTTAGACAATATATTAATACAAGGATACCGGTGATGTCAATAATGTATCGAAGGTTTCATTAACTTAGACAATATATTAATACAAGGATACCGGTGATGTCAATAATGTATCGAAGGTTTCTTCATATGTTTCATTAACTTAGACAATATATTAATACAAGGATACCGGTGATGTCAATAATGTATCGAAGGTTTCATTAACTTAGACAATATATTAATACAAGGATACCGGTGATGTCAATAATGTATCGAAGGTTTCATTAACTTAGACAATATATTAATACAAGGATACCGGTGATGTCAATAATGTATCGAAGGTTTCTTCATATGTTTCATTAACTTAGACAATATATTAATACAAGGATACCGGTGATGTCAATAATGTATCGAAGGTTTCATTAACTTAGACAATATATTAATACAAGGATACCGGTGATGTCAATAATGTATCGAAGGTTTCATTAACTTAGACAATATATTAATACAAGGATACCGGTGATGTCAATAATGTATCGAAGGTTTCTTCATATGTTTCATTAACTTAGACAATATATTAACCCAACGGAACTGCAGAGCCGATATATCGGTTCAGAGTAATGTTCATGATGTCGCAGAACCGATATATCGGCTTTTGGATGTCTGTTCACGGAAACGAATGTATCTTCAGAACCCCTTTACTGAAGTTTAAAAAATCTTCAAAAACGGAAAGTACATATATGTAGGTACATTACTATCTCCATTTAACAAAGATTTGAAAGAAGGAAAGCAATGTATTATTGTGTTCAAGTCGAGACTTTTTTTTAAACGTTAATGTTTCTGACGATGTTTACAGTGTAATCTTGAGTACTGTTAGATCAAATTATAACTTGTGATAGTAATGAAGAATATTTAATTGACAGTAATAATGACATTTGATTGTTTATGAAAAGCAGTATCTATAGTTGTAAGTCTAATGTAATAATTGCATCTAAAGAATGGGCGTTCCACATTCCATTTATTGACGTGTCCGCACTAAAAGTGAATATTATAAAAACTACTGCACCTAGTTAGATGAAACTTATAGAATATGTTCCCACATGGATTATCTTCATTTAAATACTACTTCTGGAAACATCTATAAATATTAAGATGTAATACAAACCGGAGAGTAAAAATATTTTTATGATTTTTCGTTTTTTCAAAATAGTCATGCTACAATAATCGAATTCTCTCAAACGTATATCACCTGATGTAAAATATTATTATATTAATGTATTCCACATCTAATTAGCAACAATTTAATATATAATATGTCATACTTTAGAGACACAGTACAAGAGTTATAAAGGATTAAACTAATTGACATTGAATGTTAAATTTGAATAGCAAAATAAATGCGTCCAGAGGTCAAAATAATACAGGGCGAAAGGGTTAATACAAGGATACCGGTGATGTCAATAATGTATCGAAGGTTTCTTCATCTGTTTCACTAACTTAGACAATATATTAATACAAGGATACCGGTGATGTTAATAATCTTCTTCTTCTTTGCGTTCGTTCTTACGACCAATTTTAATCACTCTTTGTGATATGTTTGATCTTTGCCAAGAACGTGTATACGTTGCACATTGGTTTGTAGGCCCCTAAACGCATAGACTTCTACACGTTTAGGACATGTGCATCCGATTTCAGCCAAACCTCCTTAGTCGCCTCTTACGACATGCGTGGCAGGTTAACAGTGGTTCTATTCTTTACACCCCAAATTTGGGCCTCGATAACCACTCGGGCGATGTTAATAATGTATCGAAGGTTTCTTCATGTTTCATTAACTTAGACAATATATTAATACAAGGATACCGGTGATGTCAATAATGTATCGAAGGTTTCTTCATGTTTCATTAACTTAGACAATATATTAATACAAGGATACCGGTGATGTCAATAATGTATCAAAGGTTTCTTCACCTGTTTCATTAACTTAGACAATATATTAATACAAGGATACCGGTGATGTAGATAATGCATCAAAGGTATCTTCCTTTTCTCATAGACTTATAAAACAAAGTAATAATGCTTATTATGACAAACTACAAGATAGTGTTATTTGAGGCACTGCAAAATAAATCTCTCTCTCTCTTTGCCGTTTTACCCTGGATTGGGGCATAGGCCCTCAACCAATCTTCCTATCTCTAGCTATCTCCTGCAGCTCCCTCCAGCTCTTCTTTATATTGTTGATCTCCGCTTCCAAATCTCATCTCCATGTATTTCTCGGCCTCCCCTTCTTTCGCTGTCCCAGCAGGTTCAAGGCAAGGACCCTTCCTGTTATATTCCCTCTGGTTTTCAAAGTGTGTCCTATCCAGCTTTCTTTTTAACCTGTTCGTTCACTGGAATCTGTCTTGTTCTTTCCATAAGTTCCTCATTTAAAATAAACCTAGGTTAATAATATTGATGACAAAGTATATTACCTGATAGATTGGAAATTTCTCAATACCTAAATCCAATATCCTTAGAGCCCACAGATAACTCTTCTGATCATCTTCCTTGAGAAGTCTTGGCAAATTGTCCATCAAGTGGTAATAAACGTTACTTCCTACTGCAGCTCTAAACTTCTGCATTTTTAGTAACGGCAAGATTTCATACGATGAAATCAATGATGCAAGAGTGTGTGCATGAGTAATTTTGGATTGCAGATTCTCTTGAAGACAGTATTTCAGTTGCAGACATTGTTGATTGGCTGTAAATGATATGCTGGGCTGTTTGGAAGTATATAAAACAATTAATTAATAAGATATATAAAGGTTTGAGTGAGTCACATGAACTACATGCATAATATTCAACATCTGCTAGGGGATATTAAGCACACATGAATCTGTCTTCTTCACCTTTCAAGTTCATAGGTCTTCAACAAACTTCTTCCAGCTATTCCTGTCTCTTGGTTTAACAAGTGGTCGATCTGGAGCATTCAAAGAATAAGTTACCATAGCTAGCTGGTTATAGACATGTCTAACCCATGCTAGCATGAGGGACCTTACCGATTCATTTCCCCCACTTTGTGTCATATTCTAAAGTATTTAAAGTTTGAATAATAAATATTTATAAATTTGTAGTATAAAAGTAGTGTAAGTAGTAAATATTTATAAATTTGTAGTATAACAGTCGCCCATGTTGTGCCAGGGCCTACAAGGGAAGAAAAGAATAGTACCACTGTGACCTACAAGGCATGTCACAAGAGGCGAGTGATGTCGGACCTAGGGAAGCTACCCTAGTAAATAAACAGCAGCACAGAAATCGGATGTGCTTGCCTACTTGTAGGCGATAACTGCACAATGTACAATCGCTTTAGGCTCAGATCACATACAAATCACACAGAGTGGTTCTTTTCTTCCGTTCATTCTTTACTGACCAATTTTAATCACTCTTTGTGATATGTTTGATCTTTGCCAAGAACGGTATACGTTGCACATTGGTTTGTAGGCCCTAAACGCACAGACTTCTACATGCTTAGGACACATGCATCCGATTTCAGCCAAACCTCCTTAGTCGCCTCTTACAACATGCATGGCAGGTAACAGTGGTTCTATTCTTTACACCCCAAACTCGGCGACACAGAGTGGTTGATATGAAGCGTCAAGAAGAAGTAGTATAACAGTAGTTTGAATCAATATTTATGGTTCTTCATGACTGTGTAGTATAAATAATCAATATTTATCACTTTATAGTAGAAATAATAAATATTTATGACTTTGTAGCATAACAGTAGTTTGAATAAATATTTGGTTCTTCATGACTGTGTAGTATAACGTACCGAATATTTAAGTAATTCAAATTTCTTGTTTAGACTCAACTGTGTCGTAAAGTGCAAACGATTGATGATTTTGATCAAAGCACTCATGTCACTTTGAGGAATCAGATTATTAGATTGCAGCCTGTTAAAAGCATGTAAGGCTGCAACATTAATCTTCTGTTGATGGGCATCCCAATGATCGGGTTTCAATCTAAAATGATTGTCAATAGTGGTAATGAAGTCTTCGTCCAGCTGTATTTCCGATGTTTTCATCTGTGGAAATAGATAGCAAATATAAACATATCATACATGTAATTCTTCTTCTTCTGCTTTCGTCCGCTATGAATTCAGGTGTAGTCATACGTCTGGTGTGGCGCTTCTAACTGATTTTTGCGTGAAAGCGTGCTTACCATTGTATAGATATAATAATATAGATGTAATAATAATAATAATAATACGCCTGCGTGTTGCCAGGGCTCGAAGGGAGAAAAGAATAGTTAAAACTGCGACCTACAAGGCATGTTGTAAGAGGTGACTGAGGTAGGGGCCTAGGGAAGCTACCTAGTAAATAAAAAGCGTCGCAGCAATAGGATGTGCTGGCCTACTTGAAGGCGCATAATAGCATAACGTAAATCAATCTTATGCACAGATCACATACAAATCACAAAGAGTGGTTTAACAGGTGGTCAATATGGAGCGTTCAAAGTAGAAGAAACACGATTGGAATTGATGGAACTGGTGAAGCTGGCACCAGGGCGAAGCGCTACATGCGAGCGATGCATGGCAAGCGAGGCAGGCACGGCAAGCGTGGTAGGCACTAGGGTGTGCGTCCCACCCGAATGTGCAGAACAACTGGAAAGCCCAGCAGAGGTAAAGCCAGTGCGCGTTTCCGCTCGCAGGGAACTACTGCTTCCTTGTAGTTGATTGGGGACAATCAAAGGCTAGCGGAGCAAACCGTACACAAAACTGGACGATAGGCAAACCAAGCAGTCCATTAACAAGATTGGTATAGCTGGGCAGATGACGCTCATCAACCCGGGAGGGCAGGTCGTCTACGGGTCGCTGCCCTGAAAGACAATAGCAACCTGCTGCCATGTGAGTTTTGGCTGGGGACAGCAAAAAGGTAACGGAGAGCGAACCGTACACAAATGCTGGTTGAAACCGATCACACCACCGAAGGATAAGCACTTGAGCTCCAATTGGTACTGAAGGCTGTGCATGTACATCCTCGCAATAGAATAATAAAAACGGCTTAAGAACGATCGTGAGAGAGAGAAGTAGAAGAATAACTGTGTCAGGGTTTGAATTCTACACCATTAGAGTTTTAATGCAAAACTCTAACCAATATTTACAATTTCCTTAGTCCGTTTTATAGTCATTTGTTTTATTTTCTTGCAAGTTTTCCAACACTAGACATGTGTAGGTGTATTCCCTCTGGGTACACCCTAATCATCAAGCTTGTCTCTGTCAGAGCTTGGCTCCCATGACAGCAGTTCTAAAAGCCTCCCTGTACTGCATGAAGTGTCCAGCATCTGCCACAGTATACTAATGTATTACATTTTGTACTCATCTTCTCTTTGGTCTTATTCTCCCCAATTTGCCAGGGATCTTCTTGTTCTCGCTTCACTGTCGTCAATGTCTACACAATTGAGTCTAGTTCTTCATATGTATGTTGTTGTGTTTATTAGTTCATCAAAGCTTCCAAACAGCTTTCTTTTTTTATGTGTTTATGTTGGCAAGTGTTCTTTCCACAGATGATTCATCAGGTGACAATCTTGCAAGATGTGTTCAGCTGTCTGTGCTCTCTTTCCACATGTGGGTGATGGAGCCAGTCTTAGTCTGCCCGGAATCATACACTCCATTACGATCTTCTCCAGAAAATTAAGCCATTCTATATGTATAAAGTATTTCATTTTTGACATTTTTACCTTTCTATCAACCACTTCAATTTTAAGCTGTTGTAAAGCCTGTCTACCCAGCGTGTTCGTAGCGCGTTGGACTACGGGTGACAAGTCATATGTGAGTGCGGGTTCAATTCCGCGGACTTTCAGAAAAGCCACAGATTCCCCAGATTTACGGTGTTTGTGGCACCGAACCGAAGGGTTATGATGTCCATGACACCGAGCCGAAGAGCTTTCAGTTCAAGTGCTTCTGGATCGGAAAATCACTTTTGTGATTTGTATGTGATCTGAGTCTAAGAGCAATTGTAGCTTGTGCAGTTATGAGCCTACAAGTAGGCCAGTACATCCAATTAGTGCAACACTTGTTATTTATTAGGGTAGCTTTCTTAGGCCCCTACCTCAGTCGTCTCTTACAACATGCCTTGTAGGCCGCAGTGTTACTATTCTTTGCTCCCTTTGGGAGCCCCGGCAACACATGGGCTACACTTGCAATCAGAAACATTAATCGATTTTTCAACTGTTTTATCAATGACCATGTCTCACTGCCATTTGTTGCTGCAGGAAAATACATGCTCTTAAAAATCTACATTTTGTTTTTTTAACACCCAGCTATAAACTAATTGAACAACAATAACCATCACTGTGCAATGTGAATATTCTACTAAAGGATCTAAAGGTGAAGGATTGACTTCATTGCACAGGGTTTTACCCCACATGGCTCTGTCCTGTCTGCATTAATGGCACGCCGTCTGCCGAGAGCATTGCACAAAGCACGAATTCCATAGCTCCAGCAACAATTCTAGGGTTCTCATGAAAAAATTGCACATGTGACTGTTTGGATTTGAAACTACAATCTTCTGAACGACAGGCAAATATCTTAACCCCTTCGCCATACAGAAAACACTACTACTAGCACTTAATAAAAGATTAAACTGAATTACCTTAGTAAAAAGTTCCAACAGATTTGTTCCAAACATTCCGTCAAATTGCCATAAAAGCTGTTCCTGCTGAGTTTGACTGTGAGATGAAAAAAGTCTGACTAACCGCTTGTGATATGCATTCAAAAGTTCTTTGAACTCTGGCAGTTGTCTATAATCTTCCCAGGCACTAAATTTCATCAGCTGAAGTAAATGTTACAGCAAGATATCAAATACATACAGTTAAAAACCAGACATCATGAAAATTGATAGATGTAGCTATAGTAAAATACATTTCATATATCTGTTATATCTACTGATGAGAACAAGGAGTTTTTTCCAAGAACCCCAGAGGAAGCAATGGAAGTAACAAATATGATCAACAAATAAACAGTGTACAGGTATTAAGAGCTTCTGAAAAGCAAATAGATAAACACAAGATTCGAACCACGTACCCTAATTTATTACGACACCCATCGCCTAGCCTAGCAATACGAGTGTCTTTACGAACACACCCAGCGAGCCATTCTGTGACTGGAAAATGAGTTTTTTTGCAAGAACCCCAGAGGAAGCAATGGAAGCATGGAATAGAATAAGCTCGCAAGGACGCTCGTATTGCTAGGCTAGGCGATGGGTGTCGCAAGAAATGAGGGTAAGTGGTTCGAATCCCGTGTTTGTCTATTTGTTTTTTCAGAAGCTCTTAATACCTGTACATTGTTTATTTATTGACTATATCTACTGAGCAACTTATCTCTTCCCATTTTTTTACAAAATCCTGTTAACAAAACCCACTGACACAAACACAACAACTCGCAAATAATCAGAGCAGTTAGGTAACAGAACCAACTAAACTACACAGGAAATTGGTTGTTGATTACTGAACTGACATCACAGCGCTCCGGGCAGACCCATAGGTGCTCATTCTCTCACAACAGATGTAGGGAATTCATTATCATCATCATCAAGCAGCTTGTCCCTTCCGGAACTTGGCTCTCATGACAGCTATTCTGAAAAACTTTCTGTTCTGTGCAAGTTGACCAGTGTCAGCAGCATTCATTCTCAGATCATCAATGCCAACTTGCACCCATTGTCTTCTAGGTCTTTGTCTCATTCTTCTTCCAGGCACTATTCCTTCATCTTCTTCTTCTTCTTTGCGTCGTTCTTTACGACCAATTTTAATCACTCTTTGTAATATGTTTGATCTTTGCCAAGAACGTGTATACGTTGCACATTGGGTTTGGTAGGCCCCTAAACGCATAGAACTTCTACACGTTTAGGACCCATGCATCCGATTTCAGCCAAACCTCCTTAGTTGCCTCTTACGACATGCGTGGCAGGTAACAGTGGTTCTATTCTTTGCACCCCAAATTTGGGCCCGGTAACCACTCGGACGACTATTCCCTTCAAAATGATCTTCTCTAGGCACTCATGTCATTTGATGTGTCCCAAATATTTAATTTTCCTTGATTTTATGCTCTTTAATAGCCAATTCAAGCTGTTGCAGAACAGAAGCATTTGTTCTTTCTCTGTCCATGATATTCTAAGTACTCTTCTGTGGCATTTGCATTCAAAGGCATTAATGATCTGCGATTTGTCAATGGTCCATGTCTCACAACCATGTTGCCAGCTAAACAACATGACATATATAATCAATTAATATACAGTGAACATTTATTAGGAGCTTCAGGAAAAAACAAATTACCAAACACATGATTCGAACCACAAACCCTTATTTCTTATGGCACCCATTGCCTAGCCCTACAGACTAGTGTTTTTAATGTGAACCATGTAATATGCCAGATAAATTTAAAACAGTTTGGTATTCTGCAAATATATTATAAGTATGAATAATGGAGATGATGGGGTAAGTTTTCTTCTTCTTTGCAGTCGCTATTTTGATGATTATACCGTTAGGTGCGTTCTTATGATGAAGTCGACTGTTGTCTAGAGTTCATCTCTGGTGCCATGTAGTTTTGAATGTAGTGTTGTAGGGCCAGCATTCCTTTCTAGGGAGGACATACAGGGGACAGTCTTGCAGGACATGTTTTATAGTTTGCTCAGCGGTGCCAGAGGGATGGGGCAATCGTAGTCTGTGTAGGTGTATGGGGTAAGTCAATAACAAATTATGGAGCTCTAAATTGTGCTAAATTATTGTGTTTTTAATATCATTCTTGTATGTGCTATTTTGCTCAGGATAATGGGTTTTTATGGTACAGGTGGCCAGGGTTTAAAGGGTTAAAGCATCTTTTCAAGACCCTGTAAGCCAATGATTGTTTTGCTGATCTGTGGTCAAATAAAAGATAATATTTTAAAGCTACTGCTACTGCAAATAAACAAATCTAGAAAGCAGGGAGAAAATTAAATGGTAGTCATGAGATGGTAGATGACCCAAAGATACAAATTATATGGTACACAATTTATAACAGTAATACAGGTATTCCTAATCTCTCTAAAAACAAATAAACTAAGCAACAGAAAATAACATTCACGAAGAGGCAGCCTGGAGTCCCACAGAAGACCATATGAGTGATGACTTTGTCTAGCAATGAGAGGTAAATTTCTTCTTCTTCTTCAGCGATCTCTGGTCATGCGCTTAAGGGAGGATTCGGTAGTGTGGGGATCAAGAAGCTATTTTCATTGTTTTCATGTTAATGTAAAATTTGTATAACCATTTTAAAAGATTATGACTTAGAATAGTAGAAAAAATTTGCCCAAAAATATGTCAAAGGTTGCCATGGAAACAATACAAAATGGCCACAAAAACAAAATTTCAAATCCCTAAGGCTCTGAATCTAATGAATGTAAATGAATTCTGTTCTCACTCTAAGGTGCGAAATTGTAATATCTAAAATATTACACATGATTTTTAGGATATATTAAATATTTAATTTTTATAAATTTTGGGTAAAATTTATTAAAATTCGTAAAAGAAAAGCTGTTTTTTTGGGGTTACCCATAAATTCATTAAAAATGTAATATTTAATATATCCTAAAAATCATGTGCAATTTTTTAGATATTACAATTGCTCACATTAGAGTGAAAACATAATTCATTTATATTCATTACTTTCAGAGCCTTAGGGATTAAACTTTTGTGTTTGGTGGCCATTTTTTATTGTTTCCATAGCAACGCAATGACATATTTTTGAAAACTAAACTTTTTCTACACTTTTAAGTCATAATCTTTCAAAATTGTAATACAAATTCTACATTAATATGAAAGCAACGAAAAGTTTCCAGACCAGAATACCCCTTAATTTATTGAGGACCACAAACTGGGCAGTCAGTAATCGACTAAATAGAGTTTAAATTCACTGCCATGGTAACACTAAATGCCGTACAATTATAAACATGACCAACAAATTAACAATTTTACATTAGAAGAAATGTTAATTTTTACCTGCAATAACATAAAATTGTCAGATTCTTCCACAAGCTGAACAAACAATTTTATTTTGTTTTTCACGGCTTCTAATGTAGGGTGACTCAGAAGTAGAGAATAATTAACCATTTGACATAGAGATAAATGGTTTTCTTTGTCCAACTCTGAGATGAAATGATCTATCAATTTCTGCAGTGAAGATCTCATCCATGGGCTCTCAAAAATCGTGCTGCATACATCAAATGTTAAACGCATGTTTGTTATATCCCAATGTAAGTGTTGTGGGAGAAGACTATAAACATATTTCAGTAATCTTTCTTCACAATCAGGGTTTGCTATTTTCAGAAACATATTAATTTTACCCACAACTTCTAGAGGAATACTAGCAGAATCATTTGCTAACTTAGTAACTATTTTCTTCATTCCAAGTTCAAACATATCAGTACTCACAACTTCTTTGGTATTTATAAAAACTGTACATACATTTTCTAAATCTACCTCCAGCGATTCCTGAGCCATTAATTGCATATGAGCTGCATTTGCAATTTGGCCAAGTACAACATAGTCATTAGAAAATGATCTGTAGATTGAGGAAAACAGTGCCAGGTGATTAATGTTGAATTTATCCAAATTTGTTACGCATTTGTCAAAAATCATGCGTGCAAAATTACTGTTGTTGCTGTTCATGAATAAATAATGCAAGCTGTGCAGAATTTGTAGGCAATGTGTGTACGAAATTTCATCAACTAATGTCTCTGCATACGAAATCAAATTCTGAAATCTGGAATCTGAAGTGTAAGGTTCAAGTATTTGATCAGTCAGAAAATTCATATCAAGCTGAATCTTTTTCAAATGATTCTCTGGAAAAAGCCATGGAAAACTGAAAGACTTGTATACTTGTTTTTTATATGTAGAAAGTAATACTGAAAGATGGTTCACATGCAATGACTTTGCATGAACAGCTACTGCAGCTAAAGTAACAATTTCATCAACTGATGTACAGTTCTGTAATCTTTCCTTAAAAATGTCTGCTTCTGTCTTCAATTCATTATCATTTATACCAAACTGATGATTTGTAATTAATCCTGACCCACCATTTTGTTCAAGAAATGAGGAAGATACATTTTGTTGGTCTGCAGTCTCATCTCCTGTAACAAAAGTCCTCTTAAACTGGCTTGATAAAAAATAAAGTGAACTCTGCTTTGAATATTTACAACTCCTATGGTGGGCGAATAATATTTTGGTACTATATTGTCTGACATTGTAAGTATTAAATTCATCTGGGGTTGATGGAAAGATACTTTTTCTTAATATGTTTTCAGCAAAAGGTAGATTTTGGCACGATGCTGGCACTTTTCTCCACAACTTTTTACTTGCAAGTTTCCAGTCTGGTATAAAACACTTTCTTTTTAACAAGTGGCCCATTTTGTCAATCAATGTCAACTCCGAAACCGTTTCTTCTTTCTGGGTATGAATATTTCCTGTAAAAATGTCTGCGCTACAACTACTGAACAGCTACGTCTACTCAGCGACGTAATTCTACTAAACTGGTGTCGTTTGTTGTCATACGCTGAGTGCTTAGAGACATAGACCTACTGAAGAAGAGACCTGAGCACTTATCTTATATATTATGTGGACTAATATTAATATTATTGGTTCGATCATCGATGTGTATCATCATCACATCACATATTGTATATCATAGTATATGTATGAATAGTATGATGATCTGATATTCTGACGACTAAGCTAAACATAATTCTACACCGTCTTACTTAGTCTAAAGCATGGCTTTGTGTAACTTCATAGTGAAATTAACAAGGACGTAAGTTTTGTGAATCATTGCACCCTCCATCGATGATACTCAATCTCTCAATACTCTCTCAGTCTCTGATAATGATATCCTGAATTCAGATTTCAAGTTTCAGATTCAAAATAGTCCCTCCCTCGACCACACCATGTCGAGTGCAATGAACTTGAAATAAATTATAGAACACAGTACAGTTTAGTGCGATATCATCATCGTGATTATATCCAGAATTGTTATTTGCCTCTGTGTATTATTATTATTTAAGACTTGCTACATAAATTCATAAATGTCACATTGTACATACAGAACAGACTACAATATATACTGCTAAACTTCCCAACATCAAATGAACAGAAATTAGTGACGTGCGAATATTAACTATTCGCTACTCGAATACCTGTTATTGTCTGGATCCGAAAGTACCGAATCCTCCTTCTCTTCTCTGCCCAGCGTGTTCTTGGAGCGTTGGACGACGGGTGACAAGCTCCTGTGCGCGCGTTCAATTCCGCGTGCTGGCAGAAAAGTCACAGGTTCTCCAGATTTACGATGTTCGTGGCACCGAACCGAAGGGTTACGATGTCCATGGCATGAAGCCGAAGAGCTGAAAGCTCAAATGCTTCTGGATCAGGGAAAATAAAATAGAAGGGTGAAAGGAGGAGGGGTTTGGAGTGATCGTGTGTGCTTGTTCTAAGACACTTTGTA
The DNA here is from genome assembly GCA_020796225.1 of Arion vulgaris. Classification (NCBI taxonomy): domain Eukaryota; kingdom Metazoa; phylum Mollusca; class Gastropoda; order Stylommatophora; family Arionidae; genus Arion; species Arion vulgaris. The sequence goes on along the minus strand of CM036758.1, from coordinate 64,227,541 downwards.
AGCTGTTATTCTTTTTCTTAAAACTGCTCTTGATGTCGTCGCTTCATCTTTTGCAGTATTGAATTTAACCTCGAAAAAGTATTGTTACTTTATGACTAATGTTTCCGTACCGTTCTTACATGAAAGGTTGGCTGCAGTGGACTTGCAATAAATTTTCTCAATGCTCTTCTGATACCCACTACAACCCACATCTTGATGCTTACTTCCCAATTATATCTGGGTCCAGCGGCGGCTCGTCATTAAGAGCAACTGGGGCAGGGCCCCACCAAAAATAATGTGTAACGTATTTATTATTTTATAAATTAAAACATAACAACCCAAAACCAAGATTTTTCTGAAAAATGAATGTCTGGCCCCACCAACAAAAATTATCACGAGCCGCCACTGTCTGGGTCATATCAGGTAGAAAAAATATACCAGTTTATGGTCGGTCTCTAATAAGTATGAGATTTTGAAACGGCTAGAAGACGAGGCGAGTACGGAAGAATGCAGGCAACAAGTCAAACATATTTGGAACGAAACATGTAAAGAAGTATTGGGAAAGAAGGAGCGGAAACATAAAGCATGGATAACATCAGAACTTTCATATAAATAGAAAAAACATTAATAGTAATAGAGCTGTCAGAGCCACCTTTCTCAGAAAAAAAATACATAGAGGCTAGCAAACAAAGGAAGTAGAAAATAAGGTCAGATAAAAGACAATACTTAGAAGATATAGCAAGAGAGGCGAAGGTAGCAGCAGCGGTAGCAAACTTAATAGATTGTTACAGAACCACTAGGAAGATAGCAGGAAAACACAGTCAACCAAGGGGCTTGATTAAAATATAGCGATGAGAAAGTTAATACTAATGCTACAGACCAAATGGAAAGACGGGTGGAATACTTCAAGGAACTCCTGAACAGACCAGTCCCTACAAAGCCCCCATATATAGTTTACAGAAATAGACATGAAGTGTGAGAAACCATCCAAAGAGGAGATTAGTAAATCCATCAAACTTTTGAAAGACCGGAAATCGGCCGGTCCAGATGGTATGCTAGCAGAGACTGTTAAGGCCAGTATAAACAAATCTACATAACTACTACACAAGTTACTTAGCGGAATATGGGAGATGGGGACAAACACCAAGCAAATTGAAGAATTGAAGAACCACTCTGTGTGATTTGTATGTGATCTGAGCCTAAGAGCGATTGTACGTTGTGCCAGTTATGGCCTACAAGTAGGCCAGCACATCCGATTTCTGCGCTGCTTTTTATTTACTAGGTAGCATCCCTAGGGCCTACATCAGTCGCCTCTTACGACATGCATTGTAGGTTGCAGTGGTACTATTCTTTGCTTCCCTTGCGGGTCCCGGCACCACACTGGCGATTGGTTACTAAACCAACGTCATTGCACTCAGGGAAGACCCATAGGTTTTCAGTCTCCCCAAGAGATGTCGAAGCGTATGCATACTGGTTAAATACACACATCACTCTGTCCCTCAAGCATTCAGCTTTACTTAAACAACGGGTAATTCCAAAACTTCTTTAATCGCTGGACCTTCTTCTTTCTTATCTATAACGCTCCATATCGAACACATGTTAAACACTCTGTGTGCGATTTGTATGTGATCTGAATCTAAGAGCGATTGTACGTTGTGCCAGTTTTGCACCTACAAGTAGGTCAGCACATCCGATTTCTGCGAGGCTTTTTATTTACTAGGGTTGCTTCGTAGGTCCCTACATCAGTCGCCTCTTACGACATGCCTTGTAGGTTGCAGTGGTATTATTCGTTGCTTCCAGTGTGGACCCCGGCACCACAAGGGCGAATCGCTGGACCGATTTAACATCACTTTTAATGTTTTCATTCACCAGGTAGTCGTGAAGAGACCGAAGAACAACTCCAATATCTATCTTCATCACCCCAAAAATCAATGCGGCTGATGCAAGCATGTCCGCTCTATTATTGCCACAAACACCCACATGCCCATACCAGTATATCCACGTAAGCCTTTGAAAATTAAGCTCCAGTAGACGACATCCACCCATACTGAAACCTGCCATTTTTGATCTTCCGAAGCATCAACTGTCAGATACAACAACGGCCATAGTAAACGGAGTCACAGAGAGCCAATGTTTGACAGCAGTAGCGACCTCAACCGTGGCCAACGTAACTACTGGCCGAAGCGCTATATTATAATTTCTTATCCACGACAAACCATAAGGAGACTGTCATACAAATTGTAACTACCAGTTACATGAAATTCTCATTAGACAGTACTGTATGTGTCTGCGGAGCTCAAAAAGAAATATTTTATTGTCTGCGGTTCCAACATTTTCCTCAACAATGATATAAAAATCAGGAATGTTCAATGCAATGTTCAGCAAGCTGCTTTTTCACAAAAAGGAAAGAAGCAAAATTCAGTAGTAGATAAATATATTTGTGTAATACTGTTTAGTTTATGTGCTAATCAAGTTGTAGTGTTGTGAAAATTGATTGGCACATCATTTTGTTTTCCCTTGTTATCCTGTATCACTAGTGATCTCTTCGGACATAATGTATCAAAAGTTGTCACATAGACTTAATCTCCTTCGACATAATGTAACAAAAGTTGGCATGTAGACTATTGATCTCTTGTGACATAATGTATCAAAAGTTGTCATGTAGACTTGATTTCATTCGATATAATGTATCAAAAGTTGTCATGTAGACTATTGATTTCATTCGACATAATGTAATAAAAGTTGGTATGTAGACTATTGATCTCCTTCGACATAATGTAATAAAAGTTGGTATGTAGACTATTGATCTCCTTCGACATAATGTAATAAAAGTTGGTATGTAGACTATTGATCTCCTTCGACATAATATAATAAAAGTTGGTATGTAGACTATTGATCTCCTTCGACATAATGTAATAAAAGTTGGTATGTAGACTATTGATCTCCTTCGACATAATGTAATAAAAGTTGGTATGTAGACTATTGATCTCCTTCGACATAATGTAATAAAAATGGTGTTTCATTTAACTACACATATTTAATAGATATGGGTGGACTGAAGTACCTATCACAAGATCTCACTGTTCTCTGCTTCATATCATATATAGTTGTTCAAAAGCCGATATCATCTGACTATGAAGATAAGTTCTTGGTCACGACAAACCAGAAGGAGATTGTCATACAAATTGTAACTGCCAGCTACATAAAATTCTCATTAGACAGTACTGCATGTGTCTGCGGAGCTCAAAAAAAAAAAACTTTATTGTCCGCGGTTCCAACATTTGCTAACATTTTCCTCAACAATTAAGGAAAAATAAGGAATTATCAATGCAATGTTCAGCAAACTGCTTCTTCACAAAAAGGAAAGTAGCAAAATTCAGTAGTAGATAAATATATTTATGTAATACTGTTTAGTTTCTGTGCTAATCAAGCTGTGGTGATGTGCAAATTTGTGACTGACTAATTCGTGGATTACTGATAAGTGATGTTAGTTTATGTGCTAATCAAGATGTGGTGTTGTGCAAACATGTAGCTTACTTATTCATGGATAACTGAAGAGAGACTACCATAAGCTGATGTAAGTACAATAGTTATCATATTTAAAATTAATCTAAGTATTCTGTATAAAATTAAACTAAAATAGTATGTGAGAGCAACAACTATAGCTACTTATCAGAAAACATCTTCTGTAATACACACATGCATCCAACAACAAGTTTCTAACATCTGCAAGATGTATTGTTTAGATCAGCGTTTCCCAATAGTAACAGTCAATAGTTAGTCTGTGAGAATACACCGCCTCAGCCTGTGACGTCACATGGCAATATTGCCGTCCGCGCTGTGGCCAGTTAGTAACGTTGGCCACGCCTCAACCCTCATAATGAAAGTGGTTGTACTCTATTCTTAACTTCACTCTGCTACAATCCTACCATGCGCGATATATAGCCAAGAAACTCCAGACTGACTTTTCACAGACTTAGCCAAGCGTCTAGCATTTTTCTGAACTTTTCCTGACCTGTTCGGCTTGTATTATGTATATGTGAAAGTTGCTTTCTTGGATGATGATCATTGGTCATTGTGGTGGATTCGGTATGTTTTTTTCATGAAGAATAGACTTGATTTCTTCGTCATTCTCACCGAACCAGATGTAATTTTTGCGCACAATTTGTGGGAAAGTGATTTCGTTTTCTTGTGTCCATGTCCCACAAGTGTAATGTATCGGTGTTATCAGTTATCGGTTAAATGAGGACTATCATCATAGCACTTAAGACATGCCCATAGGTGCTCCGATGTTCGCCTCAGCAAATCCAGCAGCGTCCAGCGGCCCAACACGCCAGTTCGATGTTGATTAATCAATCTCTTTGCATATTTAGTATGTCGTTCTTTTCGGGCTGCACCAATATTGACACCCAATCTCCCTCAATCTGGTCAGCGAGTGGGATTCACAGCCCTGAAACTCCTCTGTTCGGAAAGTCTCTCAGTGCGTGAAGAATGTCATTTCGATCCATGGCAGCTCCCTCTGATATTGTAGCCAAGTCAGCCAATCTATCAGCTCATTCATTACCTCTAACTCCTGCGTGCCCAGGGATAAAATTGAAGGTGATTTCTCTGATCATTGTATGTACTAGTACCTCCACCCAGTTGCGCCTCGCCATACTTTACGAATTGAAAACACGAGAGTAGTTGTGAGATGCAACCAGTTCACCGCCTCCGTAACCGCACGAACCTCCATTGTCAAACTACTTGTGGTTGTTGCGTAGGCCTCACTGGCCTCTCTTATTATTTTTCCTCCGAAGCGTGCTGAAAATGTGAACATACAGAGTTGCTGGCGAATGACTGAACCATTCGTGTAAATAACCACATCTGCATCATTGATGATGTCATTCAAAAGGGCCTCCACCTTCACGTTAATGAGTGATATATTATGTTCGCAGTTTTTCTTAATAAATGTAATAACTTAGAAAGCAGTCTGAAATTGAGATGGCACAGCAATCCATTCATCTTCTGGTTCAATTCCGGAAGGATCACATATTTTCCTAAGAGTATCTTCCGCCTGACTGCCTCTCTTGAGTCTACACCCTTTCTACTCAATGAGTTCTTCATGGAGAGGATGTTCCTTGCTTGCGTTGATTTTTAGATATGATCGAACCCTCCAAGTTTCAATTCTGTTAGCAAAAGTGGGGAGGTCAAGAAGGAATCTCATTGACACTCCTGATGTAACTTTTCCCAGAATGATGCGCATAGCCTAATTCTGAATTCTTTACAGTCTCACTGTTTGCATAGGACTAATTGTTGGGAGAGCTCATGTTTATTCTATGCATGACAGAACAATGCCTTGGTACAGGAACTCAAGAAGGCGTTGTAAATGTTAGCAGCCGCCATGATTCTCAGTGCGGATAGTGCGTTGCGACTTGTATCGGTGATTAGACTATACCTAACCTCGTTCAGATAAGAGAGAGAGACTACTCTTTATTTTTCAAATAAACCGGGCGAGATTTCCTTCTCAAGTTTTCAATTAAAATAACAATGTTCAAACCCTTAATAAGATTGCGGGTGCTTTTTAACTGGGCGGCTCTAATATTTACATTTATATTCGGTATCCATTACTGGTTAAGTCACAAGTCATATGTTTTCGATGAGAAAAGCTTATCTGCTATTTCCCGAAGGCATGTTGGTGAGTCACTCGCACTTGCTGCAGTGGAGCGTCTTCATTGTTGTTACTCAAGTTATTGTATTATTATATTCCTCTCGTGCCTTTATATGTTATATAGGGCCTGCGAGCAACTTCTCAATACCACCCTATCCTGGGTAACTCGTTCAATGTTCAGAGTCCGATATTTCTCGCAGTCGTTCTTTTATTCTTGAATTCTCTAGCTAAACACGTAAACACAAAGTACTACAGTTTTACAAATACATCAACAGTGACGATAAACAGCAACGTTTCGACCAAAGCCTGTAACTCAAGCAAACATTACAACAAGAATGACGAATTTGAATTCTCTACAAGTTTGCCTCCACGGCCACTCCACCATAAAATCATTGTTAAATGATTGTTACGAATACTGAATACTATATCATGCCAAAAGATGCATAAATCCATCAGAGAAGCGCAAGACAAAAGCAGAAGATCGGAACACTGGACTACAACACAGTAGCAGTGTGACAACAAAAGAAATAGAGCTCTGTGTACATTCTGATTCCTTTACTGAAGCAGGGTTGTTAACCTGTGTTTGCATTGTTTAATAATGTCACAATGAAGAGCATTCACTTTGCCATAATTTTAAAGAGAACTCACTTTGCGAGCTTTCCCATAATTTTTTATAATTCATATTCTTTGTTTTTTAATTTGAAGATTTATGATTCGTTCATCACCAAAAATAATAACATAGTTTCAATCTGCTTGGATATCATTGTTAATAGCTTGGTCTAGAATTTCTGATTTATGAAAGAAAAATATTAGAATTACACAGCCAGCAATGGCTTCACCTTTAAGAAGATTAGCTGACTGCAGTCACTATATAGTTCTTTCCTGTGGCATGGTGCTGTACATTACGAAAAGACCTGATGTTCATCATTGATGTTTATGTTTTCCGAGAACTACCTTTATCTGCCTTGAATTTGTTTGTTTCACTCTAAAGAGTACATCTTGAATTTCCAGGTTTTGATTTCTAACGACATTGATAGTGAAACAGAACAGAAAAGTTGATTGCTCTCTATGCTCAAAAAACAATATCCCGAAGAAACATGGACACAGCTCTAAACTTGTCATTCAAAGCGACTCAAGGTCTGATCTCCATGTTTCAAACAAGACATGCTCATCCAAGAATTATAAAGAAATATTGGATTGTTGTCCAAATAAATTCTGGTCTACAGTGGATCCCAGTCCTCTGCAGTATTCCTGGAAATGAGAAAACATGATCTGGCAAGGACTGGTGGAAACCTGGAGCAACATTACCTCTCACTTAAAAAAAGTAGGTATACTCCTGAAACAATACATGAAAACAGTGGCGAGAAGAAATCAAAGACTACAACCTAGAGCAAGACAAAATAAATGGGTTCAACAGAAATGAACAGGGCAAAAAAAATTCAGAATTAGAACAGGACATTGCAGTCTCAAAGCCACCTGCTTGAAGTGGATCTCAAAAACTGCCACTTGTGACTGGATACCCAGGCAGAACCTTCTTGCAAGACTGCCCATCATTGCTGGTCTAAGAATGGAAACCTAACCTTGGGAAACAGCCTTTGAAGATCAATTGTGGATGACCAGTGAAAATCTCAGGCTTTGTTACGAATCCATACAAGAATAAAGAAGTTTGTATCATTATCCATTAATATTTTTACTAGCCTATGGGCTGACAAATTTGTCAGGAATAAAATAACTACGCTGACAGATCAGCAGGAAGCACTTCTCGCAGCGGTGAAACATCGTAAATTCTCAGGGTTCAGACATGACTCTATCATCAAAAACAATTATTCAGGGAACAGTTGAACATGGTGGGAGAAAAGAAAGGCATGGGCTGATAACATAAAAAATTGGTCCGTTGGTCTGGAAAGGGCTTTTTCACAATCATCCATCTCTCACAGGAGAGAGATCTTTTGATGGACCTATGTGTTGGTGATTCCATCGTAGGACCCTATGATCCTAATGTGTTACAGGTTTTATTATTATCTCTTTCGCTGCTACATACTTTCTGAAGACGGATCTAAAAATAGCTACTATTTCTTTCTAGGTCACAAACGTGAATGTACGCCTATAGCAGTGACAGTAGAAATGTATAACATGTTAACGCGTCTTTAGCTCACAGAGGAGAGATAATAACAGACGTGTTAATGCATCTTTAGCAGTGAATGGGAAAACATCTATACACGTCCTTAGCAGCTAAAGGGTCATTATAGAGTGAACACAGAAGAGGATTAAGTATTTACAGGGGACTCTTCTTATCTGCTTCTCGATTGATTCTTAATCCTTCAGCACCCCTATAGTTAGTGCCCTTATAGATTTCAATATGATCATACAGCATAAAATTGTTTAGTAACTATAGAATATTCATCTTGTTCATATCTAATAGGCAGGTGCCATTCTTGTTTCTGATTCTCTGTTGATGCTTCATAAGATTTAGAATTGCAGGTTGCAATATGAGTGGATGTTGTCTCTAGAGGTTTTCAACATCCAGAGACTCACATGGATCTACTGTCCTAGGCATGTGGGTGTTTGCAGCAAAGAGAGAGCAGACAGGCTTGCATCAATTGTTTGGATGCTTAGGATGGATAAGGGGGATGCTCTTCGGTCTCTTGGCGACCTACTATTGGATGAGGACACTAAAATTGACATTGAATCAATCCAGCGATTTAAGGAGTTTGGAATTTCACGTAGAAGTAGAGCTAGATGCTTTGAAGGACAGGGAGAGGAGTGTTTATAACCATCGAGCCACATGAACCATCAGTATGCATACCCTTCGACATCTGTTGGGGGAGACTGTGCACCTATGGGTCTGCCCGGAGGACTGTGACAGTAGTTCAGTAAACAATAATATGCCCACTATTTTTACTTTCTTTTTGTCTGTCTTTCATTTGAATGTAAAAATAGGTTTCTGTTTTTAATATTTTTCTGTTATCGATGTTAATTCTGTACTATAATCATGGCGCGCCCGTCTGCCCAGCGTGTTTGTAGCGCGTTGGACGGCGGGTGACAAGCTCCCTGTGAGTGCGGGTTCAATTCTATGGGCTGCCAGAAAAGCCACCGGTACTCCAGATTTACGATGTCCATGGCACCGAGCCGAAGAGCTTAAAGCTCAAGTACTTCTGAATGGAAAAAAAAAAATAATAAGGGTTACGATGTCCATGGCACCGAGCCGAAGAGCTTAAAGCTCAAGTACTTTTGAATGGAAAAAAAAAATAATGGCTGACGCAAGTCCTTGCCAAAACATTCTCGTCATGTGATGTTGATTTGTATTGTTGTATTAACATTGCAGATATTGCCTCCAGTATCGACATCTCCACTGCATATAGCCGAGTACTTCAAGATCTCAGAGATAAGTACAAAGGACATATTCTTCCTGACAATGATTTGCAATGGGTATTCATGAATTCTGGAGGTTGGATGGGAAGCATGTGTTTGCTCCATGCATCTTTGACTGAATATGTCCTGTTCTTCGGCACAGCAGTTGATACATCTGGACATTCAGGTATATTTATTGGCAACTGTAACATATATGGGGGAGGTCTCTATGGTGAAGTAGTTAAAATGTTTGCCTGGTGTTGCACATTGTACAAGTAGAACTGGGAAGGACGGGGGTCTCTGTGGCTGAGTAGTTAAGTCCTTTGCCTTGCAAGTCGAAGGTCGTGAATTCGAATCCGGACCGCAGTCTTCTATTCACGAGTGCAGTTTTTTCCTGAGGAGTAGGGAAAGGCCTAGACAGACCTGGAGAAGAGAGCCAGAGGCTGATATTAAAAGGATAGGTAAAACATGGAAGGGATGGCAAGAGAGAGGAAGAGCTGGAAGAAGTCTGTTGAAGACCTGTGCTCCGCTGGGAGTTGAAAGGTGAAGAAGAACAAGTTGTCATTCTGCCCCTCAGAATAGGACACAATCAACTCCTCAGCAACATGTACACAAAATTTAAGATTGACAACTGAGCTATGTAGGCAGGCACCCCCTCTCAGACTACATAGCACATATGTCAAGACTGCTCTGAATAAAATATACAAAGGGGCACTCACTGGCCAGGGGAAACAACATTGAAAAGGAAACTGTTCAAACATCTGTGTGAATTACAAAAGATGAAGTTTATACAAGACACATCATTGAATATGTAGACAACACTTCAAGCAAACAAAAGGAAGGACCTCAAGGGACACAATGATTCCCACTATGGAAAACATCACAATGATACAAGTAAAGGTTAACGGTCAAACAAATTCAGAGAATGTTTGATATTTTGTCTTTGGCATCTAGTTTTATTGCAGTCTTCCCTATTATCGATATCAATTGATTACATATAATTATGGACACTTTGAAATTGATGTATATAATTACTGATACTTTAAATCAACAGGTCGTTATTGGGCAAATATCACAGACACTATACTCACTGGAACATTTTATCAATGGAAAGAAGGGGCATTGGATAGATTAACTTTCAAACCAGGTAAGTGTATCAGTATTATGTATATATTCTTCTTTGAATGCTCCATATCGACCACTTGTTAACCATGCTTTGTGATTTATATTTGATCTGAGCCTAAGAGCGATTGTATGTTGTGTAAGTTATGCGCCTACATGTAGACCAGTACATCCGATTTCTGCGATGCTTTTTATTTACTAGGGTAGCTTTCCTAGATCCTTACCTCAGTTGCCTCTGACAACATGCCTTGTAGGTTGCAGTACTACTATTCTTTGCTTCCTTCAGGACCCGGCACCACACGGGCGGATAAATAATAATTAGTTTAGTTATATGGATTCATTGTATAATCCGCTCCTCATGGAGCATAGGGTCTCAACAGTTGTTCACCACTTTTCTCTGTCTCTGGCTGTTTACTTTATGGTATCCCAGGACAATTATTGAGCATTCTTCAGTTCCTCAAGAAGACTTTCGTTTTCCTTGCAGGTTCCACTCAAGTGCTTGTCTAGTGAGACTTGACTGTTTTCCATAGGGATGCCCGACCCATCGCCATTTTCTCCTGTTGACCTGGGTCATCATGGGTTAGTATCCAGGTACTTATCCACAGGTCTGTGTTTGTAAGTCTATCATATTATCTCAGTCTGAGAATCCGCCGAAGACATCCATTGACAAAGGTTTGAATCTTATTTGTATTTAACTTGGTGACTCGCCACATATCTGAGCCATACAGCAACACAGATTTCACATTTGAGCTGAATATCTTGAGCTTTCAGATTTATTGCAAGCAAGGAAAAAAATATTGATTTCATAAATGAAATATGTACCTGCTTCATTAACAAAACAGTTGTTTCATGTTGATGTGTTTAATTTGTAATATTCCCCCCTAATACAATTCTGTTCATTCTTAATTTCCAGGAGACACAGTCTTTCATGCTGTGGGCGAAGCAACGTCAGTGTCATGGACAGCTGGTACATGGATGGTTGAATATGGTCGAGGGTTCATTCCTTCAACTCTCTTCTTTGCACTAGCTGATTCTTTTACCAGTACACTTGATTTTCCGACTGTCTTCTACATCATTAGGGTGTACATCAAAGCACTTCTTCTTGAGATAGGATATTATCTCGGAGACTTACGACAACTTATAAAAGACAGTATTTGATAAGACTACCTCCAGATAGATTTGGCATTGTATAATTATGCTCTTGGTCATTAACTGTAGTCCTTCAACCATTCCTGTTCTCATCAGAGACTTACAACAGCTTATCTTCTTCAGCGATCTCTGGTCATGCGCTTAATTTACTGTGGACCACAAACTGGGTGGTCAGCTTCAGGTCTGTCAGGTTTCCCTAAAACTTAGTTTTCAGGTCAACTTGGCACATGTGCTTCAGCCACCAATTGCTTCTCGTGAACTTATACAGTATTACACTTAGAGAGATTGGACATTGTATCTTGCATGGCCTTTAAACTGGGTCCTCAGCCATCTGCATAGAGACTATGACTTATAAAAGACAGTATTGATAACTTTACAGACTTTTACGCATACAGCCTAGATAATTGAGCACAGTTAAAGCTATAGGCTTGCTATTTCAGACAATTCTTATGGACATCACTGTGCATTACCTGTTTTGGTCCTTCAGCCTGCATACCTTGATCTATAGCTAAAAATGGAAAAGACTTAGGTGACAGTCTTATAAAAGACACTGAGTACTTTGAGATATGACCTTCTGTGTGGCAGAGCGGTATCCTCAGACCCTTTTCAGATCAAGCGCCCTCTCTTGTGAAGATGAAGCGCAAAAACTCCACCACAACTTAAAAAAACTCCCCCCTCCCGTTTGTTTCTCATTTCCTCCCACTGAATTAACGGTAATTTCTAAAGAGCAAACGAACAAAAATGTTTCTAACTCTGAGCATTTAACAGCACTGTCGCACAATACCATTGGAAGTAACAAATTTAAACATGGAAAAAAATTGAGAAGAAATTTGAGAAAATGTCAAAATTAATGATGTTTTTGGTTATTTTTGAAAGAAATTTTGAACTTACAGTGTTAATTTAAAAAATGTATTTCAACTGGAAAAACAAGTAAGTATAAAAACTTATTAAAACACAAAATCCACACAATTTTAATGTTTAATGTCTCACCTGATAAAGCCTCACATCTCTCGGGGAAGTCATGCCTCCCAGGTTGAGAACCACTACTTTAGATAGATTGGGCATTATATATTATGTTCTTGATCATTAACTATAGTACCCCAGTTATTCCTGTTTTGGGTAGCCCTCTCTATGCCTCTCCCTCTGGACCCCATTGATTTGATGTCTGTCAATCTCTTCTCCATGCTCCCTGGTCTACCTCTCTTCTGTTTACCTTGTGAATTCCAGTTAAATGCATTTTGTTTGTACTTGTTTCTTCAATGTTTAATTCTTCTTTTATGGATTGACTTATTTTCAGTGTCTTTGATATTTAAAAAGATTTTCTGTAGCTTTTGTGTACATATGGTTTTCAGTTGATTTTTCTATGAAAATACATTATTTAATCGGTTTTATATATTTTTTTACATTTTGTGTAGATGTTTATTAGCTTTTGATCATACGGCTTATAGTCTTAGACACAAAAAAAAGTAAAGAACTATCGCCTGAGTGGTTACCGTGGCCCAAATTGGTGTGTAAAGAATGGAACCACTGTTACCTGTCACCACCTGCCGAGAGTATTGCACAAAGCATGAGCTCCAGTAACAATCCTAGGGATCTATGGGAAAAATGGACTTGTGAACAAAACAGTGTGGTCCAGATTCGAACTTACAATCTTCGAAACACAAGGCAACAGCATAACCACAAACACCCCTGACAAACATCTTTTTTCAGGACAAGCAAAGAAATAGCATGAACATTTGTTGATCAAGTCACTGAAGAACCACCTGTTAGACAGCGATACTTCAGTTGATGATACAGTTACGCTGAGATTATGGACATTTGGAATGAAGTATAACAGTCATCTTCTTCTTGAACACTCTATATCGACCACTTGTTAACCACTCTGTGTGATTTGTATGTGATCTGAACCTAAGAGTGATTGTACGTTGTACCAGTTAAGCAATCCGATTTCTGCAACGCTTTTATTTACTAGGTAGCTTCCTAGGTCCTACATCAGTTGCCTCTTACAACATGCCTTGTAGTTTGCAGCGGTACTATTCTATGCTAACACTTACAGGCCCTGGCGCTACACGAACATAAGTTATATTCTTCTTCTAACGCTCCACAACGACCATCTGTTAACCACTCTGTGTGATTTGTATGTGATCTGAGTCCAAGAGCAACTGTATGAGGTGCCAGTCGCCGAGTGGTTACCGGGCCCATGTTTGGGGTGTAAAGAATAGAACCATTGTTACCTGCCACGCATGTCGTAAGAGGCGACTAAGGAGGTTTGGCTGAAATCGGATGCACGTGTCCTAAACGTGTAGAAGTATATGCGTTTAGGGGCCTACCAAACCAATGTGCAACGTATACACATTCTTGGCAAAGATCAAACATATCATAAAGAGTGATTAAAATTGGTCGTAAAGAAAGAACACAAAGAAGAGGAAGAGGTGCTAGTTATGCGCCTAGAAGTAGGCCAGCACATCCAAATTCTTAGACACTTTTTATTTACTAGGGTAGCTGTCCTAGGTCCTACATCAGTCGCCTCTTATGACATGCCTTGTAGGTCGCAGTAGTGCTATTCCTTGCTTCCCTTATGGCCCTAGCACTACACGGGAATAACAGTCTTCTAAGAAGATACATGAGAAACATGCATAGCCAGTGAGCTATGGAAACCATAAGCACTTATACATGCTACCATCCTCAGAAAGACACTTATCACCTAATGGTTGGTTGTGTTAATCAATAACCCTTTCCACCCGAGTGGTTACTGGGACCCAAATTAGGGGTGTAAAGAATAGAACAACTGTTTTAGGGGCCTAGCAAACCAATGTGCAACGTATACACGTTCTTGGCAAAGATCAAACATATCACAGAGTGATTAAGATTGGTCGTAAAGAACGAACCCAAAGAAGAAGAAGAACCACTGTTACCTGCCACGCATGTCGTAAGAGGTGACTGAGGAGGTTTGGCTGAAATCGAATGTACATGTCCTAAACGTGTAGAAGTCTATGCGTTTAGGGGCCTCAAAAAGCAATGTGCAACTTATACATGTTCTTGACAAAGATCAAACATATCACAGTGATTAAAATTGGTCGTAAAGAACGAACGTAAAGAAGAAGAATAACCCTTTCTATCAATTAGTTTTTTTTTTTTCCTGTGAGATTTCATTGTAAAAATCTCAAGTTATTTTTTTTGCTGGATTCCCATTGTCATTTATTTATCCAATGTTTACTGTTTATATATTACTGTATGAAATAAACAAGGTGTCGCTGATAGCAAAGTGATAACATGCTGTCTTCTTCTACTTGTCTTCCACTATGAATTCAAGCGAAGTCAGGTATGGCGCTTCTGACTGATTTTTGCGCGAAGACCTTCTTCCCTTATTATCAGTGTCCTACGCCATACAGGCATGCCTTCTCTGACTTCAGAAGTAGCGCATGCTGGGGAAATTCCCGGAGTTCAGGACAGGTTGGGCCAATAATTCTCGGTGTTCATACGGTACATTTTTGGACTACAGGAAACCATGATCCATTACTTGGGGATCTACAAGTACCTCTGAAGTTGTAAAGCTTGCCTGAATGGTGAGGAACACTAGTGATAAAGATAGCAAGCCTTCACACAAAAATCAGCTAGATGTATCATAGTAGACGTCATAACTACATCTGAATTTCTAGCGGGCGACTGGAAAAAAATATGAAAAATGAACAAAACATTGTTTCAAGATATTTTGGATGATCATTCCATATATGTTGTGTGTATTGGAAAGGCATACATTTTGTTTATTTATACCATTTTTGAATGTCTGTAGTTTTCATTCATTTAATCATATATTTGATATTATCATTTTACAGTATAAGAGTAATTGCTTTACTTGTATTTAAATCCTTCCTTTCGTTTGCTTGAAATATTGTCTATACATTAACGTTGTCTCTTGTATAAACTTCACTGTCTTTTGTAGCTCACACAGAGGTCCGTGTAGTTTTATGTCAAGTATTGTTTCGTTGGGTCAGTGAGTTTGCCTCAGTATATCATATTGTATTTAAATGTCTTTTGTTCCACCAATATTTGAATTTAAAAAGTGTTTAATTAAAAAATTATTATTACGTCCTTGTTTTTAAATACATTACTGCGAAGTGTGTTTTGTTCAAATATTTTCTAAATTATCAAATTTTCCTCTGTGGGTTCATTACTCCATTGGTTTGATTAAAGCTGTATGTCTATCTATGGGCATGGATTGTTAATTGATTTTCAAATTGTTTAGGTCCATGACTTCACATTCTTGAAATAAATACATGTAGTTTCAAACAATGAGTTTTATAATGTAACCTATTGTCATGTGTATATGTGTATTTTTAATAAATGTATATATTTTTTTAACGCTGGTCAGATTTCGTGTGATGACTGACGCTTTGCTTGAAGAGTTGAGACCAGGAAGTTTACTAGTTTTGTTTCACATCCTCGTAGTGCACCTTGGATACAAATTTGTCAGACTAACAAAGCAAGAATCAATGTATAGACTTCTACACGTTTAGGACACATGAATCCGATTTCAGAAAACCCTCCTTAGTCGCCTCTTACGACATGCGTGGCAGGTAAAGTGGTTCTATTCTTGACACCCCAAATTTGGGCCCCGGTTACCACTCAGACGGGTATTAGCTGATTCATTTCTATAATCCACATCATGACCAGGACAGTAGACCTAAACTCGTTTCCAAAAGAGTGAGATCTCTATGTATGTCATTCATCATCATCATCAAATAGCTTGTCTTGTGCAGAACTTTGCCACCCCAACAGTCCTTTGGAATTTTCTCTTCTATACGTCTCATTGCTGCAGCCGTCATGTTCAAACCACTGAATCCATCTTCCCCCTGTGTTCCCTGTCTTCTCTTTGCCATTATGCCTCCTTCCATGATGATCTTCTCCAGCCCTCGTGTTTTTATATGTCCAAAGTACCTCAATATTCTCTTTTTTATTTGTAGCATCAGCCAGTTTTCTTTGATTTTAAGTTCTTTCTGTATATATCTATTTGTTCTCCTCTCTGTCCAAGATATATGAAGGACTCTTCTGTAACACTTATATTCAATGTACGTCATTCATTCATGTTAAAGTCATAATCTGCATGCATGTTGTACATTGTATTTTCGGAAGTATTGACGGAGTCATTAACGATGGTCATCATGACTAATAGAATTTCAGATAACCATCTTAGGATTACAGTAACACTTTCAACTTCCATTCTCGCTCGAGTGTTTACCGGAGCCCAAATTTGGGGTGTAAAGAATAGAACCACTGTTACCTGCCACGCATGTCGTAAGAGTTGATTAAGGAGGTTTGGCTGAAATCGGATGCACGTGTCCTAAACGTGTAGAAGTCTATGCGTTTAAGGGTCTACCAAACCAATGTGCAATGTATACACGTTCTTGGCAAAGATCAAACATATCACAAAAGTGATTAAAATTGGTTGTAAAGAACGAACGCAAAGAAGAACTTCCATTCTCATACTAGAATTTGCTATTATGTTGGTGGATGGTAATGAGAAAGGGGTTGCACTGACGAGCAATATTGCAATTGAGAATGGACATTCTATGGACAAAAGCGACATCAACAATGCTGAACGGGTGGTTATACACGCGCAACGCCACTTAATGATTACAAAAGGTACTCACTACTTTAAACTATACTCTGTCAGAAGTTGAAAGCTCTCTTCAGGGATAGTTTCAGACCCCTTCGTCGGGTGTTGGTAAGATTTAGATGTTAATTCATAACACAATATATTGCAACAATCTTCTTCTTCACGTTCGTTCTTTACGACCAATTTTATCACTCTTTGTGATATGTTTGATCTTTGTCAATAACGTGTATACGTTGCACATTGGTTTGGTAGGCCCCTAAACTCATATATTTCTACACGTTTAGGACACGTGCATCCGATTTTAGCCAAACCTCCTTAGCCGCCTCTTACGACATGCATGACAGGTAACAGTGGCTCTATTCTTTACACCTCAAATTTGGGCCCCGGTAACCATTCGGGCGATTGCAACAATGTTAACAGTCCTTTTTAGATCAAGTCTCAGACCAGTCTTGTTAGATGAAGGATCATAGGCTAAAAAAATTCGGTAAAAACACACGAACAAATTGACCACAGAAAGAATAGTACCCTGACCCATGTGCCTCGTAGTTGTAGAGCACCCAATACTTTTTACTGGTATACTCGTTACTTTCCAAGTAATATTAGGTATTCGAATAATTATCATTGCTATTCGAATTATCTAAAAGGTTTTTTTCTAACTTACCGACGACAGAGAATACAAGATTGTGTTTTGTACTTTATTATTGTGAAAGAATATACAAAACGTAAACCAGTTTTTCCTCACAAGGTAGCTCACACTTAGGTAGCCTCAAGTGAAATTACCCTGCTTGTATTATGTATATTGTTGTGATGGTTTACTTACGAATCACGCACACTCACACCACCCCACTCAGCACCGACCACTGCTGGACTGTGACTAGTGTGACACAGTATAATATTCAGTATACTAACTATACACAATCATACACTCTCACTGAGTCTAGTACATAACATATTACATAATACTACTACACTACAGTTTACTATAATTTGAGATTTATTATTAATACAATTATATACAATAAAAACAACTGAAGAACATAACTCAATAATTTGCATGATATATATTTATTATTTATATTAACGAAAATAATGGCATCGGGTTATGATTATCTTTGATGACATGTCTACATGTTTATGTTAAATTAAAGTTAAATCATATTCAATGTTACTCAAGTCACTGTTGTTCCGGATTCCATATTGTACAGTTTACCTTCTTAGGAATAAATTTGACAACTAAGATTCTTAGTAAGACTGTTTAGTAAACAATTGCTGGAAGATGAAGATACTCAATTTGATAAATAATTTTTAATTTATTAATCCATTTGTTTCGATGTTACGCCCATGTGGTGCCGGTCCCACAAGAAGGGAAGCAAAGAATTGTGCCACTGCGACCTACAAGGCACGTTGTAAGAGGCGACTGATGTAGGATCTATTGAAGCTAAGCTAGTAAATAAAAAGTGTCGCAGAAATTGTATGCGCAATTAGTACTACTTGTAGGTACATAACTGGCACAACGTACAATCACTCTTAGGCTCAGATCACATACAAATCACACAGAGTGATTGACAAGTGGTCGATATGGAGAGTTCGAAGAAGAAGATAACATTTTTTAATTTATTGATCTATTTGTTTCGATGTTAAGAATCTCAGCTGTTTCACTTCCTTTATTCAATCTAGATTTGAGATTCTTATTCGTTTAGTGAATTTTGTTTCAAATGTTCCATCTTTAGAAAGTAAGAATACTTAGGTTGCCAGACGTTGCAACCGAGAAACCTGGACATTTCTTGCCACATGACCGCTTTTTTGGAGAAATTTCTTGCCACCCATCCCTGTTTTCCAGGACAGTGCACTTATGGGCCATGGCTTTCAACTAGTTACGAGTTATGCCCGAGCTACAACAGAAAGATACTGACCAACTGTACTAACCACATAGGTAAAGAAACTAAAACTACTGCTTCTACGTGGACTTTTCAAATTACAGTTCTGTTCTAATCACAGAGACTCAGAGAAAGCTTATCATCAATATAAGAAAGAGGCAGTCATCATTTTTCGGGCATGTGATGAGGAGGGAGGTTTAGAACACATTGTGACAACCGGTTAAATTGAGGGTAGACGAGACAGAGTAAGACAGAAAATTTTGAATAGCCTGACTTCATGGTACGGTAGAGCGTCAACATCTGAGTTGATAGCAAACACAAACGACAGAGATTTGTGGAGATCCATGATCGACTACGCCAGCCGGCACGGTACAGAATGATGATGACTAATCATAGAAACAATGAAAATAAAACTACTGTAACAGTGTTATGTGTGGACCTGGACATTTCCCAATTTTCGAACTAAAACAGCTCTCCCATCTGAAAATTGAGAAAACGTTAGATTTAGTTGCAACTTTCATGTAACAGTTTGACGGGAGCAAAAACCATGAAAAATAGATGTCCCGAAGGCATTTTTCAGGACACCAACATTTTTTATTAAAAACCAGGACTGTCCCAGAAAACCGGGATGTCTGGCAACCCTAAGAATACTAATACTGAGTTGATTGTATTTTCTTTTATTCATAGTTCGAGCAGGTCAGGATGGGGAAGTCATCAAAAGACAAGCGGGATGTATATTACAGACGTGCAAAGGAGGAAGGATGGAGAGCTCGCAGTGCTTACAAACTGTTACAGATAAATGATGATTTTAATATATTTGAAGGTGAGATCCAAGCATTAGCTTAGTATATAAGTTTTGTTTGAGTTTGTCGTGTGAAGTCTGCAGTCAGACTCAGTCATTAGAGAGTTCTTCAACGCTCCATATTGTCAACCACTTGTCAACGACTCTGTGTGATTTGTATGCGACCTGAGCCTAAGAGCGATTGTATGTTATGCGCCTACAAGTAGGCCAGCACATCCAATTTCTGCGCTGCTTTACATTTACTAGGGTAGCATCCCTTAGGGCCTACATCAGTCACCTCTTACGACATGCATTGTAGGTTGCAGTGGTACTATTCTTTCGCTTCCCTTGCAGGCACCACACGGGCGATTAGTGAGTTCAAGGATGAGACATGTATGACCCAAACATATGATGGTCATATATTTTTAAATATGTTTTTCGGACATATAATTAGAAGAGGCAGTTTAGAACATTTGGTTACAACAGGCAAAATACAGGGAAGAGAGATAGAGGGAACAAAGGGATAAAATTCAGGACGGCTTGAAATCATGGTTCGGTTAGAGAATTGATGGATTGTACCAGAGACATACAGATGTGGAGAGACATGATCGCCTACGCCAAACGGCACTTGATTGATTGATATATTAAATAAAATTGACAGTCATACAGTGGATCCCATCACACTCAATATAAGTGGAAACGAAGAGGCAGACAAGCTAGCAAAGGCAGGAAGGTGACTGCCGCAGACTGTTTACGAAATCAGCTACGAGGAGGCTAAAACAATCATCGGATGGTGATATAGAGAGAAGTGGTCACAAGACCACCCTCAACACAGCGCTAAAGATGGGTTCTATGGTCTGTCCCATAGCAAACAAGTTGTCCTATTCCGCCTCCGTACCGGCCTTAACAGATGTCGGTCTAACCTTTACAACAAATTTAAAATTGGCACAACTAGCCTGTGCCACTGCAAGAAGGCGGACATGATGGCAGAGCACCTACTGCAAGACTGCCCACTGCTAGCAGGCCTGAGAAACGAAACCTGGCCGGAAAATATCGAGCTAAATGAGAAGCTGTGTGGAGGGATGGAGTCCATAAAAATAACAGCAGAATTTATGGGGAAATATGATACATCAGTCAAAGCGGTGATCGCGTACGCGAGAGAGAAATAATAGTGGGGGTAGATTTATTGCCAACAAATAGGACAATATATACAAAATAATAATAGTTGAACTGAATTTGGATTGGTCTTATTCTCAGAACACAAAAGTAGTACCTCTGAAGTAGGAGAGGGTATGCCTGTATAGTGGGGGACATTGATAAAAAGGAAAGCAGCCTTCATGCATTAATGTCAGAAGCTCCGTCCGTATCAGGCGCCCTTATTACAACTGAATTCATAGTGGCGAACGCAAGAAGATGAAGACAAAATGTATAGAACCCATTTTTAGACCATATGGTAGTCCCGTATTGTTCTTTGATGAATGGCACACAATAGATAATGGGGTAAAACTTACATTGGCCACCTTTAATTTCCGTGTATCTCTTATACCCAGTTGAGGTTGGTTCAATCTGAGAACTGATTGTGGCTGGAAAATTTCAACTTTAACTGGAGGTTGAACTGGGACCATCCGTCTAGAAAGCAACTACACCAACCACTGTATAGATGAGACACTGGATAAGAAGCATGAGCCATTCCTAGGGGACTCTGCAAAGGATAGTTGCAGAACAATCAAAGAGTAGAAAGTTTGTTGTTGCCCATCAAGGTGCTTCATTGATTGATGTTCAAGAGCCTAAGAAGGAGAAGACAAGCAAATAAGTAATTTGTGCATTTTTAAAACTGTCTCCAGGTGTTAAAAGAGTTGTTGACCTTTGTGCCGCACCAGGCAGTTGGAGTCAAGTACTAGCAAAGAAACTCAGGTAATTTATCTACAATATAACTCTAGACTTAAAATCAAACATTAGATTTTGTAAAGATTACCAACCATCAGTAGATCAATGGGTGTTCTGGTGCTGGACACAAATGGTATGACCATGCACCCATCATTGGCTTCTTTGTCTCAGGAGACAATAGGTCTTGCGTCACGTAGTATGTTATCACCTTATTGTCCGGGGCTGCCCGGCTTGAGGCGGGCGGTAGCTGTCCAATGAGGCGCGATGATCTCTCCCACCGTCGAAGACAACCCGTGGCGGCCGATACTCTATGCCAATTGAGCTGGACTTATAACCCGTAACTGTTGTCTTCCATGTTGGTTTGGTCAACAAAGTCGACCGCGAAGTGATCTCTCCGTGACGCATGCCTGGGCGATTTTTATGAAGTAGCTGAGTTGCCCAAACGTCAACTACCCCCTCTCGACCTCGCTGATAGAATCCAGAGGAGTACAAGCAAGACATCTAGTATCAATTTGGTTGCAGGAGCTGCCGGTAGCACATCACTTGATGCCTGTCCGCCATAACTGCACCCATCACTGGTGTTATTTACCTTGTCGTGACAGCTTGTGTACAGTAACCACCCACAGGTTGGTGCAGGTATGGTAGACTGGGGTGTAATGGTTAGACTGGGGGAGTCTATGTGGCGTAAGTGTTAGGTTCCCACATCTCATTTCAAAGGTTCTCAGTTCGCTCCCTCGTAAAGCCGTCATATGTTTTTCTAGAGATCCCTGATCACAATATAGGTGAGATTGAGTTCTTAGTCCTACCTCTGAAGTCAGAGAAGGCTTGCCTGTATGGCGAGGGACACTGATAATAAGGAAAGCAGGCCGTCACGCAAAAATCAGTCAGTACCAGGCACCTTGACTACGCATGAATTCATACCGGACGAACGCAAGAAGTTCTTAGTTCTGTTGACGGACAATAAACATAGGTCCATTGTTCAAGTTGAGCACGTAAAAGAACCCTGGCAGTGCAAAATCGAAAGAGAACAGGCTGGAAAGCCACTGGCCTGGCACAATTTATTAGAAATATAAAAAAATAAAAATTCCACAAAATATTTTAGTCATCTTCTAAATTGTACCGGGACCTCGGTGGTGCTACAGAGTTCGTGCACTGCTGCTGAGATCTTTCTGTGTAAGAAAGAGATCAAAGCACACATGGTTATTCACCGAAGTGCAATGATTATGGTCCAATCAATCAATGGTTAGACTAAAGCAGGTACCCTGGTCCTCCAGATTATGTGTTTTAGTATTAAGACATACACCACTGTCTGGCCACAAGTCAAATGGCCTCCCTTATGAGCAATCAGATCTAACACCATCCTACAGTATATGTGATACTTTAAAGTTTGGTTTCATGTTTCTAAAATCTGATCAGTAATTCTTTTGTACAAATGTGTGTCTTCTTGGATAATATTGCCCCAGATGGTTGGGTTAGGACTAGTAACCCAAATCTCAGTTTTATTCTTGTGTCAGGGTGAGCAGGTTTAAGGGGAATGAACACTTTGATAGACTTGCAAATACAGCTGATGTAAGAATGCGGGTGATTGTATGATCATCACTAGTCATCTGTATAGAGGCAGAGGCAGACCAAGAAGAAGATTGCTACAAGATATTAAAGAAACCATGAATATGACCATCGACGAAGTGGGTGAACTGGCTAGAGACAGGGTGAATGTTTAGATGTGCTGCAAAGAGAGCAACGTCCTATAAAGGATATGAACCTTGATGAGTCATCTATATTTATCATTTAGTTACATTCATCTGTACTTTACAAAAGAAAACCAGTAATGCTGTAATAATAATAATAAACCTTTCTCATTTCTGTCGTTCAACATTCTTTCCAGTAGCCTATGGGTCTGCCCGGAGTGCAATGACGCCAGTTTAGTAACCAATAACCAGTAGCCAAAATATCTGTTTCCAACTCACTTCTTCATAGATTAAAAAAAAATTACCTGTTTTTCTTTTTTCTGCTGGTTCTAGAACAAGGCCAGTTTTGCTATACTACTCACTGGTCTTCCTAATGTATATTGTATCCATTGCCAAAATCTTTTCTTAAGCTCTCGTTTCACTGGTGCTTAGTTTAGTTTAGTTGTCAGATCATAATCACTTCACATAGAACCAATTAGTCCATAAATGCTCCCATCTCCTCTGTACGTCTCAGCATGGGGTGGCTAACTGACACCAGTTCTTTGTTGGTTTACTATTGCTCTTTGATATTCAGCAAAGTGTTCTTGTCTAGCTACACCACATTTGACTTGGAATTATTGCAGTCTGGTCAGGATTGTAGATTCCCACCCTTCCTTGAATCATTTACACATCCTCTCTCCTAACTCTTTCCACGCTTTAAGCCGCACACTGCGCCATGGCGGAAGTCCGTGCACGCTTTAAGCCGCACACTGCGCCATAGAGTTGCTTTCCTTGTAAGAAGTCTTTCTAGTTTTACTTCTACTATTTTACTTATAGGACTTTTTAACCTTGTTATTCTATTGAGTTGTCCAGTTTTCTTCAATTTAGTATATATAATATATATATGTTTATTTATTGATAGTAGTTGGGATCGTAATTAAAAAAAAAAAATTTCTTTACTTCCTTGAATTAACTGCTTAAAAATTGAGGAAATAAATGGGCTGGAAAGAGTTAGGGGAAATTTTGAATATCCGCCTAGTCTATTGCTCACCCGCTTTTTTTTACAGCAGCCATACCTGTAAGCCATCACTGGCGCTTGTTTGGTTCTAATAGTTACGCTGTACTTTGCTACTAAATCACAGGGGGGATGATGGCAGCAAGTCAGATGCTAAAATTGTGGCTGTGGATCTGCAAGCAATGGCCCCTATTCCAGGAGTGATACAACTTCAAGGGGATATTACTAAGGTTGGTAATCTGAAACAGTTTAGAAGAGCTTTGTTCAATATCTACACAGCAAATTTAGACAACCGGGTTGGGTCAGGCATTGACTTTTGCAGATGAGATTATAGGATTAAATCAGAGTTAGCAAATGTCACATTTGTAACTTTATGAGATTATAGGATTAAATCAGAGTTAGCAAATGTCACATTTGTAACTTTGTCTTTCTTCTTTTCTTTTATCCTGTTTTGTCTCACACGCTCAGGATCAGAAGAGATTTCTAGAATGGGTTTCTGTGTGCACTTCATAAACAGTGTTTTTCGCAGCCTCTGTTGTCTCTGAGGTCCACCTTTTGCTTTGTATCCACTGTATCGGACAGCATTGTTCTTTGAGGCACACTGTCTGTTGGTAATCTGCTTATGTGGCGAACCATTTAATTTGTTGTTTCTTGATTTTTAATTAAAAATTTTTTTCTCTTTTCTTTTTTTTCTTCGTCCGCTTTCAACTCAGGCGAGTTTCATCTCTGAAACTGATTTTTGCGTGAAAATCCGTTTTCCAATTTCTTACAATGGCAGCAGCGTGCACATTGTAAATTACTTACACTGGCAGCCGTGTGCTCAATGTACTCGTAATTAGTATTCCCTCGCCATACAGGCAGATTTTCACGTTATCGTCCTGAGTAAGACCAGGGACTCGAACAAATGCCGGACAGTAGGTTCGAACCCGAGCTATGAGGCGTCTCACAGCTAGCAGGCCGAGCTACTATCAACTACTCTAGGCAGTCCCCCATTGTTTCTTGATGAAGTTCAGTACTGATGTTGTTTGTACATACTTATTTCCTGATGGCTTCATTTTTAAGCAGGTCTCTTCTTGATACTCCAAGCATTCTATGTAGATGCTTCATCTCTGTCATGACTAGTTTTCTTCTATCATTGAATGTCAGTATTTAGGTTTCGCACTGATAGCATAAAGATTGTGTTGAACAATGCTCTTTTAGTGTTCATGGCGACACATTTGCATTTGAAAATTGGTGCCATTTGTCTCATGATTTGATTTGCTTTATTGCATCTTTGTTGTATTTGTTAGTTATTCTTCCTTTGCTGAAAAATTCTCCTATGAAACACTTATAACATACATTGAAAAGTAATTTGATTTTCTAATGGTTATTTGTAGTGAGAAAAGAGGTTTAGAGCACATTGGGACAACTGGTAAAATCAAGGATGGACGATAGAGGAATAGAAGATTCTGGTCAACCCAACTTTGTGGCATGTACAAGTAATAAATCAAAGATGGACAATAGAGGAATACAAGATTCTGGACAATCTGACTTTGTGGCATGGAAAAGTAATGCTATCTAAATTGGTACCGCTCTCGTGTTGCTGGGGCTCGAGGGGAGCAAGAATAGTAATACTGTGACCTAAAAGGCATGTCTGAAGAGACGACTGAAGTAGGAGCTTAGGAAGCTACCCTAGTAAATAAAAAGTGCAGCAGAAATTGGATGTGCTAGCCTACTTGTGGGCCATAACTTGCACAACATATAATTTCTCTCAGACTCAGATCGCATACAAATCACAAAGAGTGGTTTAACAAAGGGTCGTTATGAAGCTTCAAGAAGAAGAAGAATTGGTACACAATATTCAGAACAGACACTAGTGGAGATATATGATCACCTACTTCAGTGGGGTATGACATACTCACAGGCCACATCATGTTTCTATCTGACCCTTCACAGGTACTCATAGCTTAACTGATTCCGTACCAAGAGACACTCAAGTGTCAATATATCATATCGCATGGACCATGCGTCACTCAAAAGATGTTTACTATTTTGTTGCATTTTTATTACTTTTCATTCCGATTAGAGCTTTATATTAACTGGAAAATACATAAAAGTGAAGTATAAACGATAATGAATACATAGAAAAGGTGGAGACTGCAGTAAAACTTGGAAAATAGCTAAACACGTTAACACAAAGTATTACAGTTTTACAAAATACATAAACAGTGACGATAAACAGCAACGTTTCGACCAACTCGTGCCTTGTTATCTATATGTGTGTTTGCTCCATATATGTGTCATTTATCCACTATATTGTTTATTGTTTCTCTTCTTTTCCACTTTCGGTTTTTGTGTCCACTCATTTCGTTGTTCGTTTTTATTCCCAGATTTTCATTAGATAGGTTTATGTTTCACATGTAATCGTCCATTTGTAGTGTTCTCAAATTCGCATTCTTGTTGTATTATTTGCTTGATAAAGCCTTGTACTAGTTGCTGTTTATCGTTACTGTTTATGTATTTTGTAAAACTGTAATACTTTGTGTTAACGTGTTTAGCTAATGAATACATAGCATCGTGACTTATGCTACAAGTAGAAGTGAAACAGAGTTTACCATTCATTCTAGTCTACCATGTGACCATAAAAACTAGCGATTTTTATGAATGGTCATGATGCTAGTTTGTGAACGGTTAATAAACCATACATTCCTTCACTATTTTCATAATTTATGTGTATTCGTAAATGTATTACCTATTATATTGTTCATCAAGGCTCTTGGCAAGTTGGATTTTTGTTCTCACAATTTCAATTAGTTTTTTAAAATTCATGCTAATATTTGTCATGCATAGTAAACACAACATTATATTATCAGATACAATAAACATTTTGAGAAAGTACATTCATTTATCTTTAATTTGATATATAATAAGTTCAACTTGAAATAATATTTAGAAACAATATTTTAGTTTAGCTAAAGTATGTGTACAATATTTTGAAGCTAAAAATAATTCCGTCCAGAGGCGAAAACTCGTAGTGAATCAGTTAACGCAGGAAATAACATATATATATATGGGACAATATCTCACACTCAGGTACAATGTGCCTTCATCTAAGATATTACCATTTTTTTTGTGCTCAAAGAAATATTTTATACTCCAGATGTTAAAACATTGTGCTCAGATTTTAGTAACTTTTATGTACAGCTTCTGTGTTGACTACTTTACCTTGTGCTTCCATCCATGTCTTCTGCTATTTTTCAGAAATCTACAGCACAGGATATAATTGGTCATTTTGAAGGTCAGCATGCAGATTTAGTTGTCTGTGATGGTGCCCCTGATGGTATGTTAACTGTGCAATCTACCTCTTTACCATATCTTGAAGGTAGCTCTTGTAAAACCAAGTGGTTAGAGCGTTGACTTTGTAATTGATGGTTACTGGAGCTGAAAATGGAATCATCAAGAGGAAGGGGCAGACCAAGAAAAAGATGGATTTATGAAGTTACAGACATCTTAAAACTCCCCAATACCACAGCGCGCAGAATTGAGGGACTGAGATGGTATGATAGGGTCACAAATGAGGAACTTATAGAGAGAACAAGACAGATTCCAATGAACGAACAGGTTAAAAAAGATGCTGGCGCTGGATAGGACACAGTTTGTGAAAACCTGATAATATAACAAGAAGGGAAGCGAGAAATAAATGAAAACAAGATTTGGAGGTGGAAATCAACACTATAAAGAAGAGCTGGAGGTAGCTGCAGGAGATAGCCAGAGATAGGAAGACTTGGCATGATTTAGTTGAGGGCCTATGCCCCAATCCGGTTAAAAGGCAAATAGAGAAGAGAATACCACAGCATATCAAGCGACCGAGTGCACTATCTCTGTAACCGATCATCAGTTAAACCTGAGACACCTAACGGCAAAAAAGCAGAAATGACAAAAGAGGAAGACTAGAGCTGCTTCTTAGTATGAACATGATCTAAAGAAATAAGCTGTCAAAATGGTTATCTGACTCGCCGAGTTAGAGATGGTTAGATAGCTAGGAAGAGAACTGACTGTCATGCATTATCATTTCTCTAATATTTCACACTCTGCCCTCATCATCATCATCTGTACCCACCATGCCCATGAGCACATAAGGAAGAGACAAAAAATGTTCACTCAATTTGACCTTGTGCCTTTCACTATGGTATCCAACAAATTAAATGGTTCGGCCACATAAACAGATTACCAACAGACTCAGAGAGCGATGTTAATCCGATACAAAGCAAAGGCCGGCCACTCAAAAGGGGGATCTTAAAGATAATGGTGGCGATGAAAGACACAATGTATGAAGTGTACACAAGAGCCCTCTCTATAAATTTCTTCTTATCCTGGCACTGTAAAACAAAACAGAATTCAAGAAAGAAGATCACAAACAGCTAGTCGAGGTTCTGTAGATGGATAAGGGGGACATACTTTCTTTTACTGACCAATTTCTTGTTGAATGAAAACACTGCATTTGATGAATTTACAGAGCATGTTAAGGAATTTGGAATGAAACGTGTAGGACTGGGTACCAGAGAGACAAAATGAGGAGTCTGTTTAACTAGGGAAGTGAACAATGAGAACCATCAGCATGCATATCCCTTGACATCTCCGAAGGTATACTTTAGCACTTATGTATCTGCTTGGAGGGTTACATTGTCAGTTCAATAGAGAATAATATATGTATGCTTGTCATACATTTCAGATGATTCAAATTTTACAAGCCTACTTCAAGATTTTTCCTCAATGTATTACATGTCCTTTCTACACTTCTATCCTTAAATTAATAACTATTTTGTTGTTCTTTCTCCTCTTTTTCAGTGACTGGCCTTCATGACATTGATGAATATATTCAAGCTCAACTTTTGCTTGCTGTAAGAAAGATCTTATTTCCATTAAATTTATTTTACTAATAATTATTCTGACCTTTTATAACATTAGAAGCAAATAGTTTGAATGTAGGTAGATATATTTTGTGTGGCAGAGACAAAGTGGAAAAATGTAAGATATATTAAAAATTGAAACTTTTAAATGATTCCGAGAGTGTGGTAATCCAGTGGATACCCTCACACTGCAAGTGCAAGGAGATTGAAAATGCGGAGAAACTGGCTAAAGAAGGAGCAGGGATGTCCCAAGATGACAACCTGGTCAGCTAAGAAGAAGCAAATACCATTGCCAGAGGGCACTATATAGCAAAATGGGAGCAAGAGCACCCAAAACACAATAAGGATGATGGATATTACCAACTGTTCAGAAGGGATCAGACTGTCATACTTCGCCTCTGGACGGGTCACAACAGAATGAGATTTCACATACTCAAGATTCAAGATAGGCACCAATGACCTTGTGGCTTGGCAAGTATGATGACAGAGCATGTCCTACAGAGCTTCCTCCAGTATGTAGACCTGAGAAGAAAGAAGTGACCCACGTATACCATCATCCAAGACAAACTATATGGTGTGGCTGACAGTCAAACAAAGAAAAGTAAACAGTTTTTGGAACATGAGAAATGTTGGGAAATACAGTGTTAGACTATATTTATCTTTGACCAGCGGTATAGCACACAACGTGAGATTTGATCAACATCATCACCCTGTGGTGCCGGGCTGCAAGGAGCAAAAATAGTACCATGATGAACAACAAGGCATGTCGTAAGAGGCAACTGATGTGGGGGCCTAGAGAAACTACTCTAGTAAATAAAAAGCGTCACAGAAATCGGATGTGCTGGCCTACTTATAGGCGCATAACTGGCACACTTGTAGGCGCATAACTGGCACAAAGTACAATCGCTCTTAGACTGAGATCACATTAAAATCACAAAGAGTGGTTAACAAGTGGTCAATATGGAGCGTTCGAAGAAGAAGAAAATCAACATCATGAAATCAGCCTTTGCATGCTAGTGTTTCTAAGGTAACCATTTGATGCTTGGTTCACCTGCTGTTATTGTAGAAAAAAATGCCACTCCCACTGTGGAATTTCATCCTGGGACAATGTGCCTATGAAGCAAGGTCATTAACAACTTCATTATCGAGGCTATTAAATATATAAATATAATATTTTACCTTTTCTTGATACCATGCCAACTTGAATATGCAATCATGAACCTCCACAACTTTATATTCCTAGAACTGTTAACCAGTTCTGTTATTGTCTTCCATGCCATGAGGTTATGCTGTCTAGTATCTTCTGTCGTTGTTATTCTCTGCCTATTCTGCCACTAATTTTGTCTGTTGTCACAATGTGCACACCTTCTCTTTGTACATGCCCAAAATATAATGGCCCCCTTTTCATTTGTGTTTGGCCTCACTTATTTTACACTGTAGCTGTCAAAAGTATTCTGAATGTTCCGCTGTAGAAATGTAAAAATATACATTATTTACTGCGATGTTACATGTTTCGCTGTTGCTACGTAGTTTTACTGCAGTCTTTCTCTTATATTGATTATTTAACTAGTGTACATGATGAATTTCAGGCCTTGAACATCACAACGCATGTTCTGAAGACAGGAGGGACATTTGTTGCAAAGGTGAGATAATGTTTGATCCATAGCTTAAAATACAACATTACAACACAAATTCTATAGATAGGATGGATATTTGTTGCAAAGGTGAGATACTGTTTGATCCATAGCTTAAAATACATTACAACACAAATTCTATAGATAGGATGGATATTTGTTGCAAAGGTGAGATATTACCTATAACTCTTTCTTACGCTCCATACCAACACATGTTAACCACTCTGTGGTTACGAGGGTTACGGGCCCAAATTTAAGGTGTGAAGAATAGAACCACTGTTACCTGCCACGCATGTCGTAAGAGACGACTAAGGAGGTTTGGCTGAAATCGGATGCACATGTCCTAAACGTGTAGAAGTCTATACGTTTAGGGACCTACCAAACCAATGTGCATCGTATACACGTTCCTGGCAAAGATCAAACATATCACAAGAGTGATTAAAGTTGGTCGTAAAGAACGAACGCAAAGAAGAAGAACCACTCTGTGTGATTTTTACTGTGATCTGAGCCTAAGAGCGATTGTACATTGTGCCAGTTATGCGCCTACAAGTAGGCCAGCACATCCGATTTCTGCGATGCTTTTTATTTACTGGGGTAGTTTCCCTAGGTCCTACATCGGTCGGTTCTTACGACATGACTTGTAGGTTGCAGTGGTACTATTCTTTGCTTCCTTGTGGGCCCCGGCACCACACGGGCGATTCTATAACTCAGAATAGAACATTACACTTTGGATTTTGGGAAGAACATTTGTTGTTAAGTTTAGATATTGTTCCATAGATCAAAACTTAACATTGCAGCACACATTCTGAAGATAAGAATATTTGTTACAAAGGTGAAATAATGTTGTACAATTACAAACAGAACATTAAGTTATTAATCCAACATGTTGGATTAAAACACACATTGTTGAGAGGTTCATTTCCCGGAATGGTCAACTTTCCAGTCCACCCTGCTAAAATTGGTTACCTAACTTTCTAAGTTTAGGCAAAATATTGAATCATTGCTGGAGTTTCTCTGAATATTTTCTGATGCTGGCACCTTCAACAAGTTAGAAAGGACTGAGTACCTTATGTTGGTGCAATGATTAAGTCTCAATGAGGTTCAGTTTCTAGTATTAAATCACTTCTTTCTTAATTTCCGTTAACATTTGTATGTACAAGGTGTTCAACTTAAACGCAGCCCGGGAATGGAGCTAATCTGGCATATATGTATGGAAATGAGAAGGTTCAGTTATGATGTAGTATATGTCAAGGTTGTGTGATGGTGTGTAATTGTAGTGCGGGAAGGGGTGATGAACAAATGTGACGTAGGACAAGCTAGTCAGAACCGGTTTAAATAGTAAATAGATGAGATGCAATGCGTACCTGGCAAATTTCTATTTATCACTGGGGCTGCTTTTAAGTTGAACACCCTGTCGATATCTGGAAATGGCATCTATGAAAGAGTTTGATTATGTTCCCAGATTTTCCGTGGGAAAGATGTGACGCTGCTGTATGCTCAGTTAAAAATCTTCTTTCACATGGTTACTGTGTTCAAACCTCGAAGCAGCAGAAATTCCAGTATAGGTAAGCTGTGTACAATTAATCTGAAATAAGATAGTTAATGAAGGTTTGTTAAGTGACAAGAAAAGATAAGGTATTTAACCAGACAATACGTCAAGGTATCAGTGGGGTGGATTAGCGTAAGCATTTGCTTATCTACTCGGACACAAGAGGGTTGTGGGTTCAATCCCACACTCGATGTTCCACACGTAAGGAAAGGAAATTGACCCTTCTACCTCCTGCACACTAGGACCTAGAAATGTGAAGAGACAGACACTGCATACCCTGGTGGGGACACTGATAATAAGAACCATACCAGGCTACTTCTATAGTCATAGCGGGTGAATGCAAGAAGAACTTCATACCCTCAGTTGCTGGAATGACTAGGGCCACTGGTGATAAGGAAAGCAAATCTTCATGCAAAAATTATTCAGAGGTGCCAAATTAGGCACCATGACTAGGCCTGAATTCATAGCACGCAAAAGGAAAAAAAAAATTGGCATCTTTCTGATTTAGTAAGTTACGTTATTTGGTCTACGCTATGGCTCATTGGGCATTCCCATGCGTTCTCTACATGCGTTGTTGGGGCTCTCAAGGGGAGCTATGAATAGTAATACTGTGACCTACAAGGCTTGTCATAAGAGGCGACTGAGGTAGGGACCTAGGGGATCTACAGAAATCGAATGTGCTGGCCTACTTGTAGGCACATAACTGGCACAATGTACAATCGCTCTTAGGCTTCCATCACATACAAATCACAAAGAGCGGTTAACAAGTGGTCGATATGAAGCGTTGAAGTAGAAGACTTCATACCGTAAGGCCTGAAAAGGCTATCGGAATGCTATTATTATATCAATGTTAAATATTTACAGATATAGGTCGTTGATAGCGAAGTTGATAACACACATCAGTAGTGACCATGTGTCTGTGTCGGGCTAAAAGTTCTCGATGTGCACACAGTATTACACGGTTGTACTACAGGACAACGTGATGCTTTACTTGGGGAACCAAATTCGTGGTAAGGCTTGCTGGAATGGCTAGGACGACTGGTGATAAGGAAAGCAAATCTTCATGCAAAAATTATTCAGAGGTGCCAAATTAGGCACCATGACTAGGCCTGAATTCATAGCACGCAAATGGGAGAAAAAAAATTTGGCATCTTTCTGATTTAGTAAGTTATGATATTCGGTTGACACTATGGCTCATTGGGCATTCCCATGCGTGCTCCAGCCTCCGCTGCAGCAGCCATCCCAAAGTTCGCTTGCTCACAGTACCCATGAGAAGTTGATTAGTATATCAGTTATATTAGAACTATCATCATAGCACTCCGAACATGTCCATAGGTGCTCCGATCTCAGTCCAACAAATCTAGCAGCACCAGTTTGATGTTGAATAATCAATATCTTTGCATGTTGGTATGTCGTTCTTGACAGGCTGCACCAATATCGACACCCATCTCTCTCAATCTGATTGATTAGTATATCTTCTCTCTCTACTATGAAGACAACACTGTCTGTCATGTCCAAACTTAACTCCTAATTCTCACAATCGGTCCGGTGTCAGAGACTCACCGATATCACATAAATGATCGCACACTACATTGATGACATCGGCTCTGTCAATACTTCTGATTTATTATGTTCTATTTGTCAATAGTCTAGTCATTTTTGATATATTTTTGATCTATTCTCTTCATTAATAGTTTATTTATGTCCTAATATATCATCCATATTGAATATGCTTAAATGATTTCTCCTCAGAGGCTTTTGTGGTCTGTCAGAACTACTCTCCCCCTGAAGGATATGTTCCAAATATGTCAAATCCCTTGCTTGATCTACATTATGGTAGGAAGCATATGTTGTGTTCTTAGTCTATAGTTGGAGAGAGGGAAGGTATTAGTTTAATGGGTGGACAAGGCAAAAATAATTGCATTGGACAAGACCAGAAGACAATACCTTTAAAGAAAACAACCAAAATAAAATGCAAACAAAATTAATGAAACTACAATTGAAAAAAAAATGATTTCAGAAAAATGTAACGTATGATTAAGAAAACATTCTTGACTTGTGTATTCATGTGTTCACTTTCACTTCTATCACAGCATACTACATATAGAGTACAACAATAAATATCTAACGGCCTTAAAATTACAATTTTAGTTGTATCCTTTGCTTGATAAAGGCCTTTTGGTCAAAGTGTTGCTGTGTATTGTTATTGTATTTTGTAAAACTAGGAGTACTTTGTTTTTACATGTTTGCCATTGCTACATAGTTTTTCTGCAGTCTTCCCTTATATCAATAATACTATTCATGTTTTATAAATTTTCCAAAACAGAGCTTTATGTAATCATTCCAACAATATTGTTTTGTTCTTCTTGACTATTTCAGAAAATCTGGAAGGACCTAACAGAGTGATTGTTCCCTTTCTTGCTTATGGTGACCTAAGCGGCTTCGACTCTGATATGACTTATTCTCTAGAGGTACATGCTCTTACATAATTGAGTCACATCATGTGATAGCTTTAATTTTGATTTGATTCATCATTTTTAAAGTAAGGGTTTCATTTTTATTTTCTCATCTTCTGCAGACGCCTCTCAACCTGAACATGTTTGATTGATAATCTCTCTCGCAATCACTTAAAAGACCGATGTACCAGATCTCTCCATAAATTCATTCATGTAGAAATCTGATTCAAGCAGCCGTAGCATTGATTCGTTCAGTCACATATTCAGCACCATTTGGAGTTCTGGTGCTTATCCTTTGGCGATGTGTCTCCATAAATTCATTCATGTGGAAATCTGATTCAAGCAGCATTAGCATGGATTTGTTACATCACATATTCAGCATAATTTGGAGCTCTGGTGCTTATCCTGCGGCGATGTGTCCAGATTCAGCCAGCGTTTATTGGGTTCGCTCTCCGTTAGCCTTTGGCTGTCCCAGCCGTCCTGCAAGGCAGCAGGTTGATTTCTACACATTTAGGACACGTTCATCCGATTTCAGCCAAACCTCCTTAATCGCCTCTTACGACATGCGTGGCGGGTAACAGTGGTTCTATTCTTTACACCCCAAATTTGGACCCCGGTAGCCACTCAGGCAGATTGATTGATACGATCATCATTGTACTTTGGTTACTAACCATGTGTGCTTTGATATCTTTCATTCACAGAAAGATCTCAGCGGCAGAGCATGAACTCTGTAGCACCGGCACGGGTCCCCAATGTAATTTAGAAAATGGTGAAAATATTTTGGAAGAATTTTATTTTTATATTCTTTTTAATGAATATTGTCAGGGCAGCGGTTTTCCAGCCTGGTCTTCTCAACTTTGAACTGTCAATGGTTCTTTTACATGCTCAACTTGAACACCGTTTTATCGTCCATCTCTGATCGGAAGAAACGCTAACAACCTCCAGCTGACTATGGTTACATTTTGAACATATTCTCTTTGGTATAGAGGTTAAGAATTCATCAACTGGTGTCTGCGCAGAATAGAGGAATAAGATGGTATGATAGGGTCACACATGAGGAACTTATGGAGAGAAAAAGACAGATTCCAGTGAGCGAACAGGTTAAAAAGGCGCTGGATAGGACACACTTTGCGAAAACCGGAGGGAATATAACAAGAAGGGTCCTTGTCTGGAACCCGCAGGGACAGCGAAAGAAGGGAAGGCCGAGAAATACATGGAGATGAGATTTGGAGGCGGAGATCAAATTAATCAATTAATCAAATTAATCAAGGCGGAGATCAACAATATAAAGAAGAGCTGGAGGAAGCTGCAGGAGATAGCTAGAGATAGAAAGACTTGGTATGAGTTGGTTGAGGGCCTATGCCCCAACCCGGGGTAAAAAGGCAAAGAGAGATAGGGGTTAAGTGCTCATCTCTCATTTCAAACGTGCTTGATCTGCTCCAGAGTATTTTTCTAGAGATGGATGATAAAATTTGATGTCGGACTAGGAACTCGATCGAGGAACTACAATGAAACCAGGGATCTCTAAAAAATATCCAGTTGGCTCTATGAGAAAGCGAACCACATACCTTCATGATGGTTGAAATCTTCTGCTTTTCGAGCGTTCTTCACGGCCAATTTTATCATTCTTTTTGTGATATATAATTTGTCCTTTGACAAGAACGGAGTGATCTACGCTGGTTCGATTATGTGTCCATGGTGACTAGCCTCGCCCACCCGGTTTCAGCCAGCTTTTGATTTACTAAGGTGAGCTTTCCCTAGGGGTACCTTTAAAATAAGAGGCGAGAACCTAAGCTCTACGCCGAAGAGAATATATTAAAAAGGAAGCGGTGGTCAGCTGGAGGTTGTTAGCGTTTCTTAAAAGATCTAATTCCTGATTGGTGCTGATCTGACATGAGTCAGCTTTGATGGCCTCCTTCTGACCAATCAGATTGGACATCTTAACTTGACCTATTCCGCTCCTTGTGGAGCTTAGGGCCTCAACAATTGTTCTCCACTTTTCCGGTCTCTGACTGTTTTCTTTATAACTTCCCAGGACATTCTAGCATCATTTAGTTCTTCAAGAATACTCCATCTCCAGGTCTGTTTGGGAATCCTCTTTTCCGTTTTCCTTGCATGTTCCACTTCAGTGCGTGTCTAGAGATACTTGACTGTGTCTTCCGCAGGGTATGCCTCCTCTTTAGCCTGTTACGCCCTTGGCGTTTAAGGCAGCAACAAACGCACACCATTCTTCCCTGTTCATGGCCTTCCTCTGTTTTGTGTTCCAGCTATGATTCATTTCCTTCAGTTCTTGCTCTATCGTTCTCCTACAGGTCGTCTTGGGTCTTCCACGCTTTCGCCTACCCTCTGGAGTCCATCTCAGTGCAGTTTTAGGGGTATGCCTGACCCATTGCCATTTTGCTTCTCTTAACCTGGGTTCATCATGGATTCCTGTCCTGTTCTCTTCAACAGGTCTGTGTTTGCAACATACCATCTCAATCTGAGAATACACAGAAGACATCTGATACCATGCTATAGTATAACTTCAGATATGGTACTTTAAAAAGTGGGGTTTGCCCGTCTGCCCAGCGTGTTCGTAGCGCGTTGGACTACGGGTGACTATCCCTCTGTGTGTGGCGGGTTCAATTCCGCAGGATGGCAGAAAAAGCCACAGATTCCCCAGATTTATGGTGTTCGTGGCACCGAACTGAAGGGTTACGATGTCCATGGCTGAAACCGAAGAGCTGAAAAGCTCAAGTGCTTCTGGATCTGAAAAAAAAAAAAGTGGGGTTTTTCTGTTTGTCTTCTTCTTCGAACGCTCCACATGGACAAGTTGTTAACCACTCTTTGTGATTTGTATGTGATCCGAGGCTAAGAGCAATTGTACACTGTGCCAGTTATGTGCCTACAAATAGGCCAGCACATCCGATTTCTGCAATTCTTTTTATTTACTAGGGTAGCTTCCTACCTCAGTCGCCTCTTATGACATGCTTTGTAGGTCGCAATGTTACTATTCTTTGCTCCCCTTGAGAGCCCCCGACAATACACAGGTCTTTCTGTTTGTAAAATCTGTATCCTCAATCATTGTAGAAAAACCGGTTCTTTATTATTTTAGCAGTTAAGTATCATTAAATTACGAATTTTATAAATTTTACGAAAATTGCAAATGTTGTATCAATCCTAACATATGCCACAGAGTTGGAAAATGACTAAAGATATAGAAAGCAAGTTGAATGCATTTGAAAATAGATGTCTGCGAAAAATAATGAATATAAAATTGAACGATTCAGAAGTGATGAAATCAGAACATGTCTGGTCAACCACTAGTAACAACTGTTATAAGAAGAGAAGATGGAGATATGTTGGACACACCTTAAGGAGAAATGATCAACGAATATCTAAGCAGGCATTGAAGTGGGATACAAAGGGTTCAAGAAAGAGAGGTCGACCTAAGGAGACCCTGAAACGAACTTTGCTGAGAGAGGCAGGAAATATCGGTCTCAGTTCCATGGAGGAGATTGAGCGAGTTGCCAGGATAGAGCGGTGTGGAGAAATTACTTGCAGGCCCTATGTAACGTATACTGGTGCGAAAGGAATTATTATTATTATTATGTCTCATTGGAAGTTCCTATCTTTAGCAATTTTGAACAGATAATATCTTAGTCAGTATGATAAGATGGTATGATAAGTACAAGGAACTCAGAAAAAGAACTAAGCAGATGCCAGTGGAGTAAGAGCTAAGGAAGAAACACTGACGAATGGATAGGACATACATTGAGAAGACTGACAGGAAATGTTGCAAGACAGGCACTGTTTTGGAACTCACATGGAAAGAGTAGGGGAAGCCCTAGACAGACCTGGAGAAGAGAGCTTGAATCTGATATAAATCGAAAATCGTGGCATATCCCAAAGGACGTAGCGATCAACCACAGTAAACGAGTAGTTGATTTTCTAGGCACCACTTATACATTCACTAGTTTGCCATTGCTTTCTGAACGGTGAGGTCTATTTTTACCTTTTGTAAAAATTCCACAGAAACAAATTTGCTTCCAAACTTGCCCACTGTGGGCTTTGAACCAGGTACGCTTGGGTCTGTGATCGAGCTCACTACCGCTTGAGTTACAGATGCTCACGCTGATATTAATAGGATAGGTAAAACATGGAAAGAATTGAAAGGGATGGCCTCTTGCCAAAAGGAGAAGTTTGTCGAAGACTTGTGCTCCATTGGGAGTTGAAAGGTGAAGAAGAAGAATATTTACTAAGACTTAATTTCTTTTCTCTTGATCCATTCTATTGACAGCTTGAGCCTGGGGAAACATACGTTTA
Organism: Arion vulgaris; assembly: GCA_020796225.1. Taxonomy (NCBI): domain Eukaryota; kingdom Metazoa; phylum Mollusca; class Gastropoda; order Stylommatophora; family Arionidae; genus Arion; species Arion vulgaris. The sequence continues at coordinate 64,188,616 of CM036758.1, read as the reverse complement.
TCATGAACCCACTCAGTCACCAATTAACCCACCGTACCAGGAGGCATGTCATCTACGCAAGACAGATCAGCTTTTGAAACCAACGTCACAACCTGATATTGAAGATACTTCAGGATGCACTGTCAGAGAACCAGAAGCAGCTATAGGAGATGAGGCTTCCATAGTGGCTACTTGTATCAATGAAGACAATGATTTGAAAAATGTGGGTTCGGATCTTGCAAAGAAACTTAATGATTTATCAATGAATTAAAAAAAATGTCAATTTTGCTCTCACATTTTGTGATGTGTGTTTTTGAGTATATTTATTTTTTTCTGTCTCCCTGTGTTTCATTCGTTGATGACTTGAGTATGGAAACTGTATTGTTATCCTTATTTTTCTTCTTTGAATGCACCATATTGACCACTTGTTAAACCACTTTTTGTGATTTGTATGTGATCTGAGCCTAAGAGCGATTGTACGTTGTTGCCAGTTATATGTTTACAAGTAGGCCAGTACATCCGATTTCTGTGCCACTTTTTATTTATTAGGGTAGCTTCTCTAGGCCCCTACCTCAATTGCCTTGTACGACATTCCTTGTAGGTCACAGTGTTGCTATTCTTTGCTCCCTTTGCAAGCCCCGGTAACACACAGGCAGTTATCCTTATTGAGGTCGCAGATTGCAAAGCTGATAACATACTGTGCTAGTCACCACATGCCTTGGAAATTCCTGGGTGTTCGAGACCAGTTTGACTACTAACAACACCCTTCCCCCATCCTTGGTGTGAACACAATACGCAGTTGGAGTACAGTATACTCTGATCCTTTACTAGGGGATCTTCTTCTGCGTTTGCCCGCTATTATTCCAGGCGTAGTCGAGCACCCTGTATTGCGCTTCTGACTAATTTTTGTGTGAAGAACTGTTTTCCTTATCAGTGTCCTCTGCCATGCAGGCAAGTTTAGAACCTAATAATTATGAATGATAAGGTGAGAAGTGCATCTCAATTTCACAGAGATTCCCTTGCTACTATCCATCTCTATAAAAACGAACAAGCAGTAACACATTAAAGTGGAACGACCTCACCAAGTCAGAAAGGTTGCAAAGTAGTAAATGCTCTTTGGCATAGATCCAAGCCCAAATATACGGCCTTTTAAAGAATCATAAAAGATTGTTGAACATCATCGTCATTGAGGTGCGTGTCCTTTATAGGACGTTGTTCTCTTTGCAGTGCATCTAAAATTCACCCTGTCTCTTGCCAGTTCACCAATTCGCTGATGGTCATATTCATGGTTTCTTTAATATCTTGTAGCCATCTTCTTGGTCTACGTCCTGGGACCCTGCACTCTAATATTGTTTTCTCCTGGCCATAATGACACTTGATAGGACCAAAGTATCTAATTTTTCTGTATAGTATATTGTTTATCAGCCAATTGTCTTTAACATTCAGGACATCAGTGTTCTTCCTTTTTTCTGTCCATAGTATTTGTAGGATCTTTCTGTAGCATTTCGTTCGAAGGACTGGATTTTCGTTCTTGCTGTTTGTGTAATGGTCCATGATTCACAACCATAAGTAGCCACTGAAAAAATACATGCTTTCATTATTTTTAATTTTAATATTTTGCTTGTGCTTTGCCACATGTGATGAACATATGTTTGAAAATTAATGACCGGACTCAGTCAGGAAAGTTGCAAAGAACAAAATGCTCTTTGGCGTAGATCCAAGCCCAAATATACAGCATTAAAAGGATCATTAAAGAGAAATGTACACACGAAATCGAACTGGCGTGTTGGTGCCGCTGCTGGATTTGTTACGGCTGAAATCGGAGCACCTATTGACTTGTCTGGAGTGCTATGATGGTAGTCTTCATATAACGGATAACTGAACTGGTATACACGAAGGAAAGGAAAGTTTTTGACTGTCAGCAAGACAGCCTCAAACATTGTCTTAGGCCGAAAATTGTGGATGCGCCTGCCCTACACTAGTAGGGGCCTAACGTGAGCGCCACTTCTAGTCGTTCTTGACAAAGACCGTTTATACATCACAATAAGAATGATCTAAAATAGTTGCGAAGAACTTATGCCAACAAACAAACAACACATTCAAGTTATCCAGTAAAACTTTATTTAGTTTAGACATCTCATGTTTGTTGAACTGTGACCTCTTATAACATAAGGCCGGCAAGCTCAGGTAAAAATTCTCAGAAATCAGACCACAAATGTCGCATAATCTCGCATTCCATTATTGTTAGATAGAGTCAGTGGCGGCTCGTGACCATTTTTGCTGGTGGCGCCAGACAAATATTTTGAAAAATCATGGATTTGGGTGGTTATTTTTAAATTTATAAAATACACACGCTACACATTTTTGGTGGGGCTCGGCTCCACTGGCCCTTAATGACGAGCCGCCTCTAGATAGAGTCAAATTCATTTTAAAAACAATACAACATGCTAAACCAAGGTTATATTATGTAACAGATTAAGTTTAACACGAAGGAATAGCAGTTTTATTAACATTTTTCATCAATAAATAACCATGGACTCGTTGAAATGTATAAAATTGCAGAAAACTTTACAGTGTTCTATCAAACACTTGTATAACAATCAACCCCTCCCATTAAACAGGAATTTTGGTTTTTCCATCTGAGCTAGTCAGCCTTATGTTGCCGTGGGCCACGGTTGAACACAGAACAAGACATGACAAGAACAAAATAGTTTGGCCTAACAAAAAAAAGAAAGTACTTTTGGATCGTGATAAATCTATACTGGATATCAGAAGTATGACCATACTTGATATCCAACGAAGGGCTATAATGTCCGGATAAACTCGATCAATTCTTCGATTTTAATGTACTGGTGCTGAAAAAAAAAGAAATGATATACAATCACATTTTGGTCTTGTTTCTGTTTCTCTTTTCTCACTGCATAAGTACATTCAGCAGCGGCTCGCCTTTAAGGACCAGTGAGGCCGTGCACCACAAAAAATATCGAATAACGTGTATTTATTATTTTATAAATTATTTGCTCATAATTATTACTTTTATGGTGATACTGATTAGCTTTAAAAGTTGATATATAACGCTAAAATGTCACATACAATTTTGAAATTCAGCGTCTTTCCTCCCTAATTAGTATACTTCAAACATTTCCAGCACACTAATTTTCTATGTCCAGTTTTTTTGTTTTGCTTTTAGGGTAGATTAAGGGGATGTTAGTGGAGCGTCTGGCCAAATGGTTTAGAGAGCGGCTCCCATGCAGTAGATCCGAGTCAATTCACGGTAAGGCCGAGTTTTATCTACCCTAGTAAATAAAAAGCGTCGCAGAAATCGGATGTGCTGGCCTACTTGTAGGAGCATAACTGACACAATGTACAATCGCTCTTAGGCTCACATCACATACAAATCACAAAGAGGGTTTAACAAGTGGTATATCTCAGGAGTATATTCACAACAGATGGAAAGATGGACAGAGAAATCGAGACTAGATGCCAGAAGGCAAACGCAGTGACATACCAACTGTCACCACTATTAAAACATTCAAGCATTAACATGGCAGTCAAACGACAACTAATAAACTGCATATTTATTCCAACTCTCTGCTATCAGTGCCAAACATGGCCCCTGACTAAGACATAAGAAAGAAAAATTACAACATGTGAAATGAGATGTCTACGAAAAGCTGTCAACGTTACAAGGAGAGATAGAGTGAGAAACGAGAATATCAGAAGCATCGTTGGTACTATACCATGCATACAGTACATCGAGAAGCAAAGAATCAAGTGGTTCGGCCATCTAATGAGAATGGAACCACATTTACTACCATCACGTGCCTACAATAATCGACACTCAGAGCGCAGAGCACGAGGCAGGCAAGAACACGATGGATAGATAACATCTCAGAGTCCCAGCGAAAGCATGGACTGACAACGTCAAGCGCAACACGCCTGGCACAAGATAGAAACTAACTCTCCCACGACGCTTCACGGCAAATGTGGTTAAGATAAGATAAGATGTATCGCATGTAAAATATCACTCGACAGAACTACGTATTTCATACATCAATTAATCAAGTGCCATGCCTGCCGGCTTAGGCAATCATGTCTCTCTACAACTCTTTCCTTGGTGCAGGTAACCAGTTCTGATGTCGATCTTTTGTCGAACCACTATGACAAACCATCTTTCTCCCTCTGTCTTCCACGATTTCTCCTTCCCTGAATTTTACCTGTTGTCACCAAATGTTCTAAACCTTCTCTTCGCATTATATGCCCGAGAACCTTGATTGTCTGATTCTTATTCTTTTGATAAGGTTTCTTTGTGTGCAGGCCTGATTTATAAACTCATCATTTCTTTTCTTCGTTGTCCATGTAATTTTCAGCATTCTTCTGTGAAACCACATCTCTTTTATCTTCCAATGATCTTATTGATTATTTGTTCATTGACCATGATTCGCTGCCATACATAAGTATTGGTTCAATATAGCACTAGAATACTCGTTTTAGCAATGTCATTGGTAGTGAATTCATGCGTAGTGTGTTTTTCATAAAAGCTGCATTCGCTTGAGCTATTCTACTCCTAATTTCTGTTTTACATCTTCCATCTGATGTTAGGAATGTTTCCAGATGCTTGAATTTCATACATGCACTGCACAAAATGTAACCGTTTTAACCTGTGCATACTAATTGCTGCTAGATAACCTGCAGACAATAAGTGAGAACCATGTAAATGCAGTGGCGGCTCGTCATTGAGGCCAGTGGGACCGGGCCCCACCAAAAGTAATGTATAACATGTATTTATTATTTATAAATTAAAATATAGCAACCAAAAACCATGATTTATCTGGGGAAAATGTCTGGCCCCACCAACAAAAATGATCACGAGCCGCCACGGGGAAAATGTATCAACTATGGAAACACTACACGTTAACTACAGTCCGTTCCAAAATTCGTGAACACAGTAAGGTTTAATTTGTACGAAATCTACCAGATGGATAACAGTAATTTTGTGCAGGAAAGTCTTATATACCTCACGACCTTACAAATCCATGTTTAAATAACTGGTAGGTAGCTTAGTTGATGCAAAAAACGTGTTTTGTTATATAATTTTGCATAAGCACAACAAAATGATAATTAAAGTTTAGAATTTACAGCAATACACACAATGGTGCGAATGTTTGCAAAGGTATATTGTACCGTTAAAGGTACACATATCAAATCAATTCTGATGTTATTTTACTAATAACATATAAGTAAAATCTTAAAGTACTAATGGTTTGGGTGGGCAAATGCTTTAAGAAGGTCGCCACTGTTATCTATATAAAAATATAGAAAACACTACTTTCTGTCACGTGAATGATTTTATATTAGTCGGTAAAGATGTTCACTAATTTTGGAACGAACTATAGCTAAAGTCGCTACACAGCGGGACAGACATCATACAGCTGATAATAGTATTACCTGTGCAGACGCTATACGAAAATCGATCTTCAATCTTCTTGAATGAATCAAAGTCATTGATGTTGTAAACATCTGATGGGTTATTGGTAATGTTGTTGAGTTCTGCTGTATTAATTTTTGTGCCAACACCGAGTGCCATTATCTGAACGTTACTATCTCTCAGTCGTTTTGCTGCTGCCAGTACGTTATTATCTCCAATCTTGTTTTGTGTCACATGATACAGTGCTGTAGATGATAATATATAAAGTGTTTATCAAGTAAGGCAATCATAGCTTTAAATCTTCTTCTTCCTAGAACGCTCGATATCGACCATTTGTGAGCTACTCTGTGTGATTTGTATGTGATCTGAGCCTAAGAACGATTGTACGTTGTGCCAGTTATGCAGCTATAAGTAGACCAGAACATCCGATTTCTGCGATGCTTTTTATTTACTAGGGTAGCTTCTCTAGATCCTATATCAGTCACCTCTTACGACATGCCTTGTAGGTTGCAGTGGTACTATTCTTTGCTTCCCGTGCGACCCCGGCAACACACAGGCGATAGCTTAAAGTGATTCTCACTATTCTTTTTGCCTTTCAATTCCCAACGGAGCACAGGTCTTCAACAAACTTCTTCCAGCACTTCCTCTCTCCTGTCATCCCTTCCAAATTCTTTCCATAATTTACCTTTCCTTTTCATATCAGTCTCCAGCTCTCTTCTCCATTCTTCCCCTACTACTCTTTACATGCGGGTTCCAAAACATTGCCTGTCTTGCAATGCTTCCAGTCGGTTTTCTCAATGTGTGTCCTATCCATCGCCAGCATATCCTCCTTAGCTCTTTATCCACTGGTATGCCCGTCTGCCCAGCGTGTTCGTAGCGCGTTGGACTACGGGTGACTATCCCTCTGTGTGTGCGGGTTCAATTCCGCGGGATGGCAGAAAAAGCCACAGATTCTCCAGATTTACGGTGTTCGTAGCACCGAACCGAAAGGTTACGATGTCCATGACACCGAGCCGAAGAGCTGTAAAGCTCAAGTGCTTCTGGATAGGAAAAAAAAAAAATCCACTGGTATCTGCTTAGTTCTTTCTCTGAGTTCCTCGTTTGTAATCTTATCATACCATCTCAGTCTCTCTTTACTACGTAAGCTTTTATTTATGAAGGTCTGCAGTTTTCTGATGGTTTCTTTTGTTGTCCTCCATATTTCCGAGCCATAGAACAGCATTGACTTCACATTTGATTGAAAGATTCTCAGCTTTGTGCTTGTTTTGATCTTCTGTGACATATATTTTACTCAATGCAATAAAGTTTCCTCTTGCTTTTTCTATTCCTATATTGATTCTCACTATACTACTCTACTAAACCTCCTTGTTGCCAATGGAATATAGGGCTACAACGGTTGTTTTGTGATTATTCTTGTTCCCCGTCATCGTTGTCAATTCTGTCAATGAGACTCCAGTCACTCTTATCTTTGTTCTACAGGTCTACGACGTCCCTACTACTCTCTTCTACGGTGGGTTTCAGTCAAGTACTCATTTAGCTATGTTGTTCGGTGGTTTTATGGAGGAATGTCCAGTCTATCACCACTTTCTCTACTTAACGAGCTGACTTTCTTGCAAACAATGCCCCGACTCAAGCGGGCAGAAGTATGGACAAAACCGATGCCATCAATGCGGCACACTCTCATTTATCTGCTATGGGCGAGTCTCAGACATTGGAACGAGTGCAAGAATTAGGAGTTAAGTTTGGACAGGCCAGACAGTGTCGTTTTCGTGGTAGAGAGAGAAGGTATACTAATCAACTTCTCATGGGTACGGTGAGTAAATGGACTTTGGGATGGCTGCTGAGCGTAAAACAGAGCACGAATGGGAATTCCCAATGTACCATGATGTCGATCGCATAACATAACGCCTAGTTATATTGTTTTCTGTTCTATTCATTTCCACAATTATCTATGTGTTATCAGATGGCTGATACCATGTGTTACCTTATGGCTATCAGATACGCAGTGTGCGGCTGAGCTCTCACTTTACCTGCACAGGATAGTGATTAATACTAAACAATATTTTTAAAGTAAATGACAATTATTCTTAAAGTTATAAATGAGATTCTAAAAGCTATAAATGTGATTCTTAAAATTATAAATGTGATTTTTAAAGTTATCAATGTGATTCTTAACCATTTCGCAGCTAGCTGCATACTTTCCGAAGACGGAGCTAAAAATAGCTACACTTTGTTTCTAGGTCACAAACGTGAATGTACGCCTATAGCAGTGACAATAGAAATGTACAACGTGCTAAAACATCTTTAGCCCAGAGAGGAGAGATAATAACAGACGTGTTAATGCGTCTTTAGCAGTGAATGAGAAAAGGTCTATACACGTCATTAGCAGCTAAAGGGTAATCTTCTTCTTCTTTGCGTTCGTTCTTTACGACCAATTTTAATCACTCTTTGTGATATGTTTAATCTTTGCCAAGAACGTGTATATGTTGCACATTGGTTTGGTAGGCCCTAAACGCATAGACTTCTACACGTTTAGGACAAGTGCATCCGATTTCAGCCATACCTCCTTAGTCGCCTCTTACGACATGCGTGGCAGGTAACAGTGGTTCTTTTCTTTACACCCCAAATTTGGGCCCCGGTAACCATACGGGTGGGAGGGTGGTTATACACATGGTTCGTAGAGTAAATAAACAATGTTCTTAAAATTGTTTGTTTTTATAGGACAATCATGATTGCACTTTTGTGTGTAATGATGTGTGCTCAGATCTCTTTCTTACACAGGAAGATCTCAGCTGCAGTGCACGAACTCCATAGCACCGGCGAGGGTCCCGATGTAATTTTGAAGATGGTGATAATATTTAGTAAGAATTTAAAAAAAAAATCTTTCTCATGAATTTTGCACGGGCTGCGGCTTTTCAGCCGGCTATTTTCGATTTTGAGCTTCTAAGGGTTCGTTTACGTGCTCAACATGAAAACGGGACCTACATTTATCGTCCGTCTCCGATAGGACTAGGATCTCGATCTCACATACACTGTAACCTGCGGGAGTATGAGAACAAACAAAGTAAAAGAAGATAAATGGATAGATAAACCAACTTACTTCGTGATGGAACTGTAGAAACACCGTCAGTAACAAGAAGCGCTATATCGGGAGCTGAAGTTCTTCCTTTGCTGAACATATTGTTATCAACGATGTAATTCAATGCCAAGTTAGTGTATGTCGCTTGACCAACATACCTTATGCCCATAATGGCCTGAAATGAAACATATTTATTGATGATAATCTCTCTCTCTCTCCTTTGCCTTTTACCCCGGATTGGGGCATATGTCCTCAACCAACTCATACCAAGTCTTCCTATCTCTAGCTATATCCTGCAGCTCCCTCCAGCTCTTCTTTATATTGTTGATCTCCGCCTCCAAATCTCATCTCCATGTATTTCTCGGCCTCCCCTTCTTTCGCTGTCCCTGCGGGTTCAGGCAAGGACCCTTCTTGTTATATTCCCCTTCGGTTTTCGCAAAGTGTGTTCTATCCAGCGCCAGCGTCTTTTTTAACCTGTTCGTTCACTGGAAACTGTCTTGTTCTCTCCACAAGTTCCTCATTTGTGATCCTAGTTGATGGTAATGCCACTAATTTAATGCAACAGAATATCAGGAAAGAAGAAGTGAGGAAGACCAAGAAAATAAAATGGTTAGATGGCATAGCAGAATCCTGTCAAAAAGCAAAAAAAAAGTATTAAATAAGCCATAAGAGCAGCGCAAAACATAAATAGGAAACCTCAACACTGACTTCTTCTTCCCGCCCGAGTGGTTACGGGCCCAAATTTGGGGTGTAAAGAATAGAACCACTGTTACCTGCCATGCATGTCGTAAGAGGCGAGTAAGGAGGTTAGGCTGAAATCGTGTGTACATGCCTAAACGTGTAGAAGTCTATGCGTTTAGGGGCCTACCAAACCAATGTGTAACTTATGCACGTTCTTGGCAAAGATCAAACATATCACAAAGAGTGATTAAAATTGGTTGTAAAGAACGAACGCAAAGAAGAAGAAGACTTCTCTTCCGATCCAGAAGCACTTGAGCTTTCAGATCTTCGCCTCGGTGCCATGGACATGGTAACCCTTCGATTCGGTGCTACGAACACCGAAAATCTGGAGAACATGTGGCTTTTCTGCCAGCCCGCAGAATTGAGCCTCACTCAGAAGAGCTGAAGGCCGGGTTCAATCCCCGGTAAGGCTAAGGAGTTTTTTTTTCTGTCAAGGGCATAAAGAAAACATCATGACCTGAACAGTTTCGCGACGACTTGACTAGCCATGCGGCCATTAAATTCCAAAGGCTCTGTCCCTCCTGTCCCACACAGCCCTAAAAAAGCGGTATTACAGGTAGGAACGACAGTACTTTATTTTTTACGTGTTTCGCATTGCTACATGGGTTTGTTACAAACTTCTTTATATCGATAGATAATATCACTGGCGGCTCGTCATTAAGGGCCAGTTGGGCTGGGTCGCACCAAAAATAATGTGTAACGTGTATTTATTAATTTATACTTTAAAATATAGCAAACCCAAAAACCATGATTTATCCGGAAAAAATGTCTGACCCCACCAACAAAAATGATCACAAACCGCCACTGGATAGTATACATACACTTTGGCTAACATTTTAATGTTGCTGTCTTACTAAATAACTCTCTATTTTTGTTTGTCAGAGTTGGCTCTATGAAATACTTTCTCTTCTTCGAGCACTTCATATCGATCACTAGTTAAATCAATCTTTGTGATTTGTATGTGATCTGTGAATCCCATCACACTGCAATATCAGCGGAAACGAAGAGGCAGCCTAGCCAGGGAAGCAAGATTGCGACTGTTGCAGACTGATTACGAAATCAGCTACGAGGAGGCTAAAACAACTTTCAGAGGGAGATATAGAAAAAGTAGTCGCAATGACCATTCTCAACACAGTGCCAAAGATGGCAGTGGCGGCTCGTCATTAGGGGCCAGTGGTGCCAGGTCCCCCTCCCCCAAAAAAATAAAAAAATAATGTGTAACATGTATATATTATTTTATATATTGAAATATAACCTAACCCAAAACCATGTTTTTTTAAAAAATATGTGTCTGGCCCCACCAACAAAAATGATCACGGGCCGCCACTGAAATATGGGTATTATGGTTTGTCCCGTAGCGAACAGGTTGTCATATTCCGCCTCCGTACCGGCCATAACAGACTCCTGGCCCACCTTTACAACAAATTTAACATTGGCACAACTAGCCTGTGCCAGTGCGAGAAGGTGGACATGACGGCAGAGCACCTACTGCAAGACTGCGAACCGCTAGCAGGCCTGAGAAACGAAACCTGGCCGGAAAATACCAAGCTAAATGAGAAGCTGTACGGAGGTACGAAGTCCCTAAAAACAACAGCAGAATTTATGAGGAAATCTGGTACATCTGCCTAAGCGGTGGGGTCAAAGGTGCATGGCGTAACATGTGCCAGGGTTAGTGAAGGGGCGCTAATCAAGACTCTGCCCCTACCTCCACGTGGTGACTCTGGTAACAGACTTTGGTTCCAGGTCTGGCTAAGGTGGGGGAAGGGATCGGGGAGAACTACTGGTAGTGGTAGCAGTGCAAGGACGGAAAATAAATGCAGGTCCACGAAAAAGAACAAAATGCACGCATCTCCTGGCGATGTCCGTAGAAACAAAGCCCAAGTTTGGCAGAAACGTACGAATATAGCAAAGTAAAAATGACCGCATCAGGATTAAAGGGATGGAGGTGCATCCAACGAAGAGACGTGGACCCACGTGGGGCGAAACTCGAGCCAGTATAGCTCTACCCTTCTCTCTCTCTCGTCCCCCCTAGAGTCCGATATGCCGGACCCGGGGTTAAGTTGCACGTGGGTCCACATGGAGCGAAACTCACGGTTTCGTTTAATGGGGCACGATTTAAGCCCCATAGTAGGAAAGCCTAGGCAAATGTGAGCGCGGCAAAAACTGACGGTGATGATGAGGCAGGCACCAGGGCAGAGCGAGCACGCATGCGGGCTATGTCCAAGTGGACCCACCGGTGGGTAGAAGTGCATGGCTCTGCAGGCACGGAAGGCACGGCAGGCGCGGTAGGCGAGAAAGGCGCGGCAGGCAAGAGGGTGTGCGGATCACAAATGTGCAGAAAAAACTGGAAAGCCCAGCAGAGGCGAAGCCAGTGCGCGTTTCCGGTCGCAGGGAACTACTGTTGCCTTGTAGTTTGATTGGGGACAATCAAATTTTCTTATTTGTAAAATAATCTAGTGCTTTTAAATACAAAGCTTATACGAAAATTAATCAAAAGACATTACATTATACAACTGCGTGTTCTCTGTATACGTGTTGAGATCAAAGTCCTTTTGGGCTACATTACTGAAAGAAACGACACCAAACTGGAACTCAGCATTACTTGTGTTAGTTCCAATAAAGAATCTGAGAGTCAAGCGGGCAATGAATGTCTTTAGTTTTTCAAAGTTAGCAGCACCAATACTGCCAGAGTTATCAATGACAAAAACAATATCTTTGCCAGGTTTCTCGCAGACCGGAACTGAAACATAAGAAAATTATTATGTTATCTATAATTGACTAATGATCAACGAAAAGCAAAGCAGACATTGAAGTGGAATGCAAAGGGTTCAAGAAAGAGAGGTCGACCTAAGGAGACCCTGAAACGAACTTTGCTGAGAGAGGTAAGAAATATCGGTCTCAGTTCCATGGATGAGGTTGAGCGAGTTGCCCAGGATAGAACGGTATGGAGAAATTACTTGCAGACCGTAAGTAACGTATAACGGTACGAGAGGAATTATTATTATTATAGTTGAATTCACATATATGTAATATGACCAAGAGCATTTTCATACCTACTTTGAGTTACCAGAGCCAAACATAGACAATGAGCAAAGCGCAGTCGCAAAAAATAACTACATGTGAAATGAGGTGCCTGCGAAAAGTTACAAACAACACCAGAAAAGACAGAGTCACTAACATCAGCATAAAAAAAAGAAAGTTGGTACATATCTTTGCTCGAATTACATTGAGAAACAAAGAATGAAGGGATTTGGCCACTTAATAAGAATGCATCCAAACTATACAGTATACAGTCTTCTACAACAGAACATCAGGAAAGTAGGCGAGAGGAATACCACGATAAAGATGGTTCGATGGCATAGCATAATTCTGTCAAAGAGCAAAAATAACAATCACCCAAGCCACCAGAACAGCGTAGGACAAAAACAGAAAACTACGACACTGGGCAACAAACCGGTTGCAGAGTGACGACAAAAGAAAGAAGAAGATATATTTAAGAATAATAAAACAACTCTCCTCTCTCTCTCTCTCTCTCGCCTGTAATACTCATGGCGCTTAGGGCAGCAGCAGATGTACACAATTCTTCTATATTCTTGGTCTTCCTCTGTATTGTGTTCCAACTGTGATTCATTTCTTTCATTTCTTGTTCTACTGTTCTTCTCCGCGATGTTTTGGGTCTTTCACGTTGTCGTTTGCCCTCTAGTGTCCTTCTCAGTGCAGTTTTTGTGACATATTCTTCATGCGTATCCCACATCCGATCCATCTCCAGCTTCTCTTGTGCATTCTTCACCCTTCGTCCCTAGGGAAGCATAGGTCCGCAACCAAGGCCTTTCAAGCCCGCCTATCCAAGGCCATCTTTTCCAGATCTCGCCACTCTCTCCCCGATTTTTTGCGTTCCATCTCTAACTCCCGTCTCCAGGTGTTTCTGGGTCTTCCCTTACTTCTATTGCCCTGGGGTTCCATCGGTCTCGCGATGCTGTCAGGGGTTTCCTCAGTGTGTGTCCTATCCATCGCCACCTTCTGCTCATTATCTCCTGTTCCACCTGCCGTTGTCCTGCCCTATCCCACAGTTCTCTGTTTGTGGTCTGGTCATACCATCTCAAATGGAGTATCCTGCGTAGGTATCTATTGATGAATGTCTGCAGCTTTTTGGTGTTCACCTTAGTCGTTCTCCATGTCTCCGCTCCATACAGAAGGACAGACTTGACATTTGAGTTAAATATCATTATCTTAGTTTTATTCCTGATCATTCTTGAACTTTCTCTTGTGCATAATAGTGAGAAAAGTATACAAGAAAACAATGAGTAGAATATCTTGTAAAAGGTCAAAAGGTCATGTTTAGTACAACATTACTGTTTTTTATTACTCAAATTTCTTTGACGAAACACATAAAAAAAAAGTACTGTTATTTTGTAAAATACAAAACAATAACAATACACAGCAACGTTTCGACTAAAAGGCCTTTATCAAGTAACGGATACTTCTTCTTTCTTCTTCTGCGTTCTCACTAGATTGGGATTTCGGATTCTCTAATAAAGGCCGCCGTCTGCCTCAGATTATCAGCCACGCCATACAGTTTGTCTTGGACGCTGGTGTAAGTGGGCCACCTCTTTCTTCTCAGGTCTGCATACTGGGGCAGTTCTGTAGGATATGTTCTGTTGTCATACTTGCCAAGCCACAGGGGCACAGGTCGTTGGCGCCTATCTTGAATTTAGTATACAGGTGGTGTCTCATTCTGTTGTGACCCGTCCGGAGGCGAAGTATAGCTGTCTGGTCCCTTCTGGACAATTGGTAATATCCATCATTCTTGTTGTGTTGTAAAGGATACAATAGAAGTGAAGATTTTCTTTGACAAATGAAATATTTCAGTACATGTTTCATTTTCAGCTTCTTTTTGTTTCGTTTTCTTTGTTGTGACATACAGAACGTTAGAAATGCGCTTGAAAGTCTTTGCAAAATAACTTGCTGTGTCACAATAGTTGTAGATTCTGATGTCTTATATAGTAATTTCGGGTAGGGGGTGGGGGAGGGGGGTAAGGGGAGGGTCTCTATGGCGTAGAGGTTACGTGCTCGCCTCTCGTATTAGCTCCCTCGTTGAGCTATCGGGATATTTTTCCATAGATCCCTGATCTCAGTGTAGGTGAGATCGAGTTTCTAGTCCTGTCGGAGACGGACGATAAAACGTAGGTCCTGTGTTCAATTTGAGCATGTAAAAGAACCCTGGCAGTTCAAATCGAGAAAAACAGGTTGGAAAGCCGCTGTACTGCCAAAATTCGTTATAAAGGATTTAAAAAGAAACTCCTACAAAAATATCTTTACCATCTTCAAAATTACAACGGGTAACCTCGCCGGTGCTACGAAGTTCGTGAACGACAGCTGAGATCTTTCTGTGTAGGAAAGAGATCGGAGCACACACAGTTACTCACCGAAGTGCAATGAGATGGTGCTATCAAGCATTCAATCAATCAATCAATCAATAAATCAATTAATCAATCAATCAATCAATCGATTTAGTCATTAGCTTTACTACCAAACTTCGCATGAGATTACATTTGGAGCACTTTCCAATGGTAACGGGTTTCAGTTCGACTCAGCTTCAGTTGGGTACCAGAGAAACACTGGGAAGTAATAGGGACTGACGTGATGTTGACCACATCACCCACCCTGTGTTGTAGGCAAACGAAAAATATCGGCTCAACACTGTATTCAACATTCCCCCGTGTGTTGCGGGGCTGGCAAGGGGAGCAAAGAATAGTAACACTGCGACCTACATGTCGAAAGGGTGACTGAAGTAGGGCTTTTTTTCCTGACCCAGAAGCACTGAGCTTTCAGTTCTTCGACTCGGTGCCATGGACATCGTACCCCTTCGGTTCGGTGCCACGAACAACGTGAATCTGGAAAACCTGTGGCTTTTCTACCAGCCCGCGGAATTGAACCCGCACTCACAAGAAGCTTGTCATCCGTCGACCAACGCGTTACGAACACGCTGGGCAGGCGGGCAAGAGGTAGGGGCCTAAAGACGTTACCCTGGCAAATAAAAAGCGCCGCAGAAATCGGATGTGTTGCCTACTTGTAGTCCGGAGTGCAATGAAGATATTCCAATCAGAACTGTGAAACTGCTAAGATGTGCAAACATAATGAACATTTATAGAAAAGTGCAAAGATGTGCAAACATAATGAACATTTATAGAAAAGTGCAAAGATGTGCAAACATAAAAGAACATTTATAGAAAAGTGCAAAGATGTGCAAACATAATGAACATTTATAGAAAAGTGCAAAGATGTGCAAACATAAAAACATTTATAGAAAAGTGCAAAGATGTGCAAACATAAAAGAACATTTATAGAAAAGTGCAAAGATGTGCAAACATAAAAGAACATTTATAGAAAAGTGCAAAGATGTGCAAACATAAAAGAACATTTATAGAAAAGTACAAAGATGTGCAAACATAAAAGAACATTTATAGAAAAGTACAAAGATGTGCAAACATAATGAACATTTATAGAAAAGTACAAAGATGTGCAAACATAATGAACATTTATAGAAAAGTGCAAAGATGTGCAAACATAATGAACATTTATAGAAAAGTACAAAGATGTGCAAACATAAAAGAACATTTATAGAAAAGTACAAAGATGTGCAAACATAATGAACATTTATAGAAAAGTGCAAAGATGTGCAAACATAATGAACATTTATAGAAAAGTACAAAGATGTGCAAACATAATGAACATTTATAGAAAAGTACAAAGATGTGCAAACATAATGAACATTTATAGAAAAGTACAAAGATGTGCAAACATAATGAACATTTATAGAAAAGTACAAAGATGTGCAAACATAATGAACATTTATAGAAAAGTACAAAGATGTGCAAACATAAAAGAACATTTATAGAAAAGTACAAAGATGTGCAAACATAAAAGAACATTTATAGAAAAGTACAAAGATGTGCAAACATAATGAACATTTATAGAAAAGTACAAAGATGTGCAAACATAATGAACATTTATAGAAAAGTACAAAGATGTGCAAACATAATGAACATTTATAGAAAAGTACAAAGATGTGCAAACATAATGAACATTTATAGAAAAGTACAAAGATGTGCAAACATAATGAACATTTATAGAAAAGTACAAAGATGTGCAAACATAATGAACATTTATAGAAAAGTACAAAGATGTGCAAACATAAAAGAACATTTATAGAAAAGTACAAAGATGTGCAAACATAATGAACATTTATAGAAAAGTACAAAGATGTGCAAACATAAAAGAACATTTATAGAAAAGTACAAAGATGTGCAAACATAAAAGAACATTTATAGAAAAGTACAAAGATGTGCAAACATAATGAACATTTATAGAAAAGTACAAAGATGTGCAAACATAATGAACATTTATAGAAAAGTACAAAGATGTGCAAACATAATGAACATTTATAGAAAAGTACAAAGATGTGCAAACATAATGAACATTTATAGAAAAGTACAAAGATGTGCAAACATAATGAACATTTATAGAAAAGTACAAAGATGTGCAAACATAATGAACATTTATAGAAAGTACAAAGATGTGCAAACATAAAAGACATTTCTGAAAAGTACAGAGTGCAAACATTATGAATAGTTACAGACATGTATTTCTCATCTCATCAAATAGCTTGTCCTGCAGAACTTGCATTACAGCCCATCTGAATCTCTCTCTCAAGGCCAGATGTCTTCTCAGCGTCATGCTGAACTTCAGTTCAAATTATGATGGTCTTCTCCAGCCCTTCGTGTCTATTTTTATATGTCCAACATACTTTAATTTTCTCTTTCTTATTTACAACATCAGCCAGTTTTCTTTGATTTTGAGTTCTTTCTGGATAGATCTATTTGTTCTCTTCTCTTTCCATCATATACGGAGTACTCTTCTGTAACACTTATATTCAAAAGCAGATATATGTTTTTCCACCACTTTGTTAAATGTCCATGCTACACACCAATACGTTGTCACTGGGAATATGCATGCTTTTAGTATTTTGATCTTTGTTTTCCTATCAGTTTCATTACATTCTGTTTTTAGTTGTTTAATTTGTTGTATAGTCATGTTTGTTCTTCTTCTTTTAATTTTCTTCATCCCATTTCCATCTGTTGTTAGCAGTGAACCAAGATATTCAAAACTGTTTACATTTCCATCTGTTGTTAGCAGTGAACCAAGATATTCAAAACTGTTTACATTTCTATCTGTTGTTAGCAGTGAACCAAGATATTCAAAACTGTTCACATTTCCATCTGTTGTTAGCAGTGAACCAAGATATTCAAAACTGTTTACATTTCCATCTGTTGTTAGCAGTGAACCAAGATATTCAAAACTGTTTACATTTCCATCTGTTGTTAGCAGTGAACCAAGATATTTAAAACGGTTTACATTTCCATCTGTTGTTAGCAGTGAACCAAGATATTCAAAACTGTTTACATTTCCATCTGTTGTTAGCAGTGAACCAAGATATTCAAAACTGTTTACATTTCCATCTGTTGTTAGCAGTGAACCAAGATATTTAAAACTGTTTACATTTCCATCTGTTGTTAGCAGGAACCAGATATTAAAACTGTTTACATTTCCATCTGTTGTTAGCAGTGAACCAAGATATTTAAAACTGTTTACATTTCCATCTGTTGTTAGCAGTGAACCAAGATATTTAAAACTGTTTACATTTCCATCTGTTGTTAGCAGTGAACCAAGATATTTAAAACTGTTTACATTTCCATCTGTTGTTAGCAGTGAACCAAGATATTTAAAACTGTTTACATTTCCATCTGTTGTTAGCAGTGAACCAAGATATTCAAAACTGTTTACATTTCCATCTGTTGTTAGCAGCGAACCAAGATATTTAAAACTGTTTACATTTTCTGTTTTCTAGAAAAGTACTTAGAAGTTAACGGCATATCATTTACAGGACTTTGCGAATCAACACCAGCTTTTTAACGCTTTTTGTGATTTTTCTAGGCATTATTAAGTTTAGTGGTTTGCTATTGCTTTCTGAACGAGTGGTGCCATCGTCCTTTTGTAAAAATCCACGCGAAACAATTTGCAACTAAACTGTCAGCACCGTGATTCGAACTCAGAACGTCGGGGTTAAAAGACCGGGGCTAACAGATGCCCCTAGAAAAGTACTAGAAAGTGCAAATATAGATAGCAAACATAAATAAAAACTTACTAATTTCTTCTCCTGAAATAGAGAGAAACATATGAAACAAGTGAAACTTATGTCGATAATGGTTTCTATTTTATTGTTAATTACTACTGACTCAAAAAATGTAAAAAAACAAATTAAACTATATTTGTCTGTGCTTTTCTTCTCTTCCAACATTTACTTCTTTATGGGAAGTGTTGGGGGGGGAAAACGTAGTGATCTTGTGTGTGCTTGTTCTTCTCTTCCAACATTTACTTCTTTATGGAAGTGTTGGGGGTGAAACGTAGTGATCTTGTGTGTGCTTGTTCTTCTCTTCCAACATTTACTTCTTTATGGAAGTGTTGGGGGTGAAACGTAGTGATCTTGTGTGTGCTTGTTCTTCTTTCCAACATTTACTTCTTTATAGAAGTGTTGGGGTGAAACGTAGTGATCTTGTGTGTGCTTGTTCTTCTCTTCCAACATTTATTTCTTTATGGAAGTGTTGGGGGTGAAACGCAGTGATCTTGTGTGTGCTTGTTCTTCTTCTCTTCCAACATTTACTTCTTTATGGAAGTGTTGGGGGTGAAACGTAGTGATCTTGTGTGTGCTTTTTTAAAGGCACTTTGTAAGCTGATATTCATGTTCGTAAGGCTGTTCTTGATGCCGTCGCTCCATCTTTGCGTGGTCTTCCTCTTGCAATATAATTAAATCAGTAACAAATGTTTGAACAAGTAAAGTAAGATAAGGTTATGAACTTAATTTCGCACGTTTGTTGCCAGGGCTTGCAAGGAGCAAAGAATAGTAACACTGCAACTTACAAGGCATGTCGTAAGAGGCGACTGAGGTAGGGGCCTAGGAAAGCTACACTATTAAATAAAAAGGGGCGCAGAAATATGATGTGCTGGCCTACTTGTAGACGCATAACTGGTACAACGTGCAATCGCTCTTAGGGTCAGATCACATACAAATCACACAGAGTGGTTAACAAGTGGTTGATACATGACAAGTGGTTAGAAGAAGAAGTCCTAAATTTAAAGACTATTATAGTATTTGGGAACGGAGGACCAAGACAATGGTAGACGCAGGGATACCGTCAACAGGACAATGAAGAAGGATGGATACAGCTAGAGATGAAGAGTATTTCAGTGCGGGTGTTGAAGGGGAAGGATGTCGGGGGTTAAATTTAAAAATAGCATAACTCGAGAAAAATACAAATATATATATATGACCTTTTCGTCTTTACAGACGTCAATTGCAAGTGTTTTACTGTGGCAACTTCTGGGTTTTCGCTTGTCTCTCTGGTCTTTCAGCTCATCCCTAAATTTATTTTCAAAAGATTCTGCATCTTTGCGTAATGTTGTTTTCCACATAGCTCGGTCATCAGATAGTTTTCCCATTTGCTGGGACGATAGAAAATTCTTCATTGACGCCTTGTAGACATCCTTAGATCTGAGCGGTGGTCTGCCTTTGTGTCTCTTCCTTTTCAAAAGTTCACAGAACAATACATGTTTTGGTATGCGGATATTGTTCATTCTTCTCAGTTACCCTAGTCATCTTAGTCGTCTACTGGTGAGCATACCCATGATGGGAAGGCAGGCTGCACGTTGCATGCATGCAGTGCTTCAGAGTTGGTTACATTGTCGTTCCACCGGATATTCGTAATCTTGCAGAGACATAGAAGGTGGAAGATGTTAAATCTATTCTTTTGCCTTGAGTAGGCTATCCTATTCAATATATATCATATCGCCATTTAGTGGTTTCTAGGCTATCATATTCAATATATATCATATCGCCATTTAGTGGTTTCTAGTCAGAGAGGGAACATTTTTGATAGCCTGACTACATGGCACGGAAGTGCGTTTACAACTTAGATGATAGCAAACACCAGAAACAGAGATTCGTGGAGATTCATGATAGCTTACGTCAGCTGGCAAGGCATCTGATGATGATGACTCAGGACAGCAGATATTCATGGCTATCTATTCCCGCAGGAAGCTTTAACTTTTCTAAATATCTGTTTATGACTTAATTACAGTGATAAGGTTTTCTTGTTGCTGGAAGAAATGCACACACAAAAATAAAGAAAAGATTAATCAACTCTGGTTTCAATAACACAAGAGCAGAATTTGGAAACAAAACTATGCAGTTACCCAAGAAAGTGACGCAAAAATTAACAAAGCTTACACGAAAAAATGTTTACGATTTTATATTCAGAATTGAAACATTTGAAACAAATTAAGCTGTATTAGTTACTTATTTCTCACCGCTCCTTGTGGAGCATAAAACCTCAACAGTTGTTCGCCACTTTTTCCGGTCTTTGG
Organism: Arion vulgaris; assembly: GCA_020796225.1. Lineage (NCBI taxonomy): Eukaryota > Metazoa > Mollusca > Gastropoda > Stylommatophora > Arionidae > Arion > Arion vulgaris. The sequence continues at coordinate 64,167,908 of CM036758.1, read as the reverse complement.
CTGTTTTCTTTATGGCCTCAAAAGGAAAGTCTGGCACCCTAAGTTCCTCAAGAAAACTCCTGCTCCAGGTCTGTTTAGAACGTCTCATATTCCATTTTATTTGCGGGTTCCACTCAACTGCTTATCTAGTGACATTCAACTGTGTCTTCCGTAGGGTGTGCCTGACCCACCGCCATTTTCTCATCTTGACCTGGGCCATCAAGGGTTCCTTTCCTGTTCTTATCCCACAAGTCTGTGTTTGTAACTGTCATAATGGTAACACACGTAAAAACAAAGTACTGTAATTTTACAAAGTATAAAAAATAACAATACACAGCGACGTTTCGAACAAAAGACCTTTATCAATCTTGATAACGGCCTTCTGTAGCTTGATAACGGCTTTTTGGCCGAAACGTCGCTCTGTATTGTTTTTGTACTTTGTAAAACTACAGTACTCTGCTTTTACATGTTTCGCCATTGCTACATAATTTTACTGCAGTCTTCCCTTATTTTGATAATACAACTCTGTCATACTATATTAGTTTTTAAAAAAAACCGCCAAAGACATCAGTTGAAAAAGATTAGAATCTTATTTGTATTTAACTTGGTGCCCCGCTATATTCTATTAGTTTCTGCATAAATAATTTGAAGTAAAAAGAAAGAAGATTGCAAAACAGGACATATAGTGGACACATACTGGGCATATACTGGATAAACTAACATACCTCTTAGACGATTAACGCCGACTCCCCAAAGATCTTTGTTAGTGCACTGGAAGAGGTTGGAACCCTCAGACCAGATTGTATTCAATGGTCGACAGTTTCCTTGCCTGTCTTGACAAGCTACAGGAATATGTTAGATATTAGAGATGGTCTCCAAATAACACTTCATTAGAATAAATTGTAAGTTCACAGATGCATGCCCTCTCTCTTTCTCTTTTCTCCATTCTTGTTTTCCCTCACAGCGTCAGGGTAAGAAGAGATTTATAGAACGAGCCCTTATGTGCGCTTCATAAATAGTCTTTCGTCACCTCTGTTCTCTCTGCAGTCCACCTTTTGCGTGTAAGGGAAGCAAAGAATAGTACCACTGCGACCTTCAAAGCATGTCGTAATAGGTGACTGATGTAGGGCCTAGGAAAGCTACCATGGTAAATAAAAGGCATTGAAGAAATTAGATGTACTGGTCTACTTTTAGGCACATAACTGTTACAATGTACAATCGCTCTTAAGCTCAGATCACATACAAATCACACTGAGTGGTTAATAAGTAGTTGATATGAAGCGTTCGAAGAAGAAGAAGAAGCAATACGTATATTAGAGGATAGCACACAGCTTCGGAATATATTAATCTTGGTTCTGAAGCTGTTTTAGACTGAATTCCAAATCGTCTGAAGAGTGAACGCTAGTACAACAGGCTGCACAAATACTTTGCAACCTGTGTTAAGGTTCGTTTGATAATATCACATGTCATGACTGGGGTGTCACTGTGCTACTTAATAATACAAGAGCAAAGGTAAGGTGCAGTATGCTCATTCCCCGCCACAAGATATTAGAGCTCGCCTTAAAGGGAGAAAATAAAAATCTGGATCATTATGTTTCGTGAAGCTTGCGTCTCGTGTAAGTAAAGCACACGCAATTTCTGCGTCCCACATGTTCGGTATAAGGCCGTCACATATGTTCGGTATAAGGCCGTCACATATGTTCGGTATAAGGCCGTCACATATGTTCGGTATAAGGCCGTCACATATGTTCGGTATAAGGCCGTCACATATGTTCGGTATAAGGCCGTCACAAATGTTCGGTATAAGAACGTCCCACATGCTCGGTATAAGAACGTCACACATGCTCGGTATAAGAACGTCCTACATGATTAGTATAGGAAACCTCCCGTGGGGTGCCGGGGCCCGCAGGGAAGCAAAGAATTGTACCACTGCTATCTTCAAAGCATGTCGTAAGAGGCGACTGGTGTAGGACCTAGGAAGCTATCCTAGTAAATAAAAAGCATCGCAGAAATCGGAAATGCTGGCCTACTTGTAGGCGTATAACTGGCACAACGTACAATCGTTCTTAGACTCAGATCACTTATAAATCACACAGAGTGGTTAACAAGGGGTCGATATGGAGCGCTCGAAGAAGAAATAATAATAAGAAACTAATATTGTCCAATTTCCATATTGCTATTGCAGATAACACGACCCCCAACAACAAACAATAAATATAGAATACTTACCAGAATGTACAAGAATAAACAGACCATTCTGGCACTGCCTAACTGAGCAAGTATTAGTCACTGTTTGCAAGTGATCGTACGTGGTGCTTCTTAATATACACTGTTTAAAACTTGGAAGGATAACCTTCAGCTCTAATCTACCATCTGTGTTTTTAACACAACCGAAGATGCCGCTAACGCCCTTAACTTGTTGGTTGAGGGGATAGCATCCCCCAGACCTGAGAAACGGGCACACTGTGAACAAAACACAACATTGGTTATATATAAATACAAACGCACACACCATGCGCACACTGTGTGCACTGTACACGGCACACACCATGCACACACTGTGTACACTGTACACGGCACACACCATGCACACACTGTACACGGCACACCACATGCACACACCATGCACACACCATGTACACACTGTACACTGTACACGGCACACACATTTCATATTTTTCTTCTTCTTCTGTGAACGCTTCCTTCTTTCGATCACTTATTGTGATCTGAGCCAAAGAGAAGAAGAGGAAGGCCACGGAGAAGATGGATTCAGGATGTAACTGATGGTTTGAATATGACGGCTGCAGAGGAGGACATCTGGGCTATGAGAGAGGGAAATTCCGGAGGACTGTTGGGGTGGCAAAGTTCTGCTCAGGACAAGCTATTTGATGATGATGATGAGTGAAAGAATGAATTGTGCGTTGTGCTAATTATGCGCCTATGGTGACTAGGCCAGCACATCCGACGTATTGCCAGCGTTTATTTACTAGAGTAACTTGCCCTAGAAGATTTCATATCAGTTATCAGATGACTAGCATAATAGCACTTCGGATATGTTCATAGGTGCTCGAATCTCGGTCTAAAAAAAAAATCTAGCAGCGTCCAGCGGCCGAACACGCCAATTCGATGTTGATTAATCAATCTCTTTGCATATTTGGTATGTCATGCTTTTTGGACTGTACCAATATTGATACCATCTCTCTCAGTCCGGTCAGCGAGTGGAACTCCCAACCATGAAACTCTTCTGTTCGAAAAGACTCTCTGAGTGCGTTAAGAATGTCATTTATGTTTATTACAGCTCCCTCTGATATCGTAGGCATGTCAGCGACTCTATCAGCTTGCTCATTACCACTGTCTTATGCATGTCCAGGAACCAAAATAAAGATGATTTCTCTGCTCCCATCATTCTGAGAAAATGCACGTCCATGTCCGGGATCATCAAATATTTGTCTAAGTTTAGTTTAGATATCAATATGAAAATGATCTGGAGAAAAACAAATGGAGGATACAACCCAGAGCACGACAGTATAAATACACTAAACAGAAAAGCACAGACCACAGTCTTCAGACTTAGAACGGGACATTGCAGCCTCAGAGCACACCTCCACAGAATGGGTCTCAGGGACTCAGTAACCTGCACCTGTGGAGCACCAAAGCAGTCCCCAGAGCACATCCTGCAAGACTGCCCTAGTCTGAGTAGTGAGAGATTGGAGATCTGGCCAACAGAAACAACACTACAAGACAAACTATGGGAACCGGTGAAGACCTCAAGCGCACCACCCTATTTATGACACATACCGGAGTAGTCGCATAGCAAAGTTGATCGCAGAAGAAGAAGAAGAAGATATCAATAATAGAACCAGGACAGCAACAATGAACAATCTACATTCTTCTTCTTCTTCTCTTTCACCATTTATTTCTTTCAAGAAGTGTTGGAGGTGGGGAGGGTGGGACGCATTGATCTTGTGTATACTTGTTTTAAGGCACTTTGTAAGCTGATATTAATTTTCGTAAGACTGACATTCATGTGAAATAACTACACGTGAAATGCGTTGCCTGCGAAAAGTTACCAACAACACCAGAAAAGACAGAATCACTAACATCAGCATAAAAAAGAAAGTTGATACAAAACCGTTCTTGAATTACATAGAAAAACAAAGAATTAAGTGGTTTGGCTACTTAATAGGAATGCATCCAAACTCCACAGTATACAGAGTCCTCTACAACAGAACATCGGGAAAGAAGCCAAGAGGAAGACCACGCAAAAGATGGTTAGATGGCGTAGCAGAATCCTGTCAAAGAGCAAAATAACAATCACACAAGCCACCAGAACAGCGCAAGACAAAAACAGAAAACCACAACACTGGACAACAACCCGGTAGCAGTGTGACGACAAAAGAAGAAGAAAAAGAAGATATTCATGCCGTCGCTCCATCTTTTGCGTTGTCTTCCTCTTGCTGTGAACTCGTTATACTTTTTCTGTGTGTCTCTCTGTGGTAGACGATACCAGGGCATTCTTGTCAGGTTTCCAAACCAATCTGTTTTTCTTTTATGAATTGCATGACTGGTATCCCAACCAGTCTTCTTCTAATTTCTTCATGTCTAATTTTGTATCTTATTATCACACCTGCAGCTCTTCTAAGACACCTCATCTCTGTGGTTATGATTTTCCAATCATTAGCTGCTGTTATTGGCCATGTTTGACACTGATAACATAGTGTTGGCCAGAAAATTGTTCTTATAAGATTTGCTTTAGTTTTTTTTAGCGGTATCTCTTTATGTGACAACATTGGTGTTAACTGTCCCAGTACCTGTATGGCACTGGTAACATAGTGTTGGCCAGACAATCGTTCTTATAAGATTTGCTTTAGTTTTTTTAGCGGTATCTCTTTATGTGACAACATTGGTTTAACTGTCCAGTCCTTTCTTAAATGTGTTCATGTCTAATCGTTCTTATAAATTGCAGCTTCTTCTAAGCAGCTCATCTCTTTATGATTGACAACATTGGTGTTATGTCCAGTACCTGTATGCATTGATAACATAGTGTTGGCCAGAAAATCGTTCTTATAAGATTTGCTTTAGTTTTTTTTAGCGGTATCTCTTTATCTGACAACAGTGGTGCTAATCTACAGTGATGTTACAAAACATATGATTACTTCTTCTTATACTGCTATCAACTTCTGATATGCGGCTACACCGGTATATGTCATAAACCGGGTGTTGCGCTTGAGGTCTTCAATAGTCCGCCTATATTCTGTTCTGAAGATTTATTCCTGTTGGCCAGATTTCCATTCTCATGCTGTTCAGACTGCAGGATAGCGGAGAGCGAACCATACACAAACGCTGGTTGAAATCGAACACACCACCGAAGTATAAGCACCTGAGCTCCAATTGGTACTGAAGGCTTGTGCACGTATATCACGTTCTGATGTTTGGTTGTTTATATATCACAATAGAATGATAAAAAGGCTTAAGAACAATCGCAAGAAGAAGAAAAAGACGGAAGGATGTGCTCTGGAGACTGTCTTGATGCTCCACGTGTGGAGTTAGCTGAATCTCCGAGAACCATTCGATTGAGGTGTCTTTTCTACTTCTCTTAACTTCCCTTGAGCGTAAGGCGTCAGCAAATTTACTTCAACGAGATCTGTTTGAGCAAGCCAGTTTAGTTAATTCCAGGTCTTTCCTAACTATTTTCTGTATCTACAGTTCTTCTCCATGTAGTGGCGGCTCGTCATTAGGAACCAGTAGGGCGGGCTCCACCAAAAATAATGTGTAACTTATATTTATTATTTTTTAGATTAAAATATAACCTAACATAAAACCATGATTTTCCCGAAAATTTGTGTCTGGCCCCATAAAAAAAAATGAGCACGAGCCGCCATTGTCTCCATGTATCTCTAGGGCGGCACCAACGTTTCTTGCCTCCCTGATTCGATGGGGGTGTGCATTGTTACTGAAAACATAATGTGAAATCAATCATTAATTTACCTTCGGTTAACGTGACGAGTTTGTCCTCCTGACACTGGTAAGTATCACAATCTCGTGTGCCTCTACGTGTTTCCAGGAAGTCTAATGTTTTATTATCGAGTGTGCATGCTGCAAGATATATCAATAGAAATATTCTTATACCTTTAATCATACCTTATGACTATAGTTTTACCTTTCATAACTTTAGTCTAACTCTCTCTTTCTCTCTCTCTCTCTCTTTGCCTTTTTACCCCGGATTAGTGCATAGGCCCTCAACCAACTCATGCCAAGTCTTCCTATCTCTAGCTATCTCCTGCAGCTTCCTCCAGCTCTTCTTTATATTGTTGATCTTCGCCTCCAAATCTTGTCTCTATGTGTTTCTTGGCCTCGCCTTTTTTCGCTGTCCCTGCGGGTTCCAGACAAGGACCCTTCTTGTTATATTCCCCTCCGATTTTCGCAAAGTGTGTCCTATCCAGCGCCAACGTCTTTTTTAACCTGTTCGTTCACTGGAATCTGTCTCGTTCTCTCCATAAGTTCCTCATTTGTGACCCTATCATACCATCTTATTCCCTCTATTCTGCGCAGAGACCAGTTGATGAATGTTTGCAATTTATGCGTTATTGTTGTAGTAGTTTTCCATGTTTCTGACTCATACAGTAGAAATGATTTATTATTAGAGTTAAATATCCGAATTTTTGTTCTAGATTTGATTTCTTTAGACTTCCATATGTTTCCCAGTGCAATGAAAGCTCCTCTTGTCTTCGGTATTTTTATTTTAACATCTCTATCTGTTCCACCCTTTTTGTCTACATTGCTGCCCAAATATGTGTATGATTCTACCTCTTGAAGTGGGATTTCACCCAGGGAGATCAAGGTGTCATTTACTTGGTTAATTCTCATTATCTTTGTCTTTGCCTTATGAATGTTCAGCCCTAGTTGCTGGGACCTTTGATCCAGTGTGTTAGTCTAACTAAGTCATGTTTATTTTATTCTGCTTCTTATTATTATCAAACTGGACCTCTCGTGTGGTGCTGGGGCCGCAAGGAAGCAAAGAATAGTCCACGTGATCTACAAGGCATGTCGTAAGAGGTGACTGATGTAGGGCCTACCGAAGCTACCCAAGTAAATAAAAGCATCGCAGAAATCGGATGTGCTGGCCTACTTGTAGGTGCATAACTGGCACAACGTACAATCTCTCTAGGCTCAGATCACATACAAATCACACAGAGTGGTTAACAAGTGGTCGATGTGGAGCGTTCGAAGAAGAAGATTCAACTTGACTCAAATTACAAACTGATTTAACTTTTCTTCATTCAACGCCTTCACCTTTCACCCCAGGAAAGCATAGGTCCGCAACCAAAGCCTTTCACCCCAGGGAAAGCATAGGTCCGCAACCAAGCCTTTCACCCCAGGGAAAGCATAGGTCCGCAACCAAAGCCTTTCACCCCCAGGGAAATCATAGGTCTGCAACCAAAGCCTTTCACCTCCAGGGGAAGCGTAGATCCTCAACCAAAGCCTTTCACCCCCAGGGAATCATGGTCCGCAACCAAAGCCTTTCACCCCCAGGCGAATCATAGGTCCGCAACCAAAGCCTTTCACCCCCAGGGGAATCATAGGTCCGCAACTAAAGCCTTTCACCCTCAGGGGAATCATAGGTCCGCAACCAAAGCCTTTCACCCCCAGGAGAATCATAGAGTCCCAAACCAAAGCCTTTCACCAGAGGAATCATAGTCTGCATCAAAGCCTTTCACCCTCAGGGGAATCATAGGTCCGCAACCAAAGCCTTTCACCCCAGGGAATCATAGGTCCGCAACTAAAGCCTTTCACCCTCAGGGGAATCATAGGTCCGCAACCAAAGCCTTTCACCCCCAGGGGAATCATAGGTCTGCAACCAAAGCCTTTCACCTCCAGGGAATCATAGATCTGCAACCAAAGCCTTTCACCCCAGGGAATCATAGGTCGCAACCAAAGCCTTTCACCTCCAGGGAATCATAGTCCGCAACCAAAGCCTTTCACCCCAGGGAATCATAGGTCTGCAACCAAAGCCTTTCACCTCCAGGGGAACGTAGATCCTGCAACCAAAGCCTTTCACCCCAGGAAGCGTAGATCCGCAACCAAAGCCTTTCACCCCAGGCGAATCGTAGGTCCGCAACCAAAGCCTTTCACCCCTCAGGTGAAAAACCCCCTAGAGTAGTCCGCAACCAAAGCCTTTCACCCCCAGGGGAATCATAGATCCGCAACCAAAGCCTTTCACCCCCAGGCGAATCATAAGTCCGCAACCAAAGCCTTTCACCTCCAGGGAAGCATAGGCCCGAACAAAGCCTTTCAAGCCCTCCTATCCAACATAATCTTTTCCAGATTTCTCTCCTCTCTCCCCATTTTCTTGCATTCCATCTCCAACTCCCGTCACCAGGTTCAATATATATATATATGGCGAAACACGTAAAAGCAAAGTATTGTAGTTTTACAAAATACATAAACAATAACAATACACAGCAACGTTTCAACCAAAAGGCCTTTATCAAGAAAAATATACAACAGGTCAAGAAATTCCCTTCTTATACGTCACACAACTTATAGAATCAGAAAATTAACTACTAACAGCCCTACAAATATTTTTTTAAACAGTTAGTCGCTAGGCTCTGTTGTCGCATTATGTAGAGCAGAGTGACCAGAAAGAGATGGTAGGATGAAACAGTGTCAGAGAATTTATAGTCTTCTTCTTCTTTGCGTTCGTTCTTTAGACCAACTTTAATCACTCTTTGTGATATGTTTGATCTTTGCCAAGAACGTGTATACGTTGCACATTGGTTTGGTAGCCCCCATAAACGCATAGAATTCTACACGTTTAGGACATGGTGCATCCGATTTCAGCCAAACCTTCTTAGTCGCCTCTTACGACATGCGTGGAAGGTAACAGTGGTTCTATTCTTCACACCCTAAATTTGGGCCCCGGTAACCACTCGGGCGATTTATTGTCTAATTCTATATGTTATGTGCAGTTATAAGAAGTGAATTTCTTGACTTCTGTTGTATCTTTTTCTTGATAAAGACCTTATGACAGAGTTGTGTGGAAAGCCAAATTGCGAAAGGGCGCAGTCTTTTGAGAAGAGACTTATGTATGAACTGAACAACAAGAGAGAAAAGCGAAAACTCAAAAGTTGTCACAGTAAAACACTTGTCAATTGACCACCTGTAAAGACGAAAAACTAACTGTTATAAGAAAGAGAAGATGGAGATATGTTGGACACACCTTGAGGAGAAATGATCAACGAATATCAAAGCAGGCATTGAAGTGGGATGCAAAGGGTTCAAGAAAGAGAGGTCGACCTAAGGATACGCTGAAACGAACTTTGCTGAGAGAGCAAGAAATATCGGTCTCAGTTCCATGGATGAGATTGGGCGAGTTGCTCAGGATAGAGCGGTATGGAGAAATTACTTGCAGGCTCTATGTAACGTATAACGGTATGAGAGGATTTATTATTATTTTAAAGACGAAAAAGGCCATACATATATATAATACTTACATGAGCACTGTTGTGGCTGTGGATCTGTAACAAGAAAGTGTAACATTTCAAGGGTTACATAAAACTAGTGTCATATTTTAAGTAACATTTTGACCTATGTTAACTACCACAACCAGGATACATGAATAATGATGTTTGAAGAATGAGGACATCAGAAGCAGAGTTGGCATAACTTCATGAACCGCAAACATTGAAAGACAACAAATGCAGTGGTTTGGACATTTAGTGAGAATGGAATACAACCAACCACCAATAACAGCATACAATAAAAGGAGATGAGGTACTAGTGCCAAGGGAAGACCGAGAAAAGATGGATAGACAACATCAAGACCACACTACATAAATACCGATATAACACAACAAGTACGACTCATCTGGTCCTAGAACGTAAATTAAAGCTCCCACCCCCACGATTAACGGCAAAAGTGAACAACCAATTTCATCCTCCACCTGGGGATTGACAATAGACAATTGAATGATTGATTTATTGATATCGCCATTGCACTTCGGTGAATAACTATGTGTTATCCGATCTCTTTTTTACACAGGAAGATCTCAGTTGCAGTCATAGCACCGGCGAGGTCCCGATGTAATTTTGAAGAAGGTAAAGATATTTTGTAGGAATTTTATTTTTTATCAGAATAATGAGTCGAATAATGAGTCGAATGAGAAGAGGCGTATGAGTAGGCTCGTCAATCTACATCGAACTGGTACGGTTAGTCTTTGGACGCTTCTGGAGATTTGGCGAAGGGGATCTGAGCACCTATGGTCATGTTCGGATTGGAACGAACATATTCCAAAGCTGAAACTGATCTTTCATATAAAATAAGTAAAGTAAAGGAACCCTTTCATACCTCGTGGTATATAGGTCAATACAGTGTTAGGCCTGTATTTTCATTGACCGTCGGCACACGATGGGTGATGTGGTCAGCATCACGCCGGCCGCCTTTACTTTCCCAGAGCATGTCTGGTACCCAGTTGAGGCTGGGTCGACCTGAGAGCCGTCGCGGTCGGAAAAATTCCACGCGCTTTGCGGGAACTGAACCCAGACCACCAGCCTTGAGAAGCGAGTTCACTAACAACTACGCTACCGCGGCTCTCATATAAAATAAGTAGCTACATAAACGTCTTAGTTAAGCTCCCATCATCGAGACAACGGAATGCTCAATAATTGCTCCATTAATTTGTCAACGAAAATCACACAAAATTCTTGTCCTATGTGATCTCTTGACGGAAGCAAAAGTCAAACCACAAACCATAATCTTTACACGCATTAAATGCATAAGGCAGCACCCAGAGTGCCAACGCAAGCCGTGCGCCATTTAAATTAGAAATTCACGTCGAAGGAAGCAACTATCACGACAAAACACAGCACTCTGCACAGGAGTTACTGAGTAAGACACCCGCTAGATTTCCGCCAACTAACCTTTCACCATTTTCTAAATATGTAGTTCACAACACAATCATCTGAGACACGAACAAAAAAAAAAGCGCTTTGAATGATAATCACAGCTCACAGTTTTACATCAAGCACTTAACTCAGTAGCTGTGCAACGATACTGAGTGTAACAATTCCAAATAATGATTGAGGGAGGGGGAGGGTTCTGAGAAGAAAATTTAAGGTGTTCGTATTTCTCTTAAAAGGTACTCGTTTCGTGTCCGTGTAGAGTAGTCAGGATATTATTGTCTGGGATGAGCATATTGATGTCAATGTAGGTGAGATGTTGCTCTTAGCCGTATCGGAGAAGGATGATAAAACATAGATCTCGTATTGAAATTGAGCACCTGAAAGAACCTTTGGTAGTTGAAAATTGATAAGAGAAGGCTGGGAACAACTACCTGGTGAGATGACTAGGTGGAGAAGGCGTGGTTAGACAAGCGGTGTGCCGGCAGGAAGCGAAAACTGCCAAAGAAATGGAACTACCCAACCTGGTCACATCCTGCCTTTGAAACTAGATGTGAATAATTAAACAGGATGTTTCAAAGCACTTGCAAGGACGGTTGAAAGTAAGAAGTAGGCAGAGTGCTTTTTGCAGAGTGAGCAAGCACGGCCTTGGCGTTCTATGATAGTGGCGGCCCTTTCAGGCAGGAGGGGCATATGCAGCAAAATCAAAATTACAATTGAAGGTTATTTTACAGAAAAATATTTAAGGGGCGGCATTTCGAAGACTTGCATCATACTGAGAAAGTATACCGTACGGTCCTGTGAGCAAGGACAAATCATTGAATCTGTTCTGGCGACTGCACAGAAGTATGAATGGTACAGTGAAGAATCGGTGTGTTCCTGACTTCCAGAGCGTGGATCTTAACCTGGCATAGGACAGTTGAAAACAATGGTAACGCTCTGTTGTCGCACTTTCTAGGGCAGAGTGACCAGAAAGACATGGTAGGGTTGAAGAAGTAAAAGAAGAAGCATATAAAGAGTAAAATATGCAATTATCTGAAGTGAGCTCATCATCACAATCATCAGGTGCCGTGCCTGCTGGCGTAGACAATCATGGATCTCCACAACTCTCTGTCTTGGGTTTTTGCTATCAACTCAGATATTGACGCTCTACCGTGCGATGAAGTCAGGCTATCTAAAATTTTCTCTCGCTGTCTTCCTACATCTAGTCTACTCTAGATTTTACCGGTTGTCACAATATGTTATAAATCTTCCTTTCTCATCACATACCCGAAACATGATGACTACCTTTTTCTTATATTGATGATAAGCTTTCTCTGTGTCTTGATCTCATTCAACACCTCAACATTAGTCATATTAGCAGTCCATGTGATTCTCATCATTCTTCTATAAATCACATATCTGTGGCCCTTAGAAAATTTTCGATCTGTTTGTTTATTGTCCATAACTCACATCCGTATGTCAGTATTGGTTCTATGTAGCACTGAATAACTCGCATTCTGATCGCAATTGACAAGGACTTGTTGCAGATAATGCTTCTCATTTTCAGAAAAGATGTTAACTAACTTACTTAATAGTGTGTAGGCATACACAGTTTCCCCACTGACCACTTTTTTTTCACATTTGTAAACTTTGTCATCTTTAACAGCCCACGAGTTGACGTAATTACATTTCCCATCTAGCGTCTTGTCACATGCTGATGTTGAAAAGTTATCAAGAAAAAGTTAGTAAAACTATAAATATAATGATATAATGTTATCAATATAAGGAAATACTGTAGTAAAACTATGTCATCATCATCATCAACAAGATGCATATCCTTTATAGGACGTTGCTCTCTTTGCAGCACATCTGAAATTCACCCTGTCTCTAGCCAGTTCACCCACTTCGTCGATGGTCATGTTCATGGTTTCTTTAATATCTTGTAGCCATCTTCTTCTTGGTCTGCCTCTGCGTCCTGGGACCCTGCCTTCTAGTATTGTTCTTTCCAGGCCATCGTGACGCTTGATGTGACCAAAGTATGTAATATTTTCTGTATAGTATATTGCTTATCAGCCACTTCTCTTTAACATTTAGTTCTTTCAGAGGACATCAGTGTTCCTTCTTTTTTTCTGTCCATGGTATTCGTATGATCTTTCAAAACTATGTAGCAATGGCAAAACACGTAATAAAAGAGTACTGTAGTTTTACAAAATTAAAAAAATTGTTTTTATTTTTGTAACACTACAGTACTTTGTTATTACGTGTTTCGCCATTGATATAATGTGTTGCCCGAGTGGTTACCGGGGCCCAAATTTAGGGTGTAAAGAACGAACTCAAAGAAGAAGAAGATATAATGTGTTATTTTATTAGTATTCTTATTCTTCTTTTTCTTCATCGAATGCTCCATATCGACCATCTGTTAAACCACTCTTTGTGATTTGTATCTGATCCAAGACTAAGATCGATTGTACGTTGTGCGAGTTATTTGCGCACACAAGTAGGCCAGCACATCGGCTTTCTTCTACTCTTGTTATTTACTAGGGTATCTTCTCTAAGCCCCTACCCCAGTCTCCACTTACGACATGCCTTGTAGTACAAAGTGATACTATTCCCGTTGAGGGCCCCGGCAATACATGGGCGTCATCAATGAACTTTGAATATCTAGATCCGACAATGCGCTTCCATTATAACACATTCATCATCAAGGTGCGTATCATTTATAGGACGTTGCTCTCTTTGCAGCACATCTGAAATTCACCCAGTCTCTAGCTAATTCACCCACTTTGTCGATGGTCATATTCATGGTTTTATTCACGCTATGAACACGCTGGGCAGGCGGGCGAGCATATTCATATATAATTGGATTCTTTCATTGAATGTTCTCCTTTTACATCTGTTGCCTTTTGTAACTTTCTGACTGGCTATTCCCGTTTAGACGCACTGTCTGTTGGTAACCTGCTTATGTCAACGAAACATTTAATGTGTTGTTTCTTAACTCATTGTGGACCAAACGCCACAAATGTGGCGTTATTTACTCTACAATTTAACACTATGTGGCGTTATTTACTCTACAATTTAACAATATGTGGCGTTATTTACTCTACAATTTAACACTATGTGACGTTATTTACTCTACAATTTAACAATATGTGGAGTTATTTACTCTACAATTTAACACTATGTGGCATTATTTACTCTACAATTTAAAAACATGTGCGTTATTTACTCTACAATTTAACACTATGTGGCGTTATTTACTCTAAAAACATATCTGGCCTGGTCCACTAAGTAAATGAAGTCCAATACTGATATCACTACCAATATCACTTACCACTACCAATATCTCCGTCGAAAAACGCCCATTACAACAGGTCAAAGACTTTACATTCCTAGGGAGCATTTTTTTCTATCCAGCAAATGGAAGAATAACTAACGAAATCCAACATAGATGTAACAAAGCAAATCAAACAATAGAACCAGAGGTTGAAGCCAGTGCGCGTTTCCGCTCGCAGGGAACTACTACTGCCTTGTAGTTTGATTGGGGACAATCAAATGCTAGCGGAGTAAACCGTACATAAACTAGATGGCTGGCAAACCAACTAGTCCATAAAAAGACCTGTTAGCTGGGCAGATGACGCTTATCAACCGCGGAGGACAGGTCGTCTAAGGATCACTACCCTAAAAGAAAATAGCAACCTTGTAGGTCTGATAGGGACAGCAAAAGGCTAACGGAGAGCGAACCCAGTAAACGCTGATTGAAACCGAACACACCACCGAAGGATAAGCACCAGAGTTCCAAATGGTACTGAAGGTTATGAACGTACACCCATCCTTGGTGTTAGGCTGTTTACATATCACATTAGACTGATAAAAACGGCCGTAAAAGAACGAGCGAGAGAAGAAGAAATAATAGAAGAAATGTAAACATTTCACCATGAACATACAAAGAGCATTGTTCACCACAACCTTTCTCTTACGTTTTCATTCCTAAATTGGTTTTTTTCTCATGACACTCTCAGCATTCTTCGAAGACACTTCATCTCTGTTGTGACTAGTTTTCCTATATCGTTTGATATCAACGTCCATATTTATCACTGATAACATAATGTCGGTAGAAAGATCATGTTGTGCAATACTATTTTAGTGTTCATGTTGATAAGATTGAACTTTTTATCCAGATTTAATTTCACCTTTGATTTGATTTGCTTTATTGCATCTATGTTGTATTTTGTTGGTTATTTTAACTGATGTTTGTCTATGGAGATATTGATAGTGTTTTTATTGATACTTGTCGATGGAGATATTGATGGAGTTTATATTGATACTTGTCTATGGAGATATTGGTGGTGATTTTATTGATACTTGTCGATGGAGATATTGGTGGTGTTTTTATTGATACTTGTCGATGGAGATATTGGTGGTGTTTTTATTGATACTTGTCGATGAAGATATTGATAGTGTTTTATTGATACTTTTCGATGGAGATATTATGAGTTTTATTGATACTGTCTAGATATTGTGGATTTTGATTACTTTGATGGAAGTATTTTTGATATGTCGATGATATTGTATTGATACTTGTCGATGAAGAATTGTATGTTTATTGATACTTGTCGATGGAGTATTGATGGAGTTATATTGATTTGTCGATTAAATATTGGTGTGATTTTATTGATACTTGTCGATGAAGATATTGTGTGTTTTATTGATACTTGTCTATGGAGATATTGATAGTGTTTTTATTGATACTTGTCGATGAAGATATTGTATGTTTTATTGATACTTGTCTATGGAGATATTGATAGTGTTTTATTGATACTTGTCGATGGAGATATTGATAGTGTTTTATTGATACTTGTCGATGGAGATATTGATAGTGTTTTATTGATACTTGTCGATGGAGATATTGATAGTGTTTTATTGATACTTGTCGATGGAGATATTGATAGTGTTTTATTGATACTTGTCGATGGAGATATTGATGGAGTTTATATTGATACTTGTCGATGGAGATATTGATAGTGTTTTATTGATACTTGTCTATGGAGATATTGATAGTGTTTTATTGATACTTGTCGATGGAGATATTGATAGTGTTTTTATTGATACTTGTCGATGGAGATATTGATGTGTTTTATTGATACTTGTCTATGGAGATATTGATGGAGTTTTATTGATACTTGTCGATGGAGATATTGTGGGTTTATATTGATACTTGTCGATGGAGATATTGATGGTGTTTATATTGATACTTGTCTATGGAGATATTGATGGTGTTTATATTGATACTTGTCTATGGAGATATTGATGGTGTTTTATTGATACTTGTCATGGAGATATTGATGGTGATTTTATTGATACTTGTCTATGGAGATATTGATAGTGTTTTATTGATACTTGTCTATGGAGATATTGATAGTGTTTTATTGATACTTGTCTATGGAGATATTGGTAGTGTTTTATTGATACTTGTCTATGGAGATATTGGTAGTGTTACATTGATACTTGTCTATGGAGATATTGGTGGTGATTTTATTGATACTTGCCGATGGAGATATTGCTGGTGATTTTATTGATACTTGTCTATGGAGATATTGGTAGTGTCTTATTGATACTTGTCTATGGAGATATTGGTAGTGTTACATTGATACTTGTCTATGGAGATATTGGAGGTGTTTGTATTGAATCTTGTCTATGGAGATATTGACAGTGTTTTTCTCTCTAGCAAGTACAAGTAATGTTTATGTTAAAGCAATACAATAAAAATACAACACAACAGAAATGAATTAAAAAAACACAAAAAACCGTACCTGCAGGACTAGTTACTGCCACAGTTCCACTCTGGCACTGGTATTGAAGGCAACCGTCAGAAAGTTGAAACCTTTTCCCACTGTCATACTGGGTTCCATTGACAGTGCAGCCAGGTGGTGTTGGATTAGGCAGCGGTTCGTTGCTATATACTGGAAGATTACTAATGTTTCTAGTGGTACAGTTATATAAATTGTACCTGTGGTAAAACTGAGATCCAACAAAGTGACATTCACCATCTATATTCCTAGGACAAGCTGTAAATAGAAATTACACGAAAAACTGAGAGATTGAAACTGATATACTAAAATGAGAATCATTCAAAGACAGTATGATAATTAGAATCAGTGGCGGCTCGTGATCATTTTTGATGGTGGGGCCAGACAAACATTTTCGGAAAAATTATGGTTTTGGGTTAGGTTATATTTTAATTTATAAAATAATAAATATACACGTTGCACATTACTTTTTGTGGGGCCCGGCCCCACAGGCCCCTAATGACGAGCAGCCACTGATTAGGATAAAGTATTAGTGTTATGAGAAAACTTAAGTACAATATCACATTAATTGTATATTGGTGTCGGTTGTGTTTACTAAAGGACGATGGCACCACCCTTCAGAAAGCAATGGCAAACTACTGAACGTAATAATGCCTAGAAAAATCACAAACAGCGTTAAAAACCCGGTATTGATTTGCAAAGTCATATAAAGGATATGCAATTAACTTTTTTTAATCTGTTGTGTGCGAAACCATGTTTGGCAGTGGGGGAGGTCTCTGTTGCGAGGCTGTTAAGACGTTTGACTGTTGTTCTAAAGGTTAAGAGTTTGAGTTCGGACTGAGTCACATGTGCACTGTTTTCATGAGATCCCTAGGATTTTTGCTGGAGCTACGGGGTTCGTGTTTTGTGCAATACTCTTGACATATGGCGTTCTATTTATGCCGAGAGGAACTGTATTTTCTTATTCTTCTTTTGTCGTCACACTGCTACCGGGTTGTTGCCCAGTGTTGTGGTTTTCTGTTTTTGTCTTGAGCTGGTGGCTTGGGTGATTGTTATTTTTGCTCTTTGACAGGATTCTGCTATGATATCTAACCATCTTTTCGTGGTCTTCCTCTCGCCTTCTTTCCTGATGTTCTGTTGTAGAAGACTGTATACTGTGGAGTTTGGATGCATTCTTATTAAGTGGCCAAACCACTTCATTCTTTGTTTCTCAATGTAATTCAAGCATTGTTCAGTGTCAACTTTCTTTCTTATGTTGATGTTGGTGACTTTGTCTTTTATGGTGTTGGCAACTTTTCGCAGGCAGCACATTTCACATGTAGTTATTTTCTGTAACTGCGCTTTGCTCATTGTCCATGTTTGGCTCTAGTAACACAAACTGGGTATGAAAATGATGTTGATCATCTGTTGTTTAGCTGTCAGAGGAACCTATCATACGGGAACAACCTGTTGCAATGAAGTCGGTGGGATTCAGGAGATACGAGAAGCAGGGGACGACCTAGAGAGACATGGGGAGGAACTGTAGACAGAGAAAGAGGAGGGAAAAATCTGAAATGAACTAAGCTGTCTTACTCAAGACAGATCTGGTTGGAGGAAATTTGTTGATGCTTTAGCTTCAAGGGTGGACGTCTGTAGCTTAAGCGATAATGAGCTCGGTTTCTAACCCAAACGTACCTGGTTCAAACTCCACGACAGGCAGTTTGGAAGCAATTTCCGTGGGATTTTTACGAAAGGTAAAAATACACCTCACCGTTCAGAAAGCAATGACAAACTACTGAAAGAATAAGTGGTGCTTAGAACATCAACGACTCGTTTACTGTGATTGATGACTACGTCCTGTAAAGGATATGCCAAGTTTTTCTTATGCTTAAAGGGGAGTTAGAGAAGAAGATTGGTTATTGGTTATTGGTTACTAAACTGACGTCATTGCACTCCGGGCAGACCCATAGGTGCTCAGTCTCTCCTCCAACAGATATCGAAGAGTATGCATACTGATGGTTCCTGTGGCTCGCTGATTAAACACACCTCTCACTCTGCCTCTCAGGCATCCAGTTCGACTTGAACAACGGGTAACTCCAAACTGCTTAAATCGCTTGATCGATTCAACATCGATATTAGTGTCCTCATCCAACAGACAGTCTCGAAGAGACCGAAGAATATTCCCCTTATCCATCTTCAACTCCCCAACAATCGATGCTGTTGATGCAAGCCTGTCCGCTCTCTCATTACCGTAAACACCCGCATGCCCAGGACAGTATATCCACGTAAGCCGCTAGAGGTTAGAAACTTCTATAGACGACATCCACTCATACCGAAACCTGCCCTTCTGGATCTTGTGAAGCATCGACTGAGAGTCAGATACAACAACTGCCCCAGTAAATGAAGTCCCAGAAATCCAATGGAGGGCAGCAGTAGAGAAGAAGAAGAAGATTGGAACAACAACAAAAACATTATAAACATTAACTCCTTGTGGACCAAAAGCCACAATAAAGGGCGATATTTATTCTAAAAACAAATTTGTCCTGGTCCACTAAGAGTTAAAAGCTGGACATAACTAACCTTCATAGACAGCAACAAGCAATCCCTTTTGACACTGAAACTTTGCGCATTCATTTTCGTGAGGAATCGTCTCCAAATGGCTGTACGTCTTTCCAAGATAAACACAACCTGTTGGAAGTCAAGAGTTAAATAAGTCTAACCATTAAATTAAATAAGTTTAAAAAAAAACTATCTTTATTGCATGTACTATCACTATTAAAACATCCAAGCATTAACATGGCAGTCAAACGACAACTGATAAACTGCATATTTATTCCAACTCTCTGCTATCAGTGCCAAACATGGCCCCTGACTAAGACACAAGAAAGAAAGATTACAACATGTGAAATGAGATGTCTACGAAAAGCTGTCAACGTTACAAGGAGAGATAGAGTGAGAAACGAGAATATCAGAAGCATCGTTGGTACTATACCATGCATACAGTACATCGAGAAGCAAAGAATCAAGTGTTCGGCCATCTAATGAGAATGGAACCATATTTACTACCATCACGTGCCTACAATAATCGACACTCAGGGCGCAGAGCACGAGGCAGGCAAGAACACGATGGATAGATAACATCTCAGAGTCATTGCGAAAGCATGGACTGACAACGTCAAGCGCAAAATACCTGGCACAAGATAGAAACTAATTCTCCCCACGACGCTTCACGGCAATTGTGGTTAAGGTAAGATAAGATAATACCGCTTTTTTATGGCGATGTACAACATAGGGGACGTGAGCCTGATGTATTTAATGTCCGCATGGCTAGTGGAGTCAATGCGAAACTGTTCAGGTTATGAGTTTTTCTTTATGCCCCTACACAAAAACTTGGTCTCTTACAGCAACACACCACAGAAAGCTCACCACGTGTGAAATGAAATGCTTGAGAAAAACAGTGGGAGCCACCAGGAAAGACAGACTACGAAATGAGGATACCAGAAGCAGAGTGGGCATAACTTCATGCACTAAATACATTGAAAGACAACAAATGCAGTGGTTTGAACATTTAACGAGAATGAAATACAACCAGCCACCAATAACAGCATACAATAAAAAGAGATCGGGTACTAGAGCTAAGGAAAGACCAAGAAAAAGATGGATAGACAATATCAAAACCACACTACATAAACACGGATATAACACATCAAGGGCGACTCATCTGGCCCTAGAACGCAAATTAAAGCCCCCATCCCTACGCTTAACTGCAAGAGTGGACAGCCAACTACATCTTCCACCTGGGAATAGACAATGAGACAAAAAAACCTCCTGACCTTACCGGATCAAGCCTGGATCGTCCGAATGGGAACACGCGCATTAATGTATTCCGTCAGACGCTCTTCACTAATTAAAAAGCGGACTACATTGTGTGTTTTTCGTTTCTTAATGTTGGTGCTGTGGCTACTCTAGAATAATCGTTTCTAATCTATTCTTTGTGATTTGACTATTTGAACCATTGACCAGGCTCAGATCACATACACATCACAAAGAGTAATTAACAAGTGGTCAATATGGAGAGTTCAAAGAAAAAAGAACCATTGGCCGCAAGAACGTTGTGCTGCAGTTAACAGCGATTAAGTGCGGTCGCTTATAGTGAAGTTGGTAACGTTCTGAGCCAGGGACAATGTGCCGTTTAAAATAGTGTTCGAGGCCGGCTTGGCTAAAACTTCATGGTATGCACATAGTGCCCGGTTGGACTATTGAAAACACTGATTCTTTACTTCGGGATTTAAATTACAAGTAACTCTAAGGTTAGAGGAAGGTTCGGCTAAATCAGCGTTTTCCAAAGTGGGGTACTGCCCCAGGGGCGCTGAAGCATTCTAGGGGCGGTATGGGTTCAGAAGAATTTGGGGGTGCTCAGGGTCGATGGATGCTAAAAGAAGAAATTAATAATACTTTTTTAAATTAAATTATTTTCGTGATTTTGCGATTGAATAATCATTTAAAATTGGAATTCTGCTTTTAAATTCATTTTATGCCCGTCTTACACGATCCGTTCTTTCATGAATTTTCTGTTTCATGCATATTGATATTCATGATTTGAAAATTGTTCATGTATGACAGAAACTCGAATACATCAATTTTCATATCAGAAAGAAAATAGAGCATTATGTATGTTGGGGGGGAATTGGGCGTTGGCAAACTGTTATAATGTGGAAGGGGGCGTTACAAAGTTTATGTTGTGCAAAGTGGGCGGTGGTCCGAAAAAGTTTGGGAATCTATGGGCTAAATAAGGAGCACGGCAAAGGAACCTTTTTATAGTACGTGGTATTTTGGGAGTAATACCAATGTTAGGTCCGCAGTTTTCATCGACCGTCGGCACACGATGTGATGTGTCAACTGGTACCTAATTAATGCTGGGTCAACCTGAGGACGTTACGGTCGAAAAAAATTCCACGCCAATGTATGGAATTAAACCCGGACCACTAGATTAAGAAGCGAGTTCACTAACAACTACGCTACTACGGCTCTCTAGATAGTGATGGACAATGATAATAAAGAAAGGATGTCTGATTTAAACTGTAACAGATCGGGCAAACAAAACAAGAATATTGACATGTGTACTCACTCTGGGCATAGATCAATGCAGGAAACAAGAGTAGAACCTTAAGAGTGGATGAAATCACCATTCTGGATAACTCCTTCAGATTACAAATTATTTGCTGCGTGGACAAGAAAAATTCGTTACGAATAAGCATTTTACATGACTAAGTTACAATGATCAGAAGCTTTAAGCTGTTGGAGATACTGGAAGGAGATCGGAGCACCTATGGACATGTCCGGAGTGCAATGAAGATATTCCAAACTCAAACTCAAACTGATCACAATGATCTCACAACATGACACAATATAACTCAGTCTATTCTGTCTTTTCTCCAATCCTGTTTTGCCTCACAGCGCCAGGATAAGAATAGATTTCTAGAACGGGCTTTTGTGTGCCCTTCATAAGCAGTGTCTTTTGTCGTCTCTGTTATCTCGGAGATCCACCTTTTGCGTGGCCGGTCTTTTGCTTTGTGTCCACTGTATCAGAGTAACATTGTTCTTTGAGGTGCACTGTCTGTTGATAATCTACTTTTGTGGTCGAACGATTTAACTTGTTGTTTATTGATGGTTGATTATTGATGTTGTACCCACTTTTTCCACCTGATATCTTCATTTCTAAACTGGTCTCTTCTTGTTACCACCAGCATTCTGCTTAGACACTTCATCTCTGTCGTGACTAGTTTTCTTCTATCATTTGTTGTCAGTGATCAGGTTTGGCACTGATAGTATAATGTTGGGAGAAAGATTGTGTTGAACAATGTTCTTTTTGTGTTCATTGTGACATGTTTGTATTTTAAAATTGGTGTCATTTGTTCTATGATTTGATTTGCTTTGTTTCATCTATGTTGGATTTCTTTAGTTATTTGTCCGTTTGCTAAAAAAATTTCCTAGGTATATAAAGTCCTTGGTCCTTTTCGAGATTTTGGTATTGTTTTCCTCTCTAGCGAATGTCATTACTTCGGTTTTGTCGATGTTTATTCTCATATTGGATTCATTGCATGTTAACAGAAGTCTATAAATTCATTAGATGTTGTAATATACAGAGGGGTTTTATTTTCGTGAAATCTTATAAATAACCCATATGTAGAAAGGTCTGTCATATTGAACAGAATCCCTCTCCCCACCTTTTTATCACGGGTTTGTATTTGGACTAACAACTCAAATATATAAAAATGTATTTATTACAAAAATATCTTTCTCACATCCGTTTGTCAGTATTGGTTCTATGTAGCACTTGTTCTAGTGACACAGGGCTACATAGAACTAATACTGACATACGGATGCGAGTCATAGACCATAAACAAACATCGAGGGTCTGTGAGATATGGTTTTACAGAAGAATGATGAGAATCCCATGTACTGCTAAAATGGCTAATGTGAAGGTGTTGAATGAGGTCAAGACACAGAGAAAAGTTATCATCCATATAAGAACTATGGAAATCATGGCGGTTACCAAAGCGATGATTTGGCTAGAATCACAGACTTTTATCCATGCATGTTTTCTCAGTGACTCAATGAGTATGCTCAGGAAGATTGAAACAGGATGGGCTAGGAGACATTGGATAGAATCGCTGGGGAGGTCTAAGCTGACAAAGATCAGTTTTATTTTTGTACCAGGGCATGCAGGTGTAAGGGGAATGAACGTGCGGATAGGCTTGCAGGTATGGCTGCTGTTCAAAGCGGACGAGCAATGGACCAGGCTGATATTATAAATCCCTTAAGGAGAGAGGACGTGTACATGATTCACGTAATAGCGGTGAATCCACAACACTAACCAGACTGCAAGAACTCAAAGTTAAGTGTGGTGTAGCTCGACAAGAACGCTATGCTGGCAGACAAAGAAGAATTGTAAACCAACAAAGAACCGGTGTCGTTAGTCACCACACGCTGATGGACATACTGAGGGAGAGATCGGAGCACTTATGGACTAATTTGTTCGACGTGCAGTGATGGTGATCCGACGACTAAACTAAACTAAAATAAGAAAGAATAAGTCATCATTTTTCGAGAAAGAGATGTTTAGAGCACATTGTAACAACTGGTAAAATCGAAGTGAAACGAGACAGAGGAAGACAAAGAGAGTTAATTTTGGATAACCTGACACCCTGCACGAAAGTAGGTCAACATCTGAGATGACAGCAAACACCAGAGACACCGATTTGGGGACATCCATAATCGCTTATGCCAGTCGGCACGGTACCTGATGATGATGATGACAATGACTTGCAGGCATGGTGTCAGAAGTAATTCCAACACTATAGTCGATTAGAATTGCCGATTAACAAAATAATAATAATAATAAGTGTTGGTGATAATTTGCCGTCCACTTTTCAAGAATTGTTATATTTTTCCACCTGCAGAACTTGCAGAACCTGCAAGGAAAACGGAAAAAGTGTCGTCGTAGACAGAGCTGGAGACAGAGTCTACTTGGGGAACTGAAGAATGCTGGACTATCACGTGAAGCCATACGAAAAACAGCAAGAGGTCGTAGAACGTGACAAAGAACTGTTGATGGTCTATGCTCCATGAAGAGAGTAGAGGAATAAGCCATGTTCATTTAGGATGGAAAATGACACACACACACACAGACAGAGAGAGAGAGAGAGAGAGAGAGAGAGATAGGGAACATAGAAAGAAATGTTGTAATTGATAACTCAACATAATTTTGTATCCATTTATAAAATTAAACTGTGTACAACAATTTTCTTTTATTCCAGGAAGGAAATATTTTACTATATCGAAGACATACAGACTTCCTATAAGGCAGACACAAATTCGTTTTTAAATCCTTTGCTTGACAACGGCCTTTTGGTCAAAACGTCGCTGTATGTTGTTTTCCTACTTTATACAACTACATTACTTTGTTTTTACGTGTTTCGGTAGAAAAATCTTTCTTTACACGTAACTTAAACTAAAACCACACTTCTAAAAATCGATGCACTTCTCTGATTGTTTTCATGTTATGTGAGCCAAAGAGCATTTACACAGTCTGCCCTGTTCAAGTATTTCCATCTTTAATGTTTGTCGCTTGAGCCATCTTTACTGCCACTTCAGTTTTTGTCATTCCCGCGTGTCTAGGCATACAGTCCAAACGGTTTTTTAAAGGACAATATAGATTACAATTTAACTAAAAGGGTCTAAAACCGAAGGATTGACTTCATTACACCAACGTTTACCCCATATGTCTCGGTCCCTCTCCACGAAAATGACACATCACCTGCTGAGAGTATTCCACAAAGCACGAACTCCTTAGCTCCGACTATAATCTTAGTGGTGTCTGGAAAAAATGCACCCGTAAACAGAACGAATTTGAACCTACGACCTTAGGAACACAAGGCAACGGCCTAGACACTTAGCCGCAGAAACCCCCAGAGTAGTAAAATATAGGAACACAAGGCAACGGCCTAGCCACTTAGCCGCAGAAACCCCAGAGCAGTAAAATATAGGAACACATGGCAACGGCCTAGCCACTTAGCCGCAGAAACCCCAGAGCAGTAAAATATAGGAACACAAGGCAACGGCCTAGCCACTTAGCCCATAAACCCCAGAGTAGTAAAATATAGGAACACAAGGCAACGGCCTAGCCACTTAGCCGCAGAAACCCCAGAGCAGTAAAATATAGGAACACAAGGCAACGGCCTAGCCACTTAGCCGCAGAAACCCTCAGAGTAGTAAAATATAGGAACACAAGGCAACGGCCTAGCCACTTAGCCGCAGAAACCCCAGAGCAGTAAAATATAGGAACACAAGGCAACGGCCTAGCCACTTAGCCGCAGAAACCCACAGAGTAGTAAAATATAGGAACACAAGGCAACGGCCTAGCCACTTAGCCGCAGAAACCCCCAGAGTAGTAAAATATAGGAACACAAGGCAACGGCCTAGCCACTTAGCCGCAGAAACCCCCAGAGTAGTAAAATATAGGAACACAAGGCAACGGCCTAGCCACTTAGCCGCAGAAATCCCCAGAGCAGTGAAATATAGGAACACAAGGCAACGGCCTAGCCACTTAGCCGCAGAAACCCCCAGAGTAGTAAAATATAGGAACACAAGGCAACGGCCTAGCCACTTAGCCGCAGAAACCCCCAGAGCAGTAAAATATAGGAACACAAGGCAACGGCCTAGCCACTTAACCGCAGAAACCCCAGAGCAGTAAAATATAGGAACACAAGGCAACGGCCTAGCCACTTAACCGCAGAAACCCCCAGAGTAGTAAAATATAGGAACACAAGGCAACGGCCTAGCCACTTAGCCGCAGAAACCCCCAGAGTAGTAAAATATAGGAACACAAGGCAACGGCCTAGCCACTTAGCCCAGAAACCCCAGAGCAGTAAAATATAGGAACACAAGGCAACGGCCTAGCCACTTAGCCGCAGAAACCCCAGAGCAGTAAAATATAGGAACACAAGGCAACGGCCTAGCCACTTAGCCCAGAAACCCCAGAGCAGTAAAATATAGGAACACAAGGCAACGGCCTAGCCACTTAGCCGCAGAAACCCCAGAGCAGTAAAATATAGGAACACAAGGCAACGGCCTAGCCACTTAGCCGCAGAAACCCCAGAGCAGTAAAATATTTTTACTGAAATAGGCAAGTAAAATTACTTTGAAAATATCATTGAAAAAAGAAGAAGTATCGAATCACGGATGTCAGTTCAAAAATAAACATAATCAGGTAAACGTATCACCATCTTTGTCAAAATGAAAATAAAAGTGTAGATATTTTAAAATGATAACTGTGCAGATGCTTAGACATTGAGAAACAAAGAATGAAGTGGTTTGGCCACTTAATAGGAATGCATCCAAACTCCACAGTATGCAGAGTCTTCTATCTACAACAGAACACCAGGAAAGAAGATGGTTAGATGGCATAGCAGAATCCTGTGAAAGAGCAAAAATAACAATCACTCAAGCCGCCAGAACAGCGCAAGACAAAAACAGAAAACCACGACACTGGACAACAGCCCGGTAGCAGCGTGACGACACAATAAGAAGAAGAACTGTGAAGAAATGAAGGAACGCAACGTATACTTGGGCTGTTTTTGTATTTGACTCGGTCATTGCTTTGGAAGATCTAGAAATGCAAGTTGTGGAATGAGGGGATGTCGTCTATATAGGTTCGTATTCTCATAGTACATATGTACGGTTCCAACTTCACTGCAACGGTTACCCCATAATTGCTCCATTTCTGTGCCAACGAAAATCACACAAAATGCTAACAACTGTCTCCTGTGTCGTGAACTAATTCCTGAATGAAACAGCCGTACCGCCACAAAAAGCAACCAGCACCGCATAAATGCATATGGCCGTCGCTAAAGTGTCAACACAAAACTGTTCATCACTTGAATTGCAATTCATGTCGAAGGGTCATATATAGGTTTCCAGCGTCCAGATACTCATGTGGATCTACTGTCCCGAGCTTGCGGGTGTTCGGTGTTGAATGAGAGAGCAGACACGCTTGTATCGACAGCATCAATTGTCGGGAAGTTTAGGATGAATAAGGGGGATGTTCTTCGGTCTCTTGGTGGACTCTCGCCCACTAGTGCTGGAGAAATTCAATTCAAGCTACTTTCCTGGATGGATAGAGAATCCACAGACACACAAGTTCTTCAATCATATATGCAACACACACATTACACGAAGAAAGAAAAAAGAAAGAGAAGGATGATTTTAACGTCAAAGAAAATGCAGAAGTTCACTTGCAGTGGATTCCATCTCACTGTGGCATTGCAGGCAATGAGAGTGCCGTTCTCTCAGCTAAGGAGGGTAGTGTCAAAGTTTAGGAAACCCTGTCTTTTCAGGAGGTCAAAACCCTCATACAGAGAACATCTGCAGTAGACTGGAAGACAAACACTGGGTATGATTATGGAAAAGACTTCATCAAAGACTAAGCAGAACAGACCAGGTCATTATATTTCGACTTCTTACCGGACACTGCAGACTCAACAAACACTTATATAGACTAGGAATAAGTCAAACAGCTCTCTGCAGCTCTGTCAGCAGTCGGAACAAACACCGAAGCATGTCCTGCAAGACTGTCCTCTCCTGTGTGAGCTGAGAAGGAACATGTGGCCACACCCAGTAGACCTGAAAACTAAGTTTTGTGGAAACCTGACAGACCTGACGCTGACTGCCCAGTTTGTTGTCCATAGTAAATTAAGCGCATGACCAGAGATCGCTGAAGAAGGAAACCTGACATACCTGAAGCTGACTGCCTAGTTTGTGGTCCACAGTAAATTAAGCTCATGACCAGAGATCGCTGAAGAAGACTGGTATTTCTTACTGATGCCCTGTCAGTAATTACTGCTCTAAAAATCAAGACGATAACAACTTGAAGGAGCTGCAAGCATCACTACACCAAGTATGCAACATCTTCTCTAGAGTGGTAATACAGAGGATACCATCTCACTGCGGAATACCTGGCAATGAGACTGCGGACATATTGGCAAAAGCATGAAGCAGGCTACCACAGACATACACCAGTATGACATATGATTAAGCAAAGTACGGATAAAAATGGCCTACAAGAACAAATGGCTGAGAGATCACACAGGGCATGAAAAGGACGATGCATACCACCAACTAAGTAGAGAGGAACAGGTTGTCATTTTCCGTCTACGAACAGGGCATAATAGGCTGAGGTAGCAGCTGTTTAATAAGTATAAAATAGGCCCATCTGTCATATGTGCATGTGGCACCAGCAAGATAACAGAGACACACATACTGCAAGAATGTCCAACATTCACGGAATAGAGAGAAAACACATGGCCAATCCCCATATCAGTCCAAGACAAGCTATACGGAGATGTACATGGACTCGGTTGACCACTAACTACTTTAAAAGTATACAAATCGATGTCTGAAAACGTTGGAAGAAGAAGAAGCTGAAGAAGGAAACCTAACAGACCTGAAGCTAACTGCCCAGTTTGTGGTCCACAGTAAATTAAGCTCATGACCAGAGATCTCCGAAGAAGTAGAAGAAGAATATCAACTTACCTGAACTGTAAACTGTTAGAGTGTAACTACATTGTGAACAATAATATTTATATATACACAAAAGCTAAACATTTTATTTGCATATTAACGCGTTATAACTTTCCTTTGAACATTCATTTACATAATTATCCAACTATACAGTTAACAAGCGATATTTAAACAAAAATTATGTTTACAAATATTTAGCAAGCAAAGAGTTATCACAGCAGTTAATTCATATCTGTAGCAATGCGGGATTGTTACTCATACATCATCATCATAGGGGGCCGTGTCGGCTGGCGTAGACGGTCATAAATATCCCCAATCTCTGTCTTTGGTGTTTGCTATCATATCAGATGTTGACGCTCTACCGTGCCATGAAGTCAGGATATCCAAAATTGTCAATAAGCGTAGACGGTACTGACTTCTGAAGAGAGAGAGGGGTGAGAGAGAGAGTGTGAGAGAGTGAGAGAGTGAGAGAGTGAGAGAGTGAGAGAGTGAGAGAGAGAGATAGATAGATAGAGAGATCGCCCGAGTGGTTACCGGAGCCCAAATTGGGATGTAAAGAATAGAACCACTGTTACCTGCGACGCATGTCGTAAAAGGCGACTAAGGAGATGGACGTGGGGCTAGCTACCCCACACCGTAAAAACGCTAGATGGCTACAGAACGGAGAGCGAATCGAGTAAACGCTGGCTGAAACCGGACACATCGCCGAAGGATAAGCACCAGAGCTCCAAATGGTGCTGAAGATGTGACGTAAACACACCAATGCTAAGGCTGCATGAATCAGATTTCCACATGAATAGAATTTATGGGGAGATCTGGTACACTAGTCTAGGTGGTGATCAGAGAGAGAGAGAGAGAGAGAGAGATGATGTGCTAACCAGAATAAAATTTAAACTAAGTAAAACTGGCAACTTGAGAAACAATATGCTATGCAGGAAGGAATGATGACCTCCATGCAGATGATGTGGGAATAATTCTGGATAGGGATACCAAGAAGAACGTGATAGAATGAGAACCTGTGAGTACCAGAATAATAAGAGCCAGATTCTACTCCATGTGGGTTAAAACAACAATGACACAGTACTATGCACCTGGAAGTATGCGTGTGGAATAGGTGGACATCATTCGAGATCACATCTCAAGAAAATGACTTGGCTGTACACGCCTGGACATGCTGGAGTGCGGGGTAACGAGCGTGCTGACTCTCTTGCAAACAGTGCCCCGACTCAAGTGGGCAGAAGCATGGACAGAGCCGATATCATCAATGCGGTACGCTCTCAATTGTGTGACATGGGCGGGTCTCAGACACTGGAACGAGTTCGAGAATTAGGCGTTAAGTTTGGACATGCCAGACAGTGTCGTCTTCGTGGTAGAGAGAAGATATAGTAATCAACTTCTCATGGGTACGGTGAGCAAATGGACTTTGGGGTGGCTGCTGCAACGGACGACAGAGCACGCATGGGAATGCCCAATATGCCATGACGTCGATACATAACATCGCATAACATCGCATCGCACCTACAGCCAGCAGGTAAGGAGACAAAAGAGTTCTACAACCTGGAGTGAGCTTGTGGGATCATAAAGATCTCGGGGGAGTCTCAGTGGCGTAGAAGTTAGGTGCTCGTCTATCGTTCCAAAGGTACCCGATTCGCTTCCTCGTGGAGCCACTGACATATTCTCCAGAGATCCCTGATTTCAGTGTAGGTGAGCTCAAGTACCTAGTTCTATCGAAGACTGTCGTTATTGATTATTAGTTATTGGTTACTAAACTGACGTCATTGCACTCCGGACAGACCCATAGGTGCTCAGTCTCCCCAACAGATATCGAAGAGTATGCATACTGATGGTTCCTGTGGCTCGCTGATTCTCTTCTCTCCTCTACCTCTTCTTTTGTATGCATATTTTCTTGTCTGCTCTGCTGGAGGACCAGTCAACGGTTCACGAACCCCGTAGCACCGGCTGGAGCTCATTACATATAATACAAATTAGACAGCAATGTAAACCTGAAAACAAAGAGCATGTAACATTATAATTGGTGAAAAAGTTTAAAATCGAGAAGAACAGTCTGGAAAGCCGCTGCCCGTCAAAATTTCTTAGAAAGATTAAAAATAAAATTCCTACAAAATAGTCAAACACGTAAAAACAAAGTACTATAGTTTTACAAAATACAGAAACAGTGACGATAAACAGCAACGTTTCGACCAAAATGCCTTTATCAAGCAAACAATACAACAAGAATGACGAATTTCGAGCAAACAATACAACAAGAATGACAAATTTCGAGGAACACTACAAATGGACGATTACATGTAGAAACATTCAAACCTATCTAATGAAAATCTGGGAATAAAAACGAATAACGAAATGAGTGCAACACAAAACCGGAAGTGGAAAAGAAGAGAAACAATAAACAATATAGTGGATAAATAACTTATATATATGGAGCAAATACACATAGATTACTATAAAATAGTCTCACCATCTTAAAATTACATCGGGTACCCTCGCCGTTGTTGCAGAGTTCGCGCACTGTCGCTGAGATTTTCCTGTTTAAGAAAGAGATCGGAGCAACATGGTTGCTCACCGAAGTGTAATAATGATGATCCTATCAATCATTCAATCAATCAATCAATCAATCATAAAGATGGCTGATGTACTGGAGGACAACGCACATATGTACTTATCTAATGTGAGGGGATATCAGTGGAAAGTACTGAGCAGTGGCGGCTCGTGATAATTTTTGTTGGTGGAGCCAGACATAAATTTTCGGAAAAGTCATGGTTTCGGTTAGGTTATATTTTAATGTATAAAATAATAAATACACGTTACACCTTATTTTTGGTGGGGCACGGTCCCACTGGTCCTTAATGACAAGCCGCCACTGGTACTGAGTGAGACATAAATAGTCATTGAAATTCAATAGCCTACAACTAGCTGTATAATCTAATGTGGGCGTGATAACTTGTGGGCGGGATGAGATTAGAATCAAAATTTCTCATTTAGTGCGAGAGCAGAACGGTCGTACATGACAGCAACTTCTGAGAATACGATAGTGGTACCAGCATCAGCAGTTAAATGATTTACTGCTGTCTCATTTTTACTATAGTTATAGATCCTCACGGTTATAGTTTCCATAGGTCAAAACACAATTGTAATGTCATGAATTAGTGGCTGTTATAAAACGTTAAATGCTAATGAGGTGTCTGTGAATATAATTCTCTGTACCAGATGAAAGAGATGGGTGTCAATATTGGTGCAGCCCGAAAAGAACGACATACTAAATATGCAACGAGATTGATTAATCAACATCGATCTGGCGTGTTGGGTCGATGGACGCTGCTGGATTTGCTGAGGCGGAGATCGGAGCACCTATGGACATATCCGGAGTGCTATGATGATAGTCCTCATATAACTGATAACTGATAATTATCTGCATATGAATACGTTTGTGGTAACGATAGAGATAATATTCTGACATGCCTGCTTGGACTCAACGCATTACATTCCTATGCTTCTTTGTACTTTCTCATCTCATGCCTTGTAATCTATATGTGTATTTGCTTCATATATATCAGTTATATTTTCACTTGATTGTTTATTGTTTCTCTTCTTTTCCACTTCTAGTTTTGTGCTGCACCCATTTCGTTATTCGTTTTTATTCCTAGATTTTCATTAGATACTTTTGAATGTTTCTGTAACCGTCCATTTGTAAGTGTTCTTTGAAATTCGTCATCTCTGTTGCTCGAAATGATCTTGTTGATTGTTTGTTTGTTCATTGTCCATGATTCGCTGCCATACATAAGTATTAGTTCTATATAGGCCTGAAGTACTCGTTTTCGCAATGTCATTGGTAGTGAATTCACGCATAATGTGTTTTTCATTTTCCTAAAAGCTGCTTACGCTTGAGTGATTCTACTCTAATCTCTGTTGTACATCTTCCATCTGATGTTAGGAATGTTCCCAAATACTTGAATCGATGGACTTGTTTTAGTGTTGTGTTATTTATTTTGATATTGCATTAAATAAAGGTAATTATAAAAACGTTATAATATAAAACAATAAAACACAAAGAGGTGGACAAGCAAAAGTCTATTAACCTTAAATGTGGACGTGGTAGACGCCATGATCTGATAGATTTATATCCCAAGCTATTTTAATAACATTAGATTCGAGCTAAAACTCGCAAATAAATCTGAAAAAAGAATTGAATAAACAGACAAAAACATTTCACATTTCATTGATGAACAAGAAGTGATACTCCAATGATGGAAGATTCTTCGTTTCGTGATAACTACCGTCTAGACTAGAACGTCAGCTCCTGTGTTTTTAATACAACCATGACGTAGGTGATATATTTGAAATTGAATTTTTGTATCACCGTTTCAGAAGCGGTTCCTAAACTGTTATTTTCTTTTTCTTTTCTGTAATCCTGTTTTACCTCACATCGTCAGGATTCTTTTTCTTCTTTGAACCCTAGGAGTTATGAGTTTTCACTCTATTTCCTATAGTGCATTGGGGGGAGCGCCGGAGCTTTCTTTAAAACCTGGAAACCGTCAACAGCTCCAGGCGTGTAGTTCTATGCTTAGTGCTGTGGAGACTCCTAATCGGGTAGGGTTCATATATCGTCAGGATAAGAAGAGATTTCTAGAACGGACTTTTGTGTGCGCTTCGTTCATGGTGGTTTTAGTGGCCTCTGTTATATCTGAGATTCACATTTTGCGTGGACGGCCTTTAGCTTTGTATCCACTGTATCGGAGTAACATTTCTCTTTGAGGCGCACAATCTATTGGTAGTCTGCTTATGTGACCGAACCATTTAATTTGTTGTTTCTTGATGAAGTTCAGTACTGATTTTGTACCCACTTTTTTCCTGGTGTCTTCAATTCGAAACCAACATGCTAGATCTTCAGGTCTGTGTTCATGATACCTTTTTGTTATCTGTTCCCGAACTAGTTCTTCAGGTCTGCGAACATGCAAGATTCTCAGGTATGTAGTTATACTACACCTGCAGATCTGTGATCGTACTAAATTTTCAGGTCTGCAAACATAGCACATCTTCAAGTCACGGTAGATCTTCAGACGTTGTTGCTCTGTTCAAGTTTGCCGTCATGGTAGATCTTCAGACCTTGTTACTCGGTTCAAGTATGTTGTCTTCTCCAGTTCTAGCATGCAGCTCCATAGCTTTTGTCTTTGATTTTGTTTCAACCACCAAGACTGTTCTCCTATTCCCTATGCCCGGCAGTTGAGTTTAACTTTTGATTTAAAGTTGGTGGATCTTCTGAATAACGAAATAAATGTAGCACAAAAACAAACATAAAAACTAGAAATAGAACGGAAGAGAAACAATGAAAAATCTAGTAAATATATAACTTGAATACATGCAACATATACCCAGATTTATTCCCATATTTCCTTTTTTATTTCCAGATGTTCATTAGAAACGTTTGTTTTTGGTCGCCCATTTGTTTTTTTAAATTTGTCACTCCTGTTGTTCGTTTGCTTGATAAAGGCCTTGTTGGTCGAAACGTTGCTGTATTTTGTCATTGTTTTTGTAATTTGTAAAACTACAGTACTTTGTGATTACGTGTTTTGCCAATCAAATAGTTTTACTGCAGTCTCATATATATATTGTGGATCTTCTGACAATTATTTATGGGGGTGTAGGTTTCAGAATTAATTTTTTTCAATCGAAGATGGAGGGGAACTTCTTTACTCAAAGTGACAGTGGGAGCAACGCCTCAAGCTGGATAACCTTCCACATCTGGAAAATAGCGAACGAAAAGACTGTTTAGTCATGACTATCTTAATCTTGCAACCTCCAGGTAGGTTGAAAATGAAATAATTGATTTTCTCTTAACCATTTGTGACGATTATTACTTCGTTAGCCAGACCTACAGCCAGATCTACCGCCGTGCGTCAGTGTAAGTTGAATAGTTATGAAATATGTGTTCAGGGACTTGGATTCCGATGCCTTGTGATCGCGGCTGATTGTGGTCACCGCTTCAGTAAGTAAACAAGTGTAAAGAGACCGTTTCAACGCTACGGGTATAAGCAAGAATAATGTGTTATTTTTATTTTTAATGGGGCCCGTCCCAGATGTGCCATACCAGGTGGAACCCGTACAACGGAAAGTGAAAACGTTTATAAACTATCAAGCCCCCATCAATCCTTCGATCGATTGCACTCCTAGTTTTGTACAAGGGTAGCCATGTGGCATTTAATGAAGGCTCTCGACCTTCGGCTTCGATCAAATGGGAACTAGTTCCGTAACACAAACTGATAACTTTGTGAAACCATATAATGGGCTATTATGACAGATATCATAACAGATATTGTGACAGATATCAAGCGATACAGATACTACACTTTGATCTTAGCCAAAAGGCAGAGAGGCGAGAAGAATAATGTGTTAGTCCAGTATATTTCTTTGAACATTGGCACAAGTTGGGAGATATGATCAACACTGGTCTTTACTTCCGAATGTTTCTCTTGTACACAATTAAGACTGGATCGACATGAGAGCAGTTACGGTAGAAACAAATCACACCCCCACAGTATAATTTGATTTTAAGACTACACGCCTACGAAAAAGAACCCTGCTCGAGTAAATTGAGATTTTATACTGTATCTTGCGCAATAAGCTAGAAAATAACATTTGCAACCGCCTCAGAAAACAATATCTATCATCGAAACTTTGAGAGCAGTTCTATGTCTTGTGAATTCGTGTCGATCAGCTAACTCTGAATACAGTTAT
Organism: Arion vulgaris; assembly: GCA_020796225.1. Taxonomy (NCBI): domain Eukaryota; kingdom Metazoa; phylum Mollusca; class Gastropoda; order Stylommatophora; family Arionidae; genus Arion; species Arion vulgaris. The sequence continues at coordinate 64,132,428 of CM036758.1, read as the reverse complement.
GTCGGTGTTTTAGGCTGTTTTGACCTTTCATTAATTTGTAATGAACTGCGGTGCACGCATAAATTCTTACGGTGATGTACATTGAGATACAACACGAGAGCCACTGTGTTATGAAAGTGTTAAGATAATGGGATGTCAAGCTCGTTTCTTGGCTAAATAACAAATATAGTTAACTTAATAAAATAATAAGTCAAGTTAGGTTTGTTGTTATTTATCGTCAGAATAAACATAATAACAAACATTCAATAACAAACGAATATTTGTTATACTTCTGAAATATTTGTAGTGTTTATTCATCTGCGCTGAATTGATAAACGAAGGGGGAATAAGCAGTAATTTATTATCTTGTAAGGAGAGAAACACAATGGAAGAGTTAAAGTTTTGAATATACGCCTGAGAAGATATGAAAGTAAATGGCAGTGAGACGAGATAAATGCTGCAAACGCATGATTAACGTCCTAACGCACAAGAGAGCCATAACTGATTTGCTGATTAATTATTTACACATCAATGGTTCTGTGTGTTTGGTCGGTAAGAACACAGCCACCTTCGCCCATTTTTCTTTGTGTGTGTACGTGTGTGAGTTGTTGGAATATTTGGTATCTACAATAGTCTTTTTCTCGCTTTCATCTTATTTCTCTCTCTTTCCCTTCTTTTTCCTCTTCTTCCTCAAACGCTACATATCAGCCACTTGTTAAACCACTCTTTCGTCCGAGTAGCTACCGGGGCCTACATTTGGGATGCAAAGATTAGAACCATTGTTACCTGCCACACGTGTCGTAAGAATCGACTAAGGATGTTTGGCTGAAATCGGATGCACGTGTCCTAAATGTGTAGAAGTCTGCTGCCTTGCAGGACGGCTGGGGACAGCCAAAGGCTAACGGAGAGCGAATCCAGTAAACGCTGGCTGAATCCGGGCACATCGCCGAAGGATAAGCACCAGAGCTCCAAATGGCACTGAAGATGTGTCGAAATCCTCCCATACTAAGGCTGTATGAATCAGATTTCCATATGAATGAATTTATGGAGAGATCTGGTACATGGTTCTTTAAGCGATCACGAGAGAGAGAGAGAGAGAGAGAGAAAAACCACTCTTTGTGATTTGTATGTGATCTAAGCCTACGTGTGATTGCACGTTGTGTCAGTTATGCACCTACAGAACATCCGATTTCTGCGATGCTTTTGATTTACTAGGGTAGTTTCACTAGACCCCTACCTCAGTCGTCTCCTACGACATGTCTTACAGGTGAGCCCCGGATGTCTTACAGGTCGTAGAAGTACTATTCTTTGCTTCCCTTGTGAGCCCCGGATGTCTTACAGGTCGTAGAGGTACTATTCTTTGCTTCCCTTGTGAGCCCCGGATGTCTTACAGGTCGTAGAAGTACTATTCTTTGCTTCCCTTGCGGGCCCCGGATGTCTTACAGGTCGTAGAGGTACTATTCTTTGCTTCCCTTGTGAGCCCTGGATGTCTTACAGGTCGTAGAGGTACTATTCTTTGCTTCCCTTGCGGGCCCCGGATGTCTTACAGGTCGTAGAGGTACTATTCTTTGCTTCCCTTGTGAGCCCTGGATGTCTTACAGGTCGTAGAGGTACTATTCTTTGCTTCCTTGCGGGCCCGGATGTCTTACAGGTCGTAGAGGTACTATTCTTTGCTTCCCTTGTGAGCCCTGGATGTCTTACAGGTCGTAGAAGTACTATTCTTTGCTTCCCTTGTGAGCCCTGGATGTCTTACAGGTCGTAGAAGTACTATTCTTTGCTTCCCTTGCGGGCCCCGGATGTCTTACAGGTCATAGAAGTACTATTCTTTGCTTCCTTCGGGCCCTGGATGTCTTACAGGTCGTAGAAGTACTATTCTTTGCTTCCCTTGTGAGCCCCGGATGTCTTACAGGTCGTAGAAGTACTATTCTTTGCTTCCCTTGTGAGCCCCGGATGTCTTACAGGTCGTAGAAGTACTATTCTTTGCTTCCCTTGTGAGCCCCGGATGTCTTACAGGTCGTAGAAGTACTATTCTTTGCTTCCCTTGCGGGCCCCGGATGTCTTACAGGTCGTAGAAGTACTATTCTTTGCTTCCCTTGTGAGCCCTGGATGTCTTACAGGTCGTAGAAGTACTATTCTTTGCTTCCCTTGCGGGCCCCGGATGTCTTACAGGTCGTAGAAGTACTATTCTTTGCTTCCCTTGTGAGCCCTGGATGTCTTACAGGTCGTAGAAGTACTATTCTTTGCTTCCCTTGTGAGCCCTGGATGTCTTACAGGTCGTAGAGGTACTATTCTTTGCTTCCCTTGTGAGCCCCGGATGTCTTACAGGTCGTAGAAGTACTATTCTTTGCTTCCCTTGTGAGCTCCGGATGTCTTACAGGTCGTAGAAGTACTATTCTTTGCTTCCCTTGTGAGCCCTGGATGTCTTACAGGTCGTAGAAGTACTATTCTTTGCTTCCCTTGCGGGCCCCGGATGTCTTACAGGTCGTAGAGGTACTATTCTTTGCTTCCCTTGTGAGCCCTGGATGTCTTACAGGTCGTAGAGGTACTATTCTTTGCTTCCCTTGTGAGCCCCGGATGTCTTACAGGTCGTAGAAGTACTATTCTTTGCTTCCCTTGTGAGCCCCGGATGTCTTACAGGTCGTAGAAGTACTATTCTTTGCTTCCTTGCGGGCCCGGATGTCTTACAGGTCGTAGAGGTACTATTCTTTGCTTCCCTTGTGAGCCCCGGATGTCTTACAGGTCGTAGAGGTACTATTCTTTGCTTCCCTTGTGAGCCCCGGATGTCTTACAGGTCGTAGAGGTACTATTCTTTGCTTCCCTTGTGAGCCCCGGATGTCTTACAGGTCGTAGAAGTACTATTCTTTGCTTCCCTTGTGAGCCCCGGATGTCTTACAGGTCGTAGAGGTACTATTCTTTGCTTCCCTTGTGAGCCCCGGATGTCTTACAGGTCGTAGAAGTACTATTCTTTGCTTCCTTGTGAGCCCGGATGTCTTACAGGTCGTAGAGGTACTATTCTTTGCTTCCCTTGTGAGCCCCGGATGTCTTACAGGTCGTAGAAGTACTATTTTTGCTTCCTTGTGAGCCCTGGGAACACTGGGTGCCTCCCCTTCTAAATTGTTTCTCACGCTGTACTATATCTCACTTGTTGTTCTGCGATCAGTTTCCAATGCTCAGATGTTTAAACAGCAAGATGAGTTGTCTCAATGAATCCAGTTGTCTGCAAGAGGACCTCGTAGGTGTTCCGTAATTTCTCTTTCAGATTACTATCACAGTCATTGAGGAGGGGACATGTTTGAGACCTCAAACCATTAAGGGGGACATGTTTGAGACCTCAAGCCATTAAGGGGGACATGTTTGAGACCTCAAACCATTAAGGGGGACATGTTTGAGACCTCAAGCCATTAAGGGGGACATGTTTGAGACCTCAAACCATTAGGTGGGACATGTTTGAGACCTCAAGCCATTAAGGGGGACATGTTTGAGACCTCAAACCATTAAGGGGAGACATGTTTGAGACCTCAAACCAGCCATTAAGGGGGGACATGTTTGAGATTTCAAACCATTAGGGGGGACATGTTTGAGACCTCAAAACATTAAGGGGGACATGTTTGAGACCTCAAACCATTAAGGGGAGACATGTTTGAGACCTCAAACCAGCCATTAAGGGGGGACATGTTTGAGATTTCAAACCATTAGGGGGGACATGTTTGAGACCTCAAAACATTAAGGGGGACATGTTTGAGACCTCAAACCATTAAGGGGAGACATGTTTGAGACCTCAAACCACTGAGGAGAGGACATGTTTGAATGATTTTCAGAAATCTTGAGGCTCTTCTGGCATGTACATTGGTCAGTTTGGGCAGCTTTAAGCGTCCCAGGATAGTCCAGCACCCTTTCAGTTCCTCAAGAAGACTTCGTACTGGGGTAATTTCCTAGGCCCCTACCTGAGTCACCTCTTACAAAATGCTTTGTAGGTCGCAGTGTTACTATTTTTTGCTCTCCCTGAGGGCTTCAGCAACATACTGGTCGATTATGTATTCGAAAAATCAATTGTAAGAAAGAAACAAAGCCTGATTTCTATTTTACAATTTTGAGTGTGCTATCTGATCTGTGTTTGAGATTTGAGAACCCGCCTTATCCTCTCTGAGTGTTTTACATAAAACTTCCATCTTACAATTGAAAATGATTCTTGACAAAATGTGCTTGATCAGAGCTAGAAGTATTACAACTTTTACAATTTCTGCATTCACAGAGAAGTTTCCATTTTTACAAGATTAATTAGTTGTGCATTCTTTCATTTTTTTGGAGTGGGAAACGATTTTTATGCTCGAGTATTTTTCTGAACAATTGGTTCATCATCTCTGTTGTGGATCGGATATCTTCCGCCATAGCTCCGGGGTTGGTTGTGCGTGGGGAGTAAGAATATTTTCTGTCTGTTCTGCCGCTCGTGTGGTGCCGGGGCCCGCAAGGGAAGCAACGTATAGTACCATTGTGACCTACAAGGCATGTCGTAAGAGGCAACTGAGGTAGGGGCCTAGAGAAACTACACTTGTAAATAAAAAGCATCGCAGAAATAGGATGTGCTGACTTACTTGTAGACGCATACCTGGCACAACGTACAATCGCTTTTAGGCTCAGATCACATACAATTCACACAGAGTGGTTAACAAGTGGTCGATATAGAGCGTTCGAGGATGAAGAAGTCTGTTCTGCAGCGTGACCATATTTTTAGTAACCATAGTAACTGCTCTTGTGTTTCGTTTGGAATGATTTATATTTATATTCTAAGGTTTCTTTGCTGGTTCTATGTCAGTATGCGTGTTAGTGTTTTTTGTAACATATTTATAAAATGTTTCTTTTATCAGTCCAGTTGTCACGCTTCGTTATATATATTTTTCTTTTGTTCTTCCCTTGATCATTGTAATTCTACTGCAGGCGTCAACAATTTGCAGAATTACACTTGTCTTTGTTCTGGGGCACATGGGTGTCGTTGGCAATGAGAGAGCAGACAGACTTGACAGGCTGTACAGAGGGCCAGCCAATGGACAGAGCTGACATCGTGAACGCCCTCATAGAGCGTGGCCGCAGAGAAGACCTTCATCTAAACCAATCCACGTCAACTACTAGATTGCGAGAACTGGGTTTGAAGATTGGTGTGGCAAGAAAAGAACGGTACAACAGGTATACGAGTCTGCTCATCAATCAAAATAGAACTGGTACGGTCAGTCGCTGGACGCTGTTGGAGATATTGCGAAGGAGATCGGAGCACCTATGGACATGTCCGGAGTGCAATGAAGATATTCCAAACTGAAACTGAAACTGAAACTCATTGTAATTCTACTTCTTTATCAGTTTTATTGAAGTGTTATTGTACAGCGTCTTGAAGTCTCTTTATCCTTATATCTTTTATATCGTTTAAGAAATGGACAGGTTACAGTCTGGCAGTGTGCAACACCAAGGCGAAAGACAGAGGATATGTTTGATTGATGGATAGAAGCAACATCATTGCAATTCGATGAGTAACCATGTGTGCTCCGATCTCTTTCTTGCACAGAACAATCTCAGCGGTAGTGCTCGGATTCCGTAGCACCGACGTGGGTCCCCGATGTAATTTAGAAGATAGTGAAATTATTTTTAAGAATTGTATTTATTATTCTTTTAAATTAATTTTGCCCAGGCTGCAACTTTCCAGCCTGCTCTTCTCAACTTTGAACTGCCAATGGTTCCTTTACGTGCTCGGCTTGAACAGGGGACCTATTTTTTATCGCCCATCTCCGATAGGTCTAGGAATTGTATTTCATCTACACTGAGAACAGGGACCTCTAGAAAAAAAATCCCGATGGCTTCACGAGGGATCGAACCGAATACCTTTGAAACGAGAAGCAAGCACTTAATCTCTACGCCCCAGAGAACACCGCTTTCAACCAATGTAACACATGAAGCACTAAAACTAGTACACGTTACCAGCGTCCCTATACTTACAAGTGCTGAACCAAGACACACACATACATACACGCAGCGAGAGAGAGACAGAGAGAGACAGAGAGAGACAGAGAGAGACAGAGAGAGAGAGACAGACAGAGACAGAGAGAGACACACACACACAGAGACAGAGAGAGCGACAGAGATACAGAGAGAGAGGCAGAGAGAGAGACAGAGAGAGACAGAGAGAGACAGACAGAGAGACATACAGAGAAAGAGCAAACTAGAGATACAACAAAACCCGTTTTAAGATCACATATTCCATTGAAATCAATGGCGAAACACGTAAAAACAAAGTAATGTAGTTTTACCAAATACAAAAACAATATCAATACACAACACCGTTTCGACTAAAAGGTCTTTATCAAGTAAAGGATGCAACAGAAGGAAAGAAATTCACTTTTACACGACAAGAACATATAGATTCAGACAATAAATTCATAATTGTTGATCTTCAAATACAACATGAAGATCAACATTCAAAAGACAGAAGTCATGACTATAAGCAGAGAACATAAAGATATCAATATACAAATAAATGACCAAACGCTAAAGCAGGTGAGAGAATTCAAATACCTTGGAAGTATCTTCACATCTGATAGTAGACTGGACAGAGAGATCGAAACTAGAATCCAACAAGCCAACAACATTACATACCAGCTTACCCCAATTTTGAAACACCCAGCTATTCCAGTAGTGAAAAGACAGATTATAAATTCAATCTTTATACCAACACTGTGCTACCAGAGCCAAACATGGGCACTGACAAAAGAACAAGAAAGGAAAATTACCACATGTGAAATGAGATGCCTGAGGAAAGCAGTAAATAAAACAAGAAGAGACCATATAAGAAATGAGGAAATTAGAAGAACAGTCGGAACAACACCTGCTATTAGATTTATTGAAAAACAGAGACTCAAATGGTTTGGCCACTTGGTCAGAATGAACCTGAATACACCAGTTGCAAAAGCGTACAACCTGAAAATGGAATCATCAAGAGGAAAGGGCAGACCAAGAAAAGATGGGTTGATGGAGTTACAGAAATCTTAAAACTCCACAATACCACACCATATCAAGCGACCGAGCGTGCATTATCTCGGAAACCGATCATCAGTTAAACCTGCTACGCCTAGCGGCAAAAAGCAGAGAAGGACAAAAGAAAGAAGAATCAAATGAAAATCTGTGCCTTTTTGAAATCGCAACTTATTCTATATTTTATTTCAAATTTTCAAACAACCTTGATATAATTCAAATCTAACTTTTCACGAATCTAAAAATAAAAATAAAATAATTTACAAGATAAGATTACTGTAGATTCCGGCTCAGTTTTATTTTAAAGAAAGTAAAATATAACGAAGAGCTTAAGTTGTGTATCATAAAAGCTCTAAATAAGCAGACACGACATGAGTTCTAACTTGGAAGAAGACGTACAGTTCTGGGAAATGTAATCATCTTAGATGTAATCACTTAAGAGTCGGCCCATAAATGCTGTGTCATAGTTTTTTATGAAGTTTGATTCAGATAGCGTAGGAGTCGACCAGACATATTTGTTTTAACAAACGAAGGGAAACAATCCAATCATTGCAAACAAAACGGTATAATTATTTCTCATGCCGCTGTAGTTCTTGTCTTTTGTTTCTGTTAGTTTTTATGTCTTTTCTTATTGATATAAATCTCAAATATAGATCTTGTTCTTATATACAGCTAGTGCTTTGCTTTGTTTTGCTTTGCTTTCAGTTTCAGTTTCAGTTTGGAATATCTTCATTGCACTCCGGACATGTCCATAGGTGCTCCGATCTCCTTCGCAATATCTCCAACAGCGTCCAGCGACTGACCGTACCAGTTCTATTTTGATTGATTAGCCGACTCGTATACCTGTTGTACCGTTCTTTTCTTGCCACACCAATCTTCAAACCCAGTTCTCGCAATCTAGTAGTTGACGTGGATTGGTTTAGATGAAGGTCTTCTCTGCGGCCACGCTCTATGAGGGCGTTCACGATGTCAGCTCTGTCCATTGGCTGGCCCTCTGATATAGCGGCAGAGCCAGCCAGTCTGTCTGCTCTCTCATTACCTACTGAAAAGAATAGAACCATTGTTACCTGTCATTCGAGTCGTAAGAGGCGCCTAAGAAGGTTTGGCTGAAATCGGATGCACATGTCCTAAACGTTTAGAAGTCTATGCGTTTAGGGCCTACCAAACCAATGTGCAACGTATACACGTTCTTGGCAAAGATCAAACATATCACAAAGAGTGATTAAAATTGATCGTAAAGAAGGAACGTAAAGAAGAAGGAGAAGATATCTACCTTGATTTAACAAAAGTGGAATTTGTGTTCGTGTGCGTGTGTGTGTTTGTGCTGTCCCTAATTGATTTTTGTTTTGCTCAAAGACTGGAGTGTATAGTAGTAATTGTTGATTTGTAAAACTACAGTACTTTGTCTTTACGTGTTTCGCCAGTAATCTTTGATACACATCGGAGCCAGTTATCGCCCTTGTGGTGTCGGGGCCCTTAAGAGAAGCAAACATTCGTAACACTGCGACCTACAATGCATATCGTAAGAGGCGACTGAGGTAGGGGCCGAGGAAAGCTACCATAATAAATAAATGGCATCTCGGAAATAGGAATGCTGGCCTACTTGTAGCGCATAACTGGCACAACGTACAATCGCTCTTAGGCTCAGATCACATACAAATCACACATAGTGGTTACAAGTGATCGATATGGAACGTTCGAAGAAGAAGAAGGTGAAGAAGACGAAGAAGAAGGAGCCGGTTAAAAGTGTTTGACGAGCCGGTTAAAGTTGCATAACGGGCTGGATCTGTCCCTCGGGCCATAGGTTGCCGACCACTGATGTAGATGGTGAAGACATAGTGTAATAGTGTAGATGTCTTCATTGTGCTTGCCTTTCTTGTCGATGTTGAACTGAATAGTCAATTGGTAGATTCGTTTTAAGCAATGATTTGTGACTTTTAGTTAACATTTTGTTTGCTCGGATGCTAAATAATGTCTGTCTCATGCTATTGAGGGTGTCATCTTCATCATAATCATCTTCATCATCATCATCGTCGCTATCATCATCATCATCATCATCATCATCATCATCATCATCATCATCATCATATCATCATCATGATCATCATCATCATATCATCATCATTCATATCATCTCTCATCATCATCATCGTCGCTATCATCATCATCATCATCATCATCATCATCATCATCATCCTCATCATCATCATGATCATCATCATCATCATCATCATCATCGTCATCATCATCATCATCATCATATCGTCATCATCGTCCTATCATCATCGTCATCATCATCATCATCATGTCATCATCATCATCTGTCATCATCATCGTCATCATCATCGTCATCATCATCATCATCATCATCTCATCATCTTCCTCCTCATCATCGTCATCTTCACCACCATCATCATCATCATCGTCATCATCATCGTCGCTATCTCCATCATCATCTCTCTTCACCATCATCATCATCATCGTCATCATCATCTCACTCATCATCGTCATCATCATCCATCATCTCATCATCCATCACATCTCATCACCATCATCATCATCATCTCATCATCATCCTCATCATCCATCATCATCATCTCATCATCCACCATCATCCCACCTCATCATCATATCATCATTCCATCACACTCATCACCACCACCATCCATCATCATATCACACACATCCACCACCACCACATTACCACAATCATCCATCATTATCACCACAATGAAGTTTAAAGGAGAACTAAGAAAACAAATAAGTTGTCCATGCGTGTGGCTGAAGTTAAAGAATATACAAAGAGAATACAGAAAGTTCCAAGAGAGTGTAACGACTTGTGTTTAAAATCTTTCACTTTCTGGAAATCCTCAGAATGTATACCATGCGACGTCTGCTGGAACAGACTAAATACCTATTAGTCTGTCCTGAGTTTTTGGTTATTGGTTACTGAACTGGTGTCAGTACACTTCGGGTAGACCCATAGGGGCTTCTTCTTCTTCTTCTTTAGTCGTCACACTGCTACCGGGTTGTTGCCCAGTGTCGTGGTTTTCTGTTTTTGTCTTGCGCTATTCTAGTGGCCTGGATGATTGTTATTTTTTGCTCTTTGACAGGATTCTTATATGCCATCTAACCATCTTTTTCGTGGTCTTCCTCTCGCCTTCTTTCCTGAGGCTCTGGTGTAGAAGACTGTATACTGTGGAGTTTAGATGCATTCTTATTAAGTCGTCAAACCACTTCATTCTTTGTTTCTCAATGTAATTCAAGCATGGTTATGTCCAAACGTTCTTTCTTATTCTGATGTTGGTGACTCTGTTTTTTCTTGTGTTGTTGGTAACTTTTCGCAGACAACGCATTTCACATGTAGTTATTTATTGTGACTTCGCTTTGCTCAATGTCCATATTTGGCTCTGGTAACACAAAGTAGGTATGAAAATGCTGTTGATCATCTGTTGCTTAGCTGTCATTGAAAGTTGTGGATGCCTTAACAATGGGGCTAGCTGGTAGGTTACAGCATTTGCTTTTGCACTCTAGCCTCTATCTCTCTATCTAGTCTTCCGTTTTCTGTGAATATGCTTTCTAAGTATTTGAGTTCTTTCACTTGATTGATTTTAGTGTCAATGATCGATGTTAGTGCTATAGGGGCTTAGTTTCCCCAAAAAGATATCGAAGAGTATGCATACTGATGGTTCCCGTGGCTGGCTGGTTATACCCACTCCCCACTCTTCACCCCAGACATTCAGTTCTACATGTATAACGGCCAACTCCAAAATTCTTAAATCGCTGGATCGATTCAACATCTGAGTGTTATGACTGATATAACATAACTTTAGTAATTAATAACCAATAACGACAACTTTCAATAATTGTTTTAGATAGTTATTCATTTGTTATGCCGGTATCCAGGTAGTATGTCAAATTCCTCTGTAAATCTCTACATCTCTGATGTTCAAATGTTGTCTTTCAAGTTCTTATGTTGTTTATATTTCTGCATCATAAAGTAATGCAGAATATATGGATACCTTTGTGATTTTTATGTTTCTTTAAGTTATTTTTTTTGTACACCAGAGATAAGGATTAGAATATCTCAAGCGAAAGCAGCTTTTAACAAAATGAAAATCATACTATACGGGACTTCACTAACATTGACACCGCGGGAACGAGTACTATAGGGCTTTATTGAACCAATACTTATTTGTGGCAGTGAACCATGGACAATGAACAAGCAATCACTTAGATCTCTGGAAGCAATAACAATGTTGTTTTTACAGAATAAAGGTGAACATTTCATGGACAGCGAAGAAAACAACAAATGATGAGTTTTTAAAACAGGCCTGCACACAAAGAAACCTCATCATAAGAATAAAGATCAGGAATCAAGGTTCTTCGGGCATATAATGTGAAGAGAAGGGTTACAAGATTTAGTGATAGCGGGTAAAATACATCAATTAGAGATAATGGAAGACAGAGGGAAAAGATGCTGGATGGTCTGACATCGTGGTTCTACAAAAGTTCGACATAAGAACTGATTAACTGCACCAGGTATAGAGCGAGAGAGAGAAAGAGAGAGTTGTGGAAAGACATGCTCGCCTACGCCGGCAGACATGCCACTTGATTGATTGTTTTGTTTCGATATAAGTAATATATGAATATTATTGTTTTTGATCATTCAAATATTATCATAATTTCGGAATCAACATCTTCCATGTGTTTTTTTAAAAATTGTGTTTAAAGCAAGATCTTGTATAATGAATAAAAGTATGACGTGTTCACTGTAAGATAAAAGCTGTTCATTGCAAGCGCTGACGACAAAAGACTCAGACGTGTTGTTGCACCTCTCTGGTGTGTGCGGAGGTGACTATAGAGTTAATTCCTGAACACAGTACCCTACCACAGGTAGACCATACATGATCAAGGTTAGACATGTGGATGTTGTGTGTTCTGTCTTTTCGCACAACTAGTTTTCTCTGTGCCCCAGTGGTACAACGATTCTCAGCTATGCGAGTTCCTCTTGTGTTGTTTTAGAGCTAAATTTGGCGAACTTGCGTAAGAGATTACCAGCAAAGGGTATCTCTATCAATGCATTTTAGAGACACTTTAAGATTGTCTTTAAAGCTTTATTTCTGTCTACCTACCGACCAGCAAAGGGTATCTATATCGATACATTTAAGAGACACTTTAAGATTGTCTTTAAAGCTTTATTTCTGTCTACCTACCGACCAGCAAAGGGTATCTCTATCGATGCATTTTAGAGACACTTTAAGATTGTCTTTAAAGCTTTATTTCTGTCTACTTACCGACCAGCAAAGGGTATCTCTATCGATGCATTTAAGAGACACTTTAAGATTGTCTTTAAAGCTTTATTTCTGTCTACCTACCGAACAGTAAAGGGTATCTCTATCGATGCATTTTAGAGACACTTTAAGATTGTCTTTAAAGCTTTATTTCTGTCTACTTACCGACCAGCAAAGGGTATCTCTATCGATGCATTTTAGAGACACTTTAAGATTGTCTTTAAAGCTTTATTTCTGTCTACCTACCGAACAGTAAAGGGTATCTCTATCGATGCATTTTAGAGACACTTTAAGATTGTCTTTAAAGCTTTATTTCTGTCTACCTACCGAACAGTAAAGGGTATCTCTATCGATGCATTTTAGAGAGACTTTAAGATTGTCTTTAAAGCTTTATTTCTGTCTACTTACCGACCAGCAAAGGGTATCTCTATCGATGCATTTTAGAACACTTTAAGATTGTCTTTAAAGCTTTATTTCTGTCTACCTACCGAACAGTAAAGGGTATCTCTATCGATGCATTTTAGAGACACTTTAAGATTGTCTTTAAAGCTTTATTTCTGTCTACCTACCGATAGTCTGCCCCCTCTCCCACTCCTTCAAGCTAGCCGTATATCAACTGTTTTGGGATGAGCTTATCAGCCATGCGAGGAACTTGACCGACCAATCTCACCTGGGTCTTCTGCAATAGGTTGTTCACGCTTGGAATCTAGGATCTTATTATAACTTCGGTATCTGGAATTTTATCCTGCCATTTGATTTAAAATAGTTTGCGTAGACAACTTGGTATGGAAGTGGTTTAGTTCTTGTTTGCTTGTCTGCTTGTCCATGCCTCGCTGGCGTACATCAACGTGGTTAGCACAATGGCCTGGTAAACTGTAAAGTACAACTAAACTGGAAGATTTCCACTGTTTGACAATGAGTTTAGTTTTCTATTATAAAGTAGATTTTGTAACAGTGATCTGTCATCAGTAAAATAGAAATAAATTAGAAGATATCTACTTTTTTTTAACCGAGTTTAGTTTTCTATTATAAAGTAGATTTTGTAACAAAGATTTATCCTCACACAAATATGTCGAACTTTTCGATCATTTTGACACTAATTATTATCATGGACAGAGAAACTAACAAATGCTTCTGTTCTGTAACAGCTTGATATTAAAGAGAGTTGGCTATTAAAGAGCATTACATCAAGGAAAATTAAATATTTCGGACATATCAAACAACATGATCATTTTGGAGGGAATGGTGCCTGGAAGAAGAATGAGAGGAAAACCTAGAAGATGATGGGTGCAAGATGTCATTGACTATCTAAGAATGACTACTGCTGACGCTGGTCAACTTGCAAAGAAGAGAGAGTTTTTCAGGACTGCTGCCATGAGAGCCAAGTTCCGGAAGGAATAAGCTACTTGATGATGATATTTAGCTGTGTATGGGAAAAGTAGTAGGAAGTTGAAATCTGGTGATTTAAAATATTAGTATAACTGTTTCTTCCTGTTCTTCTTCAGCGATCTCTGGTCATGCGCAAAGTTTACTGTAGACCAGTCTGGGCAGTCAGCTTCAGGTCTGTCAGGTTTCCTTCTTCAGCGATCTCTGGTTATGCGCTTAGTTTACTGTAGATCACAAACTGGGCAGTCAATTTCAAATCTGTCAGGTTTCCCCAAATGTTAGTTTTAAGGTCCACTGGATGATGCCACATGTTGCTTCTCAACTCATCCAATAGAGAACATTCTTTCTGAGCATGCTTCGGTGTCTGTTCCGACTGCTAACACTGACAGAGAGCTGTTTGACTTATTCCTACTCTGTGTAAGTGTCTGTTGAGTCTGCGATGTCGGTAGTAGGCGAAATATAATGACCTGATCTGTTCTGCTTTTGCCTTTGAGGAAGTATTTTCCGTGACCATATCCATGTTGCCAGATGATTCAAGTGATCGATTTAATTTTGGTTATTTTCATATTATTTATTATAGCGCTTTGTATGTTTTTTTGGGAGCTTGTAGCAATAAGCAATAATTAACCATAGAGAAAAACTATTTCATGAGTAATTCTGTGTAAAGTTATCTCAAGATATTCAGCACAAATGTGAAATCTGTGTTGCTGTATGGCTCAGAAACGTGACGAGTCACCAAGCTAAATACAAAAAAGATTGAGACCTTTGTCAATGGATGTCTTCGACCGATTCTCAGATTGATATGGTATGACTTAGTTGCAAAACACAGACCTGTGGATAAGAACCGAAAAGGAACCCATGATGATACAACGAACCCATGATGATACAACGAACCCATGATGATACAACGAACCCATGATGATACAACGAACCCATGATGATACAACGAACCCATGATGATACAGCTCAAGAGGAGAAAATGGTAATTGGTCGGGCATACTCTACGGAAGACACAGTCGATTGTTACTAGACAAGCACGAGAGGAACCTGCAAGGAAAACGAAAAAGAGGACGCTGCAAACAGACATGGAGACGAAGTCTTCCCGAGGAACTGAAGAGTGCTCGACTATCCTAAGAGACTAAAGAAAACAGCCAGAGTCCGAGAAGAGTGGCGAACAAATGTTGAGGCCCTATGCTCCACGAGGAGCGGAAAGGGATAAGTCAAGTAAGTCAAGTCTGGGTAAAGTTGGTTGTTATAGAGATTCTAAGACTGAAAAACAAAGACATCTTACCTATACTATCGCAATGAAATACAAATATTAATTTCTTAAATTCTATTCTGAATTTTGAAATATAAAATCATGAAGGAGTTTGAACACGTTTTCTCAAAATTAAGATACGGTTGCTTTAGTCACTCAACCATACACTCCACAATCTAAAAACAATATACAAAACAAATCAGAAGTTAATAAGGTCTCTAATATTGAAGCAGTGCGAGGCATTAATCCAATCCATGTTTAAATAAATAAATAAATAAGGACATTGGTTCTTCTTCTTCTTCTTCAGTAATCTCTTGTCATGCGCTTAGTTTACTGTAGACCACAAACTGGACAGTCAACTTCAGGTCTGTGGGGTTTCCTTCTTCAGTAATCTCTTGTCATGCGCTTAGCTTACTGTAGACCACAAACTGGACAGTCAACTTCAGGTATGTGGGTTTCTTCTTCAGTAATCTCTTGTCATGCGTTTAGCTTACTGTAGACCACAAACTGGACAGTCAACTTCAGGTATGTGGGGTTTCCTTCTTCAGTAATCTCTTGTCATGCGCTTAGTTTACTGTAGACCACAAACTGGACAGTCAACTTCAGGTATGTGGGGTTTCCTTCTTCAGTAATCTCTTGTCATGCGCTTAGTTTACTGTAGACCACAAATTAGGCAGTCAACTTCAGGTCTGTGGGGTTTCCTTCTTCAGTAATCTCTTGTCATGCGCTTAGTTTACTGTAGACCACAAACTGGACAGTCAACTTCAGGTCTGTGGAGTTTCCTTCTTCAGTAATCTCTTGTCATGCGCTTAGCTTACTGTAGACCACAAATTAGGCAGTCAACTTCAGGTCTGTGGGGTTTCCTTCTTCAGTAATCTCTTGTCATGCGCTTAGCTTACTGTAGACCACAAACTGGACAGTCAACTTCAGGTATGTGGGGTTTCCTTCTTCAGTAATCTCTTGTCATGCGCTTAGTTTACTGTAGACCACAAATTAGGCAGTCAACTTCAGGTCTGTGGGGTTTCCTTCTTCAGTAATCTCTTGTCATGCGCTTAGCTTACTGTAGACCACAAACTGGGCAGTCAGCTTCAGGCATGTCAGGTTTCTCAAAAGATTAGATTTTAGTTCGACTGAGTGTGGCCAAATGGTGGTTCTCAGCTCACACAAAAGAGGACAGTCTTGCAGGATACTGGTTCAAAATAACACCAAACATACACAAAGCCGGGAATCTTTCAATCAAATGTGAAATCAGTGCTGATGTATGACTCTAAAACATGTAGGGGTAAAAAAAACTACCAGAAAACTACAGACCTTCATAAATGGATGTTTAAAAGAATAGAGAGACGGAGATGGAATGATAAAATTACGAACGATGAACTCAGAGAAAGAACTAAGCAGATACCAGTGGAGAAAGAACTAAGGAAGAAATGCTGGCGATGGATTACACGTTGAGAAGACGACCGGAAGCATTGCACAACAGGCATTGTTTTGAAACCCACAGGAAAAGAGGAGCAGGAGAAGGTCTAGAAGTTCACGGAGAAGAGAGCGGGAGACTGATATTAAAAGGATAGGGAAGATGTGTAAAGAATTGGAAGGGATGGCAAGAGAGAGGAAGGACTGGAAGACGTTTGTTGAAGACCTGTGCTTTGTTGGGAGTTGAAAGGTGAAAGAAGAAGAACTGGTATAATAATATTTCATATCACTTCATTAGTATTTCCTTGTCGACTGGCTTAGGAGATCATGCAACTCTGCAACTTTCTGCAAATTGTTTTGCTTCTCAGTTAAATCTTTCTCACCGCTTTTGATTTCTTTTTTTTCCAGTTTTATTCTTCTCAGAATTTCTATATATCAAATTTTAATTCTGTTCAATCCCACCTCCTCTGATGACCTTCTTTCTTCCCACATATCAATTTCTACGTTTTTAATATTTCCCCTTCTGTCTTTGTATGATCGAATTTTTCTGTTGTTATCTCATCAGTCATTCTATTTCGTTTTCTTATTTTTAAAGCTTCTTTTTATTTGTTTTCATGTCATTCATCACTAATATTCCCACCGTTCTCAATTATTTCCTTTGCTGGGTTTCATCCATCTGTTCTCAAACTCTTTTTAATCTTTTCTCCTCTCACGTTAACCTTATATTTAATAATCTTTTTGATATCTTTATTTTACTCCTCTAACATCTCATTTTCTTCATACCTTTTCTATCAATACTTCTTTTCCTTTTCTAACTCTCTTTTCCCATATTGTCAATTACTGTCCACTCATCAATCCCGAAGGATGAGCTTCTGTCAGCCAAAAATCCCGCTATTTTTACGGTAATTTGTCCACTCCTGTTCTCACTGAGCAATCGTTTTTTTTCTTCTCTCACTTATGTATGCACTTATTTCATTACTTTCCCTGTCTACTGGCGCTACGTTGAAATTGTTTACAAGACTTTTAGATATACATTAAATTCAGATAAACATTTGTAAAATTTACAATCATTAAACTTGCTGTTTTTACTTATTTAAATTCTATGTTTATGGATTACTATTTTATAGTATTTGAAATTCCAATTTGTGAGAAAATTCTAGTATTTCTTTTATTTTCTAGTATTCGAAATCCAAAGTTGTAAACAATTTCTTGTATTTTAAATCCAATATTATCAACATTTCCTAAAATTTGAAACTAATGATTATGAAAGCGTTATAGAAATTTAATCGCAGATATTATAAGTTATAATTTATAACAATTGTCTGATATTTGTAATTATTGATTGTGCACACATTCTAGTATTTAAAATTCAAAACTGTAAACCCTTTTCTAGAATTTGAAATTTAAAATACAAAATATTTTGTAGTATTTTGAACTAGAGATTTAGAATATTTTCTATTGTCTATTCTCTATTGTCTATTCTCTATTGTCTATTGTCTATTGTCTATTTTCTATTGTCTATTTTCTATTGTCTATTTTCATTGTCTATTTCTATTGTCTATTCCCAGGTGGAAGATGGAGTTGGCTGTCCACTCTTGCCGTTAAGCGTAGGGATGGGAGCTTTAATTTGCGTTCTTGGGCTAGTTGAGTCGCCCTTGTTGTGCTGTATCCGTGTTTATGTAGTGTGGTCTTGATATTGTCTATCCATCTTTTTCTTGGTCTTCCCTTAGTACCCGATCTCTTTTTATTGTATGCTGTTATTGGTGGTTGATTGTAATTCATTCTCATTAAATATCCAAACCACTGCATTTGTTGTATATTTTCTAAGATATATATATTATTTAAAAGTTGTTGGAATATTTAACTAAAAAAAAATTAGGTAATATAATTATTTTCTTCTAATTTTGTTACCAGTTGGGAAAAGAAACGTGGAAGACCTAAGACCACTCTTCGAAGAACAACCGTACAAGAAAGTAAACTATTGGGATGTAAAACCATACAAGATCTCCAACTGCTAGCAACGAACCGGAGATCTAAAACCTCTGCCCTATGTGCCGCCCTTGGCACGAAAGGAACGAACAAACTAACTAACTAATTTTGTTACCCTTCAATTTAATTGTTAGTTTTTTTTTAATGAAGATGTTTTCTGAACTGAAAGACATTTTGTTCCCATCTATTTATAAGTATAATTCGCAGATACTTACGAGTGTAATCCCATCTATTTACTAGTTTAATTCCCATATACTTACGAGTGTAATCCCAGTATTTACTAGTTTAATTCCATATACTTACGAGTGTAATCCCTGTATTTACTAGTTTAATTCCCATACTTACAAGTGTAATCCCTGGTATTTACTAGTTTAATCCACACCTACTTAGAGTGTAATCCCTGGTATTTACTAGTTTAATCCCACCTTACAGTTATCTGTATTTACTATAATCCCATATTTAGAGTGTATATATTCTCATCTACTTCTTACTAGTATAATCTGCATATTTAGAGCGTATAATCCTCATCTACTTCTTACTAGTATAATCTGCACATATTTAGGCGTATAATCCTCATCTACTTCTTACTAGTATAATCTGCACATATTTAGGCGTATAATCCTCATCTACTTCTTACTAGTATAATCTGCACATATTTAGGCGTATAATCCTCATCTACTTCTTACTAGTATAATCTGCACATATTTAGGCGTATAATCCTCATCTACTTCTTACTAGTATAATCTGCACATATTTAGGCGTATAATCCTCATCTACTTCTTACTAGTATAATCTGCACATATTTAGGCGTATAATCCTCATCTACTTCTTACTAGTATAATCTGCACATATTTAGGCGTATAATCCTCATCTACTTCTTACTAGTATAATCTTCACATATTTAGGCATATAATCCCCATCTACTTCTTACTAGTATAATCTGCACATATTTAGGCGTATAATCCTCATCTATTTACGAGTAAAATAAACAAATACTACTGCCCAAATTCTATGATCAATAATAGTTGGGATACTTGTTGAGGTTAAACAAAGTAAATCAAAATCATAATGGAAGATGCAATGACCGTGATCTGTCGTCGATGCATACAACAGGTGGGGAAATGTATTTATTGAAGAGAAAACATGAGTACAATTGGTTATTTTCCGAAAGAATGTGAACATTAATGAGTTTAACAGAAGTTTAGGGACGTATAACTAGTCTAAAGGCCTAAAGGATTAGCTTCATTACAACGGGTTTCTCTATATGGCTCGGCCCATGTCGACAGAAACGTCACTCCATCTGCCGAGAGTACTGCACAAATCACAAGCCCTGTAGCTCCAGCAACAATACTAGGGATCTCATGAAAAATTTGCAGATGTGACTCGATTCAGATTTGAATCCCCAAACTTCAAGACGACACACAAACGTTGTAACCACTACACAGTTGAAACCCCTAGTATAACCAGTAACCAATGACAACTATGATGAAAAAAAAAAATTAAAGAGAAACATAATAATAAAACAGTGATAGTTGATTCATGAAGAATGACAAACAACAAATATTTATGAAAGTCAATGTTGGAGAAGTGAGATCTGCACCACAAACTATAACCAATCTGGTTTCTTCTCTAGTTGGTATTAAGTTAAACATTTTTAATTCAAGTTCAACAATTATATCCTTGTGTTTTTTTACTGACCGACTGCTGATGTTTTCGTGGTTAGTGGTGATTGATTCGATCCTGTTTTTTCTTCTGTCTGTTCTCTGTTATTTTCTTCAATTATTTTCGTCTCTAGGTTACTTTTATCGTTACTAACATTGTTCATGTTATCTGTATCTGTGCCGCCTGAGGCTGAGCTGATATCTTTATCAATTCCTTTAGTATCAGACTCTAGACTGTTAAGCTGGTCTCCATGTGACCCAAACGTATTTGAATTTGTGATGAAGTCTTCTTCTGGTTTAAGTATAATCCCATCTTCACTAATGGTATTGTCTGAAGCTTGACTTAATAAAGTAGAATCAGGGGCTGAGCTACTTTGGCTGTCTGTTTCTTCATCTGGTTCGTATCTCACGGAATAAGGTGTCCACGTCAAACTATCTGTACTTTCATGACCACGCTTCGTAGTTGTGGCACCGAGAAAGTTAGGTCCGATTCCAGAGGTAAATCTAGAAATAGAGTCGATATTTCGTATATCTGTGTCATCCTGATCCATATCTACTGTATTGCTTTCGTCTTGCTGACGTATGTTCTTGAAGCCAGGTTTAGCTTTTAACATGACTTTAGGGTTAAGTTTCATAGGTAAAGGTAAATATTCATCAACATCTAAACTTAGTGGCAAGCGTTGTGACAAATATTCTGGGTTTGGCTTACTGAAGATATTAATTCTGGGAAGTGAAACTAAATACTGTTTTCCGTATCTTTTCTGTGATTCTGAGCCACGATTTTGGAACTCGTTATCGACCGATGATTTCTCGTTCTCAAGCCCTCGCTTTTTCAGAGAATTGGAAAGAAAAAATCTGTGGGAACTCTCTGATCCTATTAAGTCAGATCCTTTAACACCTTGCATCAAGTTTCTTTCGTTCAATGAATGACCTCGTTGTTTCTTGTCCATATCATTTTGGTCCATCCAACTTATTTTGTTTCCTGCTATTTCATCCACGCTTCGTTTTTTATTAAATTTTTGCTGAAGACTTTCTAATTCACTGTTATCTGTTGAATCAACGTTTCGTTTATGAATACTATTCTGACGAAATTCACGCAGCAAGTTTGAGGAGACTGGTTCCAGTTGACGTTTTCCATGAAAATTCTGTCCCAATCCGTTTAATGGACTAAAGGAAATAGCATCAAAACTACGTTTAGTTTCAAAATCTTGATCATAATCTTCAAAGTCACTAGACATCTTGGAATCAAGAACAGAGTTAGGGATTATATTTTCCTGATTTTCAGTAGAATCATCATCATTCTTATTTGAATCATCGAAGTCTCTTTTTGCAAGAAAATTATAGTGCATTCCCAGCATCGATCCTTTAGATGCAGAATTAAAATATTTCTTATCAAAAAAGTTTTGTCGTATACCTCCTAAAGCCCCATCGCTTATAGAATCCAAACGCTTTTCCAGAAAATTCTGATTCAGTCCTCCAATATTGCTATTTCCGATGGAATCAAATTGCCTTTTCCCCAGATAGTGTTGTTGAATACCACTTAATGATCCATCAGAAATCGAATCAATGTTTCTTCTGGCTACAAAGTTTTGATCCAAACCACCGATTTTCCCGTGAGATATGGAATCAAACCATCTTTTTCCTATATAATTTTGGTGAATACCCCCCAACCGTCCGTTTGAAATTGAATCAAATGTTTTCTTTTTCAAAAACATTTGGTTTAAATCAGATGAATCTGACTTGCCCTCAATTCTGTCAAACAGTTTCTTGCTTAGATAGTTTTGATTTATTCCGAACAAGCCTCTACCGTCAGAGATGGCATCAAACGATCGTTTGTCTAAATAGTTTTGACCAAGTCCATAAAGAACTCCATTGTTTATTGCGTCATACTGTCGTTTTCCAACGTAATTCTGGTACAATCCCGATAAGCCACCTCCTCTATTGAATCAAAATTACGTTTTCCAATGTGATTTTGGTACAGTCCTGATAAGCCACCTCCCTATTGAATCAAAATTACGTTTTCCAATGTGTTTTGGTACAGCCTGATAAGCCACCTCCCCCTATTGAATCAAAATTACGTTTTCCAATGTGGTTTTGGTACAGTCCTGATAAGACTCCTCCTCTATTGAATCAAAATTACGTTTTCCAATGTGATTTTGGTACAGTCTGATAAGCTACCTCCTCCTATTGAATCAAATTACGTTTCCAATGTGATTTGGTACAGCCGATAACCACTCCTATTGAATCAAAATTACGTTTTCCAATGTGGTTTTGGTACAGCCCTGATAAGCCACCTCCTCCTATTGAATCAAAACTACGTTTTCCAATGTGATTTTGGTACAGTCCTGATAAGCCACCTTCTCCTATTGAATCAAAACTACGTTTGCCAATGTGATTTTGGTACAACCCTGATAAGCCACCTCCCCCTATTGAATCAAAATTACGTTTTCCAATGTGGTTTTGGTACAAACCTGATAAGCCACCGCCCCCTATTGAATCAAAATTACGTTTTCCAATGTGGTTTTGGTACAGTCCTGATAAGCCACCGCCCCCTATTGAATCGAAGCTACGTTTTCCTACGTGATTTTGGTACAATCCTGACAGTCTACTACTGTCTATAGAGTCAAAGCTACGTTTACCGATATGATTCTGGTACAATCCTGATAAGCCACCTCCTCCTATTGAATCAAAATGACGTTTTCCTAAATAGTTCTGCGATATCCCAGACAATTGACCTGAACCTATTTGGTCGAAATAACGTTTATCTGCGTAATTTTGATATAGTCCTGACATACCACCACCTCCAATTGAATCGAACAGACGTTTACTAAAATGGTTTTGATCTAATCCGGATAACGTGCCTTCGTTAATTGAGTCAAACTGACGTTTCCCCAAGAAGTTCTGGTGCAATCCTGACATTTGCCCGCCACCGATGGAGTCAAATGGTCGTTTCCCTAGGAAGTTCTGGTGGAGTCCTGACATTTGCCCGTTGCCGATGGAGTCGAAGTTACGTTTACCTAAAAAGTTCTGGTGCAATCCTGACATTTGCCCGCCGCCGATGGAGTCAAATGGTCGTTTCCCTAGGAAGTTCTGGTGCAGTCCTGACATTTGCCCGTTGCCGATGGAGTCGAAGTTACGTTTACCTATGAAGTTCTGGTGCAATCCTGACATTTGCCCGTTGCCGATGGAGTCGAAGTGACGTTTACCTATGAAGTTCTGGTGCAATCCTGACATTTGCCCGCCGCCGATGGAGTCAAATGGTCGTTTCCCTAGGAAGTTCTGGTGCAGTCCTGACATTTGCCCGTTGCCGATGGAGTCGAAGTGACGTTTCCCTAGGAAGTTCTGGTGCAGTCCTGACATTTGCCCGTTGCCGATGGAGTCGAAGTGACGTTTACCTATGAAGTTCTGGTGCAATCCTGACATTTGCCCGCCGCCGATGGAGTCAAATGGTCGTTTCCCTAAGAAGTTCTGGTGCAGTCCTGACATTTGCCCGTTGCCGATGGAGTCGAAGTGACGTTTACCTATGAAGTTCTGGTGCAATCCTGACATTTGCCCGCCGCCGATGGAGTCAAATGGTCGTTTCCCTAAGAAGTTCTGGTGCAATCCTGACATTTGTCCACCGCCGATGGAGTCAAATGGTCGTTTTATTACATCGTTCTGGTTCACTAGAGAATTACTACTTGTTGAGATAGGGTTAAATTCGTGTTTCGTTAAATCTAACTGGTCCGTTGTCTTCAATTGACTTTTTTCAGAGATGATATTCTCGTTTTTGCCTCGGAAATCTTGATTGGAATCTAATTCACGCTTGACTCGAGTATGTATGTTGATTCTGTCGTTCTTTGTTGCTGAAGAAAGATTGTCTTGAAAGAGTAATCCTCGTCTAAAGCGGGAAGGAAATCTCTGGGGCATGTTTTCTTGCTGAAGAGAGGGCACTTTGTCTTCCATCAATGCATCACCGTATTCGAAAAGAGAACCCAGATGTGTTAATTCTTTCTCTGACATTTCGTTTTCTTCAGATTCCATTTGACCATTATTATCAAAATAGTTAAAACGATTATATGGTCCGCTGGTCAGCTGTGGGTCTTGGTCGTTTATTAAATCTTCATCGCTAAGGAAATCTAGAGTCAAACCATCCGATGATCTTTTTTCGACTTTCTGTAATATGTTCTTATCAGTATTATCAAGTCCAAATGAGAGTTCATTTGATTCGATGCTTCTCCGTTGTCTAAGATGCCTGTTTGATACCAACATGGAACTAGTTTTTGATAATTGGGGACTTATCAATAGTTCAGTGCTTTTTGGAACAGATTCTCTTAGATTTTCTCCTGACAAGCTAGAAGTCTGTGAGGTGGAACCAGAGTCTTCAATATAAGACGTTGGTAGAGAAGTATCTTCCGAATTACTATTAAGTTGGTTGGGTTCTATTCTATTTTTGTTTTCAGAGGTCAAGTCTTGTACGATTCCAGACATAACTGCATGCGAGGTTGATATTTTACTAGAATCATGAGTTGGTTGTAGTTTGAGACTGTTTCCTGCAGGAAGTATGCTCTGATCTTGCTGGTGAAACACTGTGTTGACATATCCAGAGCTCTGTAAAATAAAAACAAGAATAATTAAGTGAACAGAAATAATAAACTATTTTTATGCAGCTTGTAATACAAACTAGTACCGACAGGGACAAAGAAAGAGAGAAAGGAGGAAAAGTTCACGGAGGCGAGATTTGGAGGCTGAGATACAACACTATAAAGAAGAGCTGGAGGCAGCTGTAGGATATAGCTAGAGATAGAAAGACTTGGCATGAGTTGATTGAGGGCATATGCTCTCATTGGGGTTAAAATAATAGTTAATCTCAATATTTATCTAAACTTATTTTGTCAGAATATTTATGTAAACTTATTTAGTCCCAACATTTATCTACACTTAGTTTGTTCCAATATTTGTCTAAACACAGTTTTCCCCAGTATATATATATAGGCTAGAGTACAAAAAGCAAATGTTGTAACCTACCAGCTAGCCCCATTGTTAAGGCACCCAAAATTTCACAGGCAGCTAGCAACAGATGATCAACAGCATTTTTATACCTACTTTGTGTTACCAGAGCCAAAAATGGACATTGAGCAAAGCGCAGTCACAAAAATAACTACATGTGAAATGCGCTGCCTGGGAAAAGTTACCAACAACACAAGAAAAGACAGAATCACCAACATCAGCATAAGAAAGAAAGTTGACACAAAACCGTGCTTGAATTACATAGATAAACAAGAATGAAGTGGTTTGGCCACTTAATAAGAATGCATCAAACTCCACAGTATACATAGTCTTCTACAACAGAACATCGGGAAAGAAGGCAAGAGGAAGACCACGGAAAAGATGGTTAGATGGCGTAGCAGAATCCTGTGAAAGAGCAAAGATAATAATCACACAAGCCACTAGAACAGCGCAAGACAAAAACAGAAAACCACGACACTGGGCAACAACCCGGTAGCAGTGTGACGACAAAAGAAGAAGAAGATATATATATATCTCATCATTGTATTTCTCAATATTTATTTAAATATTGACATCATGACAATTTGTGTAAAATGTAATGCAGCTTATTGTGATAAAATATTGATCTCACAAGAATTTGTTTCCAAATTTATACCAAATTAATATCCAACTTATACTATTTTCGTTTAAAGCATTTATCAAAGCTTCGTTTCATCAATAATAATATCGACGTATTTAACAGTATATTTTACAGATCAAAATGGATAAATTGTTTTATTTGTTCCCAGATCATCCATTCTGGGTGACTACGAAACTCTGACATGCTTGTGTATTGTCAATTCGTATTGTCAGTGTACACTTCTTCACTTGTTCAGAATTTAGAGACATGTTCTCTTGGGTGAAATATGTTGATCCATGGATAATACCGATTTATCACGTGTAAATCAGTCAATATTTGATCAAATAGAGGATTTAGTTTATATGGTATGCTTATATAGGATTGAGGGAATGGTGACTGGAAGAAGAAAGAGAGGAAGACATAGAAGACGATGGGTGCAAGATGTCATTGACGATCGGAGAATGACTGCTGCTGACGCCGGTCAACTTGCAAAGTAGAGAGAGTTTTTCAGGACAGCTGTCATAGGAGCCAAGTTCTGGAAGGGGCAAGCTACTTGATGATGATGATGCTGATATGATTATACATCTGGAAAAAGTAGGTACAACTTCAGTACTGAACATGTACAATATTAGTACTGAACTTTCTGTTTTGATTGGTTAATTGATTGATAGTACCATCATCTTTGCACTTCGGTGAGTAACCACGTGTTCTCCGATCTCTTTCTTACACATGAAGATCTCAGCTGCAGTGCACGAACTCCGTAGCACCCGCAATAGTCCCCGATGTATTTAGAGGATGGTTAAGATATTTTTGTAGGAATTTTATTTTGTTAATCTTTTTTAATGAATTTTGCCAGGACAGCGGGCTTTCCA
This sequence comes from Arion vulgaris, assembly GCA_020796225.1. NCBI lineage: Eukaryota > Metazoa > Mollusca > Gastropoda > Stylommatophora > Arionidae > Arion > Arion vulgaris. The sequence goes on along the minus strand of CM036758.1, from coordinate 64,105,954 downwards.
GCCTGCTCTTCTCGATTGTGAACTGTCAATGGTTCTTTTACGTGATAAAATTGAACACGGTACCTACGTTTTATCGTCCATCTCCGATAGGACTAGGAGCACGATCTCTGTGATCTTTGCAAAAATACCCCGATTACTTCACGAGAATATGAACCGAGTACCATTGGAACGGAGACAAGCACTTAATCTCTACACCACAGAGACCAACATCTCTACACCACAGAGACCAACAATAATATCGCAAACGGAGACAAGCACTTAATCTCTACACCACAGAGACCAACAATATCGAACGGAGACAAGCACTTAATCTCTACACCACAGAGACCAACAATATCGCAAATATAACACTGACCATATTTGTACTTTCTTCAAAAGTATTAAATACGTTATGCTTGAGGCATCGTTTACAGAAGTTATGTTAATTGAAATAGGAAGGAACATAGAATGGAGTAAACAGCAATTAATTAACTACCACACATTGAAGAAATTTTACTGAGAGGGGCGGCAAATATAAAACTTAATTCTATTAATTCTGTTACCAATATTTCTATCGACAATCGCCCACTAAAACAAGTAAAAGACTTCACATTCCTGGGGAGCATTTTTTCAGCTAACGGAAGAATAACTAATGAAATTCAACACAGATGCAACAAAGCAAATCAAATGATAGGGCAAATGGCGTCCATTTTAAGATGCAAACACGTCACCATGAACACAAAAGAGCAATGCTCAACACAATCTTTCTCCCCACATTATGTTACCAGTGCCAAGCCTGGACGCTGACAACAAATGATAGAAGAAAACTAGTCATGATAGAGATGAAGTGTCTACGCAGAATGATGGGTGTAACAAGAAGAGACCGGTTGAGAAATGAAGACATCAGAAAAAAGTGGGTACAACATCAGTACTAGACTTCATCAAGAAACAACAAATTAAATGGTTCGGCCACGTAAGCAGATTACCATCAGACAGTGCACCTCAAAGAGCAATGCTAGTCCGATACAATGGGTACAAAGCAAAAGGCCGGCCACGCAAAGATGGACCTCAGAGATAACAGAGGCGACGAAAGAGACTATCTACGAAGCGCATACTAGGGCCCGTTTTAGAAATCTCTTCCTGACCTGACACTGTGAGGCATACAGGATTCGAGAAAGAAAGAAATTCTATAAAATAAATTCGACAATCTGCCAAGGATAGAGCGGTATGTAGAAATTGAATGATGGCCGGCTAAGAGGGAACAAAACTTATACAACACAAACACACAGTGTCACTACAGGAAATCAAAACACACATCAAGCGAAAATAAAGAGTTGTGGAGATAACAAACCCACAGCAACAATGAAGATTATTGGACCGTTCAGATTGTATTGTTGCATTCTATATGTAGTTTGTTGTGAAAAAAGTGAAATTCTTGACTTCTGTTGTATGCGTTGCTCGATAAAGGCCTGTTGGTCGAAACGTTGCTATGTATTGCCATTGTTTTTGTATTTTGTAAAACTACAGTACTTTGTTTTTACGTACGTGTTTCGCCATTGAATGAATCACCCAGAATGCACGCATGAGTGTATTTTTGACTTCATCACAAAGAACCTGATACCCTTTATTAGAAACATTAGCTATTTTGTATGAACACTAATCTCTGTAGGAGGTGTAAGCCTGATTCGACTGACATGAAGAAATGATATTGTCTAGCATTAAGGATTGTATCGATTGTTCCAAGTATAAGATCGGAACTGTTGCCAGTATCAAAGAATGTTAAAATATCATGCAATATGAACGAGTTGAATGCAGTTCTAAGACAAATGTATTTAGATCTTGAAGCTATTTTGTGCACACAGTTATTGGGTAAACAACACTTTGCGCGTATGTATTGTGAATTTTATAATCATAATTAAGTGTCTTGTTGTGCATTTCGTGTGGCGTGTTTCTAGTGTTTAATTTTGAGTTAGGTGTTCAGAATGTTTTTTTTAAACAGTTCTCTTTAGCCTAACCTAGACTAGTTCAAGAAGCCAACTGTCTATGTAGGCAATCTCTAAGTAGGCAATATATATATATATATATATATATCTTCTTTAATCCTGTTTTGCCTTTCAGCGTCAGGTCGAAAAAGAAGACATGTACAGCGAACCTTTCTATGCGCTTTGTCTGTCTTTCTTATTTCCAGTCCTGATTTGCCTCAAGGGGTGAAAAGCGCAGTCAGAAGGGCAACGTCGCGCCAGGTTTAGTGAGCTGGCACTAAGCAAGACCCTATCCCACCTCCACGTGTTGACCATGGAAACGGACAGAGGATCCTGTCTGGCTAAACGGGTAGGGATCGAGGGAGAGCTACTCTGGTAAAAGTAGTAGTGCAAATGCAGTTACGTTTGATGAGATCTGCTCGCAATACAGATGAGCATAATTCCAGAGTGATTAGTTCTGCACGTCTCTCTCTGTCGATGAGAATCGTTAAAATACGAATCGTAACACTGACAAGGTACGAGTCGTTCGGAGGCACGTCCCATCGAAACAATGGTCGCACTCATCTGCCAGCTCTTGGCAAGAATCGTAGGGAAAAAGAGGCAACATGTCGTGACGACACAAGGGAAGATTGCAGTAAACTCCGTATGAGAGACCAAGCGCAGATACATTTATTGGGTAAGATTGGTTGAGCGCAAATCCTAAAGTTGCGTTCTAGTGTCTAACGAAACTGCCCTCCCCGGGCAAGTTACTGTTGCACAAGCAGCTAACATCCACGGAAGAACTGGGGTGGGTGATGTTGGAGAGCGAAAAAGTTCAGTTGCGTTGCTTGCGCCAAATGAAACGACCCTCTAAAATATCTGTGCGCAGCCCCAGTCCAGTGTTTTCCGGGGACAGAGAAAATGCAGAGTAGACATGGCAAATTGTCAAGTGCCGACACGTGACTCGAAACGGCTGACAATACTCCTATTCAGGAATAAACTCACCGTGGATAGAAAAGTAGTACCGATAATGCAGAGGGTCGACCTGTACACATCCAAACATTGGAGAAGGGCGATACTTTTCGGACGCCGATTATCATACTCTAGTAAGATGACGTCCAAGTGGCAAACCCATCCGCCTCACGGTTTAGGGAAAGCTACCCTAGTAAATAAAATGCTGGCAAGAAATCGAATGTGCTGGCCTAGTCATCACAGGCGCATAACAAGGCACAACGCACAATCGCTCAGGCTCATATCACACACAAACCACCAAGAGTGACTTGATAAGTGGTCGATATGGAGCGTTCGCAGAATAAGAAGATTTGCCCCACAGCTTCAGGGTAAGAAGAGATTTATAGAACGGACTTTTGTGTGCGCTTCATAAACAGTGTCTTTCGTCGCCTCTGTTATCTCTGGTCCACCTTGTGCATGGCTGGACTTCTGTTTTTCTCATATTAAGTAGACAATGTATAAGAGACATACTAGGGAGACAATGTCTAAGTAGGCAATATCTAAGTAGGCAATATCTAAGTAGGCAATATCTAAGTAGGCAATATCTAAGTAGGCAATATCTAAGTAGGCAATATCTAAGTAGGCAATATCTAAGTAGGCAATATCTAAGTAGACAATATCTAAGTAGGCAATATCTAAGTAGACAATATCTAAGTAGGCAATATCTAAGTAGGCAATATCTAAGTAAACAATATCTAAGTAGGCAATATCTAAGTAGGCAATATCTAAGTAGGCAATATCTAAGTAGGCAATATCTAAGTAGGTAATATCTAAGTAGGCAATATCTAAGTAGGCAATATCTAAGTAGAAATATCTAAGTAGGCAATATCTAAGTAGGCAATATCTAAGTAGGCAATATCTAAGTAGGCAATATCTAAGTAGGCAATATCTAAGTAGGTAATATCTAAGTAGGCAATATCTAAGTAGGCAATATCTAAGTAGAGAATATCTAAGTAGGCAATATCTAAGTAGGCAATATCTAAGTAGGAAATGTCTAAGTAGGCAATATCTAAGTAGGCAATATCTAAGTAGGCAATATCTAAGTAGGCAATATCTAAGTAGACAATATCTAAGTAGGCAATATCTAAGTAGACAATATCTAAGTAGGCAATATTAAGTAGACAATATCTAAGTAGGCAATCTAAGTAGGTAATCTAAGAGGCAATATCTAAGTAGGCAATGATGAAAGATAAACTCTGTGTTAAATGACAATTAAGGTATCACTAAAAACTATTACCAATATATCTCAGGAAAAAGTGAAGAATCACAGAAATAGATAGAAGGTTTAAGAAAATAAATGGAAAAGTTAAGAGACACCTTCAAAGTTTCTATTCCCCAAACAGATTGTCATTACACGGATGATTGAGCAGCTCAACATTTTTTGATGGTCATTTGAAGATTTTTACTCTATGTTAGTGATTATGTTTTGGAGTATTGCTCTTTTTATTTCATCTTTTCTTATTTCTTCTCTTTTTCGTCCTCATTTTTCTTCTTCTTCTGTTTCTTCTTATTCCTCCGTCTCTTCCTCTTCTTATTTCCAATTCTCTTTCTATTCTTCTTCATCCTCTTTTTCGTCCTCATTTTACTTTTGTTTCTTTTTCTTCTTCTTACTTCGTCTCTTCTTCTTTCCAATTATCTTTCTATTCTTCTTCCTCCTCTTTTTCGTTCTCATTTACTTTTGTTTCTTTTCTTCTTCTTACTTCGCTCTTCTTTTTCCAATTATCTTTCTATTCTTCATTCTTCCATTTCTTCATTTCATTTCTTTTTCCATTTCCTTCTAACCTCTCTTTCTTGTTCTATTCTTCATAATCCATTATCTTTTTAATTGTTATTCTTCTTTCTATTTCGCATGTTCTTCTTTTCTTTTTTTTCTTCGTCTTCCAATTTTTCTTAATCTTTTTCTTCTGTTGAAGACACGCAACAAAATACTAACCTACAGAATGAGTGACGGCAGACAGGACATGCAGCCAGTAATTCAACGTCTACAATAGCTCTCAAAACAAACCTCAAAATTAGATTGGATGAGTAAAAACAATATTCTGTGTTGATTGATTGATAGTAACATTATCATTGCACTTTGGCGAGTAACCTTCTGTACATCCAGTGGCGGTTCGTGCTCATTTTGTTGGTGGGGCCAGATACACATTTTCGGAAAAATCATGGATTTAGGTTAGGTTATATTTTAATTTATAAAATAATAAATACACGTTACACATTATTTTTGGTGGGCCCGACCCCACTGGCCCCTAATGACGAGCCGCCACCACTGTGTACATCGATATATTTCTACTCATGAAGATCTCAGCGGCAGTGCACGAATTCAGGCGTAGCCAAGGCGCCTGGTATAGCGCTTCTAACTAAATTTTTGTCGTTAAGGCCTGAATTCATTTTTATCAGTATTTCCCTCCATACAGGCGTGTCTTTTCCTACTTCAGATGTACCAGTAAGCTCTAAAATGTACGTGAATGTAAACTGATCGTTAACCAGTTGTTAACTTATTAATCTCCCGAGTGGTTGATAAATTTGGTGTGTAAAGAATAGAACCACTGTTACATTCCACACATGTCGTAAGAGGCGCTTAGAAGGTTTGGCTGAAATCGGATGCACATGTCCTAAACGTGTAGAAGTCTATGCGTTTAGGGGCCTACAAACCAATGTGCAACGTATACACGTTCTTGGCAAAGATCAAACAAAACACAAAGAGTGATTAAAATTGGTCGTAAAGGACGAACGCAAAGAAGAAGAAGAAAAACTTATTAATTCATACATTGTTAGTTTGTGGTAAACGCACCATCTTATATTTACAAAATTTCTGTCATTGATTTAAATTTGACGTCTCTGTGGTATAAAGGTCAGATTTAAATTTGACGTCTCTGTGGTATAAAGGTCAGATTTAAATTTGACGTCTCTGTGGTATAAAGGTAAGATTTAAATTTGACGTCTCTGTGGTATAAAGGTAAGATTTAAATTTGACGTCTCTGTGGTATAAAGGTCAGATTTAAATTTGACGTCTCTGTGGTATAAAGGTAAGATTTAAATTTGACGTCTCTGTGGTATAAAGGTAAGATTTAAATTTGACGTCTCTGTGGTATAAAGGTAAGATTTAAATTTGACGTCTCTGTGGTATAAAGGTAAGATTTAAATTTGACGTCTCTGTGGTATAAAGGTAAAGGTTTGCCTCTTGTCCCAAAGATACTTGGTTCCCACCCTCGTAGAACCATCAGGATATTTTCCCAGAGATCCCTGATCTTAGTGTAGGTGAGATCGAGTTCCTAGTCCTAGCGAAGGTAGGTGATAAAACGTAGGTCTCATGTTCAAGTTGAACACGTAAATGAACCATTGTCAGTTCAAAATGGAGAAGAGCAGGCTGGAAAGACGCTGTCGAGTAAAATTCATTAAAAGATTTAAAAAAATTTCTACAAAATATTTTTACTATCTTCAAAATGAAACCGAGAACCCCCCCTGGTGCACCGCCGCTGAGATATTCCTGTGTACAAAAGAGATGGTTAATCCTAAGAGTGCAATATATGGTCTTATCAATCAAACATCACATTTCGAGAAAAGAAACCATAAAAAACTACAGTTTCTATATGCATATTCGGTTTCAGTTTCAATTTGGAATATCTTCATTGCACTCCGGATATGTCAACTGTGGAATAAAATATTTTTCATGAAAAATACCATACTCTTGAACCAAACGACGTATTCGAACGCACTACCTTCCAGAACGCAAGACGAACGGTGTGAACACTACACCGCATATATTCACATTATTTTATGTTGTCAGGTTACACAATGACCAAAACTTTTCAAAATCATCAAGTACACATTTCTATAGTTCAATTGCATTAAACCTCTTCTCTTGTCAAGTAGGTGTCAAATTGTACACAACAATGAAGGATCGTCAAAGAGATGTGATCGATCAACAACAGCATCATTGACATGACTGTCTAAGCTTCTTATCTTCTTGCTAAATACTGTTTGGTTACAAAGGACTTGCGTGATTGAATGCAGACTGTTAGTTAGCTCACACGTTTATTCTGCTTGAAGCAGACAGACAGACTGACAGACAGACAGACAGACAGACTGACAGACAGACTGAAAGACTGACATACAGACTGAAAGACATACATACAGACAGACAGACAGACAGACAGACAGACAGACAGACAGACAAACAGACAAACAGACTGACAGACAGACAGACTGACAGAATAACAGTTTGATAGTAGGTACATTCGCAATATATATATATCATGAAGTATATCATGTAGTATATCATGTAGTATATCATGAAGTATATCAAGTAGTATATCAAGTAGTATATCATGTAGTATATCATGTAGTATATCATGTAGTATATCATGAAGTATATCAGTAGTATATCACGTAGTATATCATCGTAGTATATCAAGTAGTATATCAAGTAGTATATCAAGTAGTATATCATGTAGTATATCATGTAGTATATCATGTAGTATATCATGTAGTATATCAAGTAGTATATCAGTAGTATATCAGTAGTATATCATGTAGTATATCAAGTAGTATATCAGTAGTATATCATGTAGTATATCATGTAGTATATACTATCAAGTATATATGAGTATATCAGTAGTATATCATGTAGTATATCATGTAGTATATCATGTAGTATATCAAGTAGTATATCAAGTAGTATATCATGTAGTATATCAAGTAGTATATCATGTAGTATATCAAGTAGTATATCATGAAGTATATCATGTAGTATATCAGTAGTATATCAGTAGTATATCATGTAGTATATCATGTAGTATATCAGTAGTATATCAATGTAGTATATCATGTAGTATATCATGTAGTATATCATGTAGTATATCATGTAGTATATCAAGTAGTATATCATGAAGTATATCATGTAGTATATCAAGTAGTATATCAAGTAGTATATCATGTAGTATATCATGTAGTATATCAAGTAGTATATCATGTAGTATATCATGTAGTATATCATGTAGTATATCAAGTAGTATATCAAGTAGTATATCAAGTAGTATATCATGTAGTATATCATGAAGTATATCGTAGTATATCATGAAGTATATCATGAGTATATCATGAGTATATCATGTAGTATATCAGAAGTATATATATGTTGTAGTTTAATCATAGTAGTCAATCAAGAATAGTTAAGTCAAGACAGTTTGTACAATGTCTGTGACTTATCAGTAAGATATCAGAAGTATATCAGGTAGTATATCAAGAAGTATATCATAGTATATAAAGTGTAAATCATGTTTGTATATCACATAGGTATATCAAGTTTTGTTGATATCAAAAGAGTGATTATCAATGGAGATATAGTGTTCAATAAAGTAGAAATTGAAAATTAGTATATCATTGTAGTTATGATGAAGTAGAATATCAATTATGATATAAATATTGTGTAGTATATCAAGTAGAAAGGATTCGAAGTAGTATAAAGTAGTTATCGTAGAGTATATCATGTAATATTGACTATATCAATAGATATAGAACACATACAGAAATCACCTAGGATGATATTAAAGTTCAAGTTAGTAAAATTAGTATATCATTGTTTTAGTATATCAGGAATAAAGTATATCATTATATATCAAGTATGATCTATATCATGTAGTATTCATCGTGTAAGTAGTATATCATGTAGTATATCATGTAGTATATCATGAAGTATATCAAGTAGTATATCATGTAGTATATCATGTAGTATATCATATGTACAGTATATCATGTAGTATATCATGTAGTATATCATGTAGTATATCAAGTAGTATATCATGTAGTATATCATGTAGTATATCATGTAGTATATCATGTAGTATATCATGTAGTATATCATGAAGTATATCATAGTATATAGTATATCAGTAGTATATCATGTAGTATATCATGTAGTATATCATGTAGTATATCATGTAGTATATCAAGTAGTATATCAGTAGTATATCAAGTAGTATATCAAGTAGTATATCATAGTATATCAAGTATATCATGTAGTATATCATGTAGTATATCAAGTAGTATATCAAGTAGTATATCAAGTAGTATATCAAGTAGTATATCAATATAGTGTATATCAAGTAGTATATCATGTAGTATATCATGTAGTATATCAAGTAGTATATCATGTAGTATATCAAGTAGTATATCATGTAGTATATCACGTAGTATATCAAGTAGTATATCATGTAGTATATCATGTAGTATATCAAGTAGTATATCACGTAGTATATCAAGTAGTATATCATGTAGTATATCATGTAGTATATCAAGTAGTATATCATGTAGTATATCACGTAGTATATCAAGTAGTATATCATGTAGTATATCATGTAGTATATCATGTAGTATATCATGTAGTATATCAGTAGTATATCATGTAGTATATCAGTAGTATATCAAAGTAGTATATCATGTAGTATATCATGTAGTATATCATGTAGTATATCAAGTAGTATATCATGTAGTATATCATGTAGTATATCAAGTAGTATATCATGTAGTATATCATGTAGTATATCATGTAGTATATCATGTAGTATATCAAGTAGTATATCATGTAGTATATCATGTAGTATATCAAGTAGTATATCATGTAGTATATCATGTAGTATATCATGTAGTATATCATGTAGTATATCATGTAGTATATCATGTAGTATATCATGTAGTATATCATGTAGTATATCATGTAGTATATCATGAAGTATATCATAGTATATCAGTAGTATATCATGTAGTATATCATGTAGTATATCATGAAGTATATCATGTGTATATCATGTAGTATATCATGTAGTATATCATGTATATCAGTAGTATATCATGTATATCAAGTAGTATATCATGTAGTATATCATAGTTTAGTATATCATGTAGTATATCAATGTAGTATATCATGTAGTATATCATGTAGTATATCATAGTATATCAGAGTATATCATGTAGTATATCATGTAGTATATCATGTAGTATATCATGTAGTATATCATGGGATATCATGTATATCATGTAGTATATCATGTAGTATATCATGTAGTATATCATGTAGTATATCATGTAGTATATCATGTAGTATATCATGTAGTATATCATGTAGTATATCATGTAGTATATCATGTAGTATATCATGTAGTATATCATGTAGTATATCATGTAGTATATCATGTAGTATATCATGTAGTATATCATGTAGTATATCAAGTAGTATATCATGTAGTATTTGAACATGTAGTATATCATGTAGTATATCATGTAGTATATCAAGTAGTATATCATGTAGTATATCAAGTAGTATCATAGTATATCAGTAGTATATCCTGTAGTATATCATGAAGTATATATATATGGGTGTTTGTAGTTTAATCAGTAGTGAGCTCGACCACAACCCAAGCGTACCTAGTTCAAACCCCGCTTCAGACAGTTTGGCAGCAAATTCGTGTCCTGTGGACTTTTACTAACGGTAAGAGAGAGAGATAACTACAAGGTAAGAGGCGACTGAGGTAGGGGCCAAAGGAAGCTACCCTAGTAAATAAAAAGCTTTGTATAAATCGGATGTGCTGGCTTATCTGCAGGTACATAACTGGTATAGCATACAATCGATCTTAGTCTCAGATTACATACAAATCACAAAGAGTGGTTAACAAATGGACGATATGGAGAATTCAAAGAGAAATTAGAAGATTGAGAAATTATGCATATAAATATTGTGTGAGAATTACATAAGATAAAAGAGAAAGTAGAAGATTGATAAATTATGCATATAACTATTGTGTGAGAATTACATAAGATAAAAGAGAAAGGGATTCTGAAAGGACGCATAGAAAAGAGCTTCTGGCGTAGGAGGATATCATGTAAATACTTTGACTATACAACACCGGATGTAGGAACACAATGCACGAACATCACCTTCCTTTAGCGGGATGACATTTTTAAAAGTCTCAAGTTTATTTTGTCGGGAAATTCAGAAAATAAAAACAATTGTTTTGTGAAAGGAAAAAAAAAGTCATGAGACATTTTTAATAAACCGTGACCTTTGATCCTTATTGCAATAGCTTTTTGTGTACGTCTCATTGCTCGTGAAGGATAGACATCATATATAACACTATCATTAACGTACACTATCAATAACTACACACTATCAATTAACGTAAAACTATCATTAATCACACTATAGTAACGTACATACTATCAATTAACGTACACACTATCAATTAACGTACACTATCTACACACTATCAAGTAACGTACATACTATCAATTAACGTACACACTATCAATTAACGTACACACTATCAATTAACGTACTATCAAGTAACGTACACACTATCAAGTAACGTACATACTATCAATTAACGTACACACTATCAATTAACGTACACACTATCAATTAACGTACACACTATCAATTAACGTACACACTATCAATTAACGTACACACTATCAATTAACGTACACACTATCAATTAACGTACACACTATCAATTTAAAGTCACACTATCAAGTAACGTACACACTATCAAGTAACGTACACACTATCAATTAACGTACACACTATCAATTAACGTACACACTATCAATTAACGTACACACTATCAATTAACGTACATACTATCAATTATGAACTATCTATCTGACTAATTGATAAAATGAATGACAAACTACTTAAACTAATAATGAGACAAGCTAAGTTCCCATATGTAATCTCTGTACAATGAATACACTTTCATTAAGAAATTGTGTCTGCAACCGGATGCACGTGTCCTAAACGTGTAGAAGTCTATGCATTTAGGAGCCTACCAAACCAATGTGCAACGTATACACGTTCTTGGCAAAGATCATACATATCATAAAGAGTGATTAAAATTGGTCGTAAAGAACGAATGTACAACATGAAGATCAACATTCAAAAGACAGAAGTCATGACTATAAGCAGAGAACATAAAGATATCAACATACAAATAAATGACCAAACGCTAAAGCAGGTGAGAGAATTCAAATACCTTGGAAGTATCTTCACATCTGATAGTAGGCTGGACAGAGAGATCGAAACTAGAATCCAGCAAGTCAACAACATTACATACCAGCTTACCCCAATTTTGAAACACCCAGCTATTCCAGTAGTGACTAAAAGGCAGATTATAAATTCAATCTTTATACCAACACTGTGCTACCAGAGCCAAACATGGGCACTGACAAAAGAACAAGAAAAGAAAATTACTACATGCGAAATGAGATGCCTGAGTAAAGCAGTAAATAAAACAAGAAGAAGCCATATAAGAAATGAGGAAATTAGAAGAACAGTCGGAACAACACCTGCTATTAGATTTATTGAAAAACAGAGACTCAAATGGTTTGGCCACTTGGTAAGAATGAACCCGAATACACCAGTAGCAAGAGAGTACAACCTGAAAATGGAATCATCAAGAGGAAGGGGCAGACCAAGAAAAGATGGGTTGATGGAGTTACAGACATCTTAAAACTCCACAATACCACACCATATCAAGCGACCGAGCGTGCATTATCTCGGAAACCGATCATCAGTTAAACCTGCTACGCCTAGCGGCAAAAAAGCAGAGAAGGACAAAAGAAGAAAGAAAGAAAGTAAAGAACGAATGCCAAGAAGGAGATTAAGAAGTTATGTAGTTGTTTGTATTAATATATATTTTTGAAAAAGTTGTGTTTGAATGTAGTTTTATTTTCTTTCCTCTATAATACGCTGTTAGTTTCTTTTTATGTTTACAATTTTTTTTTTTTAAACAGAGACGTTGATTTCAACGTATGTCTTCCATCTTGTTTGAACGCAAGGATAAAATAAAACTCATGTCATGGATCCAAATTGGAACAGGGAATGTTCAATTTGAACCGAGAATTTGGAAGAAAATTGAAAGAAAATCACGATTTAAAAATAAATAATTCTGAAATAATTCAATAACAAATTGTTAAAAATGTTTTTGGGGACAATACGCAGGAAAAAAGTGGAGCCAGAACTTGCGGAGGTAAATACTTCGATCCGATCTTTTTGGAACACAGGTTTTCAATAATCGTAGGGCCATTACTTTCTGTCTAATGCTGTCTTTTCCAAGTCTTAACATGTCTTTCAAATGTATCTTAATATATGTTTTCTTCTGTCTTCTTCGTGTGTCTATTCTGCTGTTTATCTTTCTTTTTTCTTTGCAGATTTCAGAATAACACCCATCTTGTTATACTGTTAGTAGCTATATATGTATATGGCCTTTGTCGTCTTTACAGACGGTCAATTGGCAAGTGTTTTACTGTGACAATTTCCGAGTCCTCGCCTTTCTCTCCTGACGCTCAGCTCACACTCAAGTCTCCTCTCAAAAGACCCTGCGCCCTTTCACAATCTGGCCTTCCACACAACTCTGTCACAGCTAGTCCCTCACATGCGCTGCGACCCACAGAAAAGTCCCCCATTGAGGCTCCGCAGACATCTCCACATCTGAGCAGTGGTCTGCACTGGTGCCTCCTTCCTCCGAAAGCCCACAGAACAACATATGTCTTGGCACGCGACAAGTCTCCATTCTCCTCACATGCTCCAACCATCTTAGTCGTCCACTGCCGAGCATGCCCATGATGGAAGGCAGGTATGTACGTTGCAGTACTTCAGAATTGGTTATCTTGTCGTACCACCTGATGTTCATAATCTTGTGGAGACGTCAAAGGTGAAAGATATTAAGTCTCCTCTCGTGTCCTGAGCAAGCTGTCCATGTTTCTGAGCCATATAGCAAAGAACCAATCACACAGGCTCGATATATGTGAATCCTCGCCTGCAATGTCAGTCCTGTTTTGTCCCACGCTCGCTTTGACAGCCTGCCGAATGCAGTAGCCGTATCCCACACGAACGCCGATCTCCCCATCAAGAGAAAGGCTGGCAGTGATCATGGACCCGAGATAGCAAAACTTTTGAACTGGTGTTAGATGGCCAGCATATAAAGTTGTTAGCTAATCCTTATGTATTTCATATTCAATGTGCATTTTCCTCCGGTCGCTTCTATGAATTCAGGAGTAGTCGTGACACATAATACGAGGCCTCTGAACTTTTACACCCTCGTCAGTGCCTGATATGTGATTCTTTGATAATTTATTTCCTCGTATGGTGACTCGACCGGCAAGGGAAGCAAAGAATAGTAAAACTGCAACCTACAAGGCATGTCGTAAGAGGCGATTGAAGTAGGGACCTAGGGAAGCTACCTAGTATTTAAAAGCATCACATAAATCGGATGTGAGTCCTACTTGTAGGTGCATAACTGGCCCAATATACAATCGCTCATAGGCTCAGATCACATAGAAATCACACAGAATGGTTAACAAGTGGTCGATATGAGGGTTCGAAGAAGAAGAAGAAAAGTGATAATTTCTTATTAGAGTATGCCAACATATCTCCATATTTATTTTTTTAATGATTGTTGCCTGACATTGTTCTGATTCCATCACATCTCCTCAATATGTCCTATTTTATGTTTATTATTTTACTCTGGGGGCGTCTCTGGCTTAGGGATAGTGACTCGGTCTATTAACCCCGACGTTCTGAGTTCGAATCACGCTGCGGACAGTTTGGTTGCAAATTGTTTCGCGTGGATCCTATACAAAGGACGATGTAGCACCCATTCAGAAAGCAATGACAAACTACTGAACGTAATAATGTCTAGAAAAATCACAAACAAGCTGGGGGTTGATTCGCAAAGTCCTGTAAAGGATATGAAATTAACTTAACTTTATTTTACTCAGAAATATTTATATTAAAATTCATTCAACTTACTTTCTGGCGATGTACCGAAACCTACAGATTTAAAGTCATCAGACCAGATCAGATCAGATCTGGAGAAAACCGTGGGGAGGCTGTGGTAATACTAAATAAACGGGCATAATTAACGAGATTGGTGGATTTATGGAGTTACAGACATCTTAAAACTCCACAATACCACATCATATCAAGCGACCGAGCGCGAACTATCTCGGAAACCGATCATCAGTTAAATCTGCGACGCATAACGGCAAAAGCATACAGCGACAAAAAAAAAAAGTAATGGCCGAGAACTGGTATATGTCAGTATTACAAATTCCCCCCAAAAATGAATAAGTTTAAAAACAAAGAAAATACAAAAATTCTGCGACCTGGATCCTACATTATCTCGCTACTTTCTAAATCTTTAGTAATTTTTCAACTCTTGCTGGCATATGTTAGGATTGATACAACATTGAAACTAAAAATTCGCAGTTTAGTTTTAAAATTGTATAACTTGGGTTTCCTTATTATATTTTAATTTTAAAAAGTTAATGTTACAACGCGTGCGAGGTGTGTCTGAATAATAACAGTGGCAGCTTTTGCTTTTTTTTCTTGATGGGACCAGACACATATTTTCGGAAAAATCATGTTTTTGGAATATTTACTATTATTTGTCTATTCAGGAAGTTATTTCCCTTTCGGTTTATGGTGAGACCGGGCCCCACTGGCCCTTAATAACGAACCGTCCCTGAATAATAACATATATAATTTCAGGCCATCATCTATAGCCGGACAATCCTGGTGTAATATTTCGTACCAGCCATGAACAATTGCTATAAACATTGTGTGATATTAAGTAATTAAATTAATTAATTTATAATTCCTCTCGTACCGTTATACGTTATATAGGGCCTGCACGCAATTTCTCCATACTGCTTTATCCTGGGCAACTCGATTAATCTCCTCCATGAAACTGAGACCGATATTTCTTGTTTCTCTCAGCAAAGTTCGTTGCAGGGTCTCCTTAGGTCGTCCTCTCTGTCTTGAACCCTTTGCATCCCACTTCAATGCCTGCTTTGATATTCGTTGATCATTTCTCATCAAGGTGTGTCCAACATATCTCCAACCTCTCTTTCTTATAACAGTTGTCACTAGTGGTTGACCAGACATTTCTCTGATTTCATCACTTCTCCTGAATTCGTTCCATTTTATATTCATTATTTTTCGCAGGACATTTATTTTCAAATTCATTCAACTTGCTTTCTATATCTTTAGTCATTTTCCAACTCTTGCTAGCATATATTTTAAGTAATTGAAGTTACACAAAAAATATTTATGATTGAAAAAACGCGATGTGTTTTAATTTTAATGGTTCGTGAGAAAAGTTATTGATCTTGTTTAATCTTTATTTTTCGTCTTTACTAATTTAGAAATATATGTAATTAATTTCGATTTAAAGATGTAAATAAGTAACAAAAGTCCATTAATAAATACTTTTCACATTGTCTAAGCTATGTAAGCAACCCACATGTCAAATTTCAATTTCACTTCCGTAGCATGTCTGACAATGTGATACTGTTTCGAACACACACACACATAGCCCCAAATACATATACTTTTTTTTCTATCCAGATGCACTTGAGCTTTCAGCTCTTTGACACGGTGTCATAGACATTGTAACCCTTCGGTTCGGTGCCACGAACATCGTAAATCTGGAGAACCTGTGGCTTTACTGCCGGTCGACGGAATTGAGCCCGTACTCACAAAGGGCTTGTCACCCGCCGTCCAACGGGCTACGAACACGATAGGCAGGCGGGCAAAAATACATAAACACATGTGTGTTAGTTTTATGTATACACAGATTGAGGGAGAGCCGCTGTAGCGTAGTTGTTAGTGAACTCGCTTCGCAAGGCTGGTGGTCTGGGTTCAGCTCCCGCAATGTGCGTGGAATTTTTCCCGACCACGACGGCTCTCAGGTCGATCCAGCCTCAACTGGGTACCAGACATGCTCTGGGAAAGTAAAGGTGGCCGGCGTGATACTGACCACATCACCCATCGTGTGCCGACGGTCAATGAA
The DNA here is from genome assembly GCA_020796225.1 of Arion vulgaris. Classification (NCBI taxonomy): domain Eukaryota; kingdom Metazoa; phylum Mollusca; class Gastropoda; order Stylommatophora; family Arionidae; genus Arion; species Arion vulgaris. Next base: position 64,089,156 of record CM036758.1, on the reverse strand, counting down.
AAAGACAGGCCTAACACTGTATTGACCAATATACCACGAGGTATGAAAGGGTTCCTTTACTCCTTTACAGATTGAGGGAAGCGTAAAGAAAAGTGTAAGACTGTTTTAATTCCCATTGAAAGTCAGAATTCTAACATCATTATCAGGTGTTATCCAAGTTCTAAGTTCAGACAAGTTCGAGTTTCAATAGTAGAAACCAAGATCCACAAATGAAGTTTTAAAGTTGGACTAGAAAGCAAACATTAGAAAAGCCAGAACAGAAGACGCTAAATCCTCATATAATTACAGCTTATCTAACCACAGAAGGTGTGTTAGCTGAGAAGCAATATTTGAAGAGAAGTCGTTAGGGTTAATGAGTACAGTGGCGTAAACAGGGGCGGCTCGTCATTAAGGGCCAGTGGGGCCGGCCCCACCTAATCGTAAGGGGAATAACGTCCCGGAATAGTAAATGCAAAATAAAAGCAATGATTTTTCCGAAAATTTGTGTCTGGCCCCACAAAGAAAATGACCACGAGCCGCCGCTGGGCGTAAAGATTAGGTAATCGTCTCTCGTGTCAAAAGTACCAGGTTCTCTCACTCATTGAGCCATCTGTATATTTCTCCATGGATCCCTGATCTCAGTGTAGGTGAGATCGAGTTTCTAGTCCTATCGGAGACGGATGATAAAACGTAAATCCCGTGTTCAATTTGAGCACTAAAAGAACCCTTGGCAGTTCGAAATCGAGAAGAACAGGCTGGAAAACCGCTTTAAAATGTTTTTCTAGTGCTGAACTGAGACTGAGTCGACCTGAGAGCCGTCACTATTGGAAATTCCATTTTTACTGTTGAATTGAACACTGACACCATGCATAAGAAGCAAATGCACTAACTACTACAGGGTGTTCAACTTAAAAGCAGCCCCAGTGATAAATAGAAATTTGCCAGGTACGCATTGCATCTCAGTCTATTTACTATTTAAACCGGTTCTGACTAGCTTGTCCTACGTCACATTTGTTCATCGCCCTTCCCGCACTACAATTACACACCATCACACAACCTTGACCTATACTACGTCATAACTGAACCTTCTCATTTCCATACATATATGCCAGATTAGCTCCATTCATGGGCTGCTTTTAAGTTGAACACCCTGCATAATATCGTGATTATCACTGAGAATATAGCAATGAAAATCGTGGCATATCCTTTACAGGACGACATCGCCATCACCCACAGTAAACGAGTCGTTGATTTTCTAGGCACCATGTTTTACGCGTTCAGTAGTTTGTCATTGCTTTTTGAACTGTGAGGTCTATTTTTACCGTTCATAAAAATCAGGGGAGCGTTTGGCCTCAATGGATTAGAGCGTGGCTCCCATGTGAAAACCCGTGTTTAATTCATGGTAACGCCAAATTTTTTTTTTCTGTTGTGGGCATAATGACAAATCCTAAAATAAACAGCTTCACGGCGACTGAAGTAGCCATGCGACCATTAAATTTCTCAGAATCTCGTCCGACCTGTCCTACACTACCCCCCAAAAAGCAGTACTAACAGGCAAATTAACATTACATTTCTCAGAATCTCGTCCGACCTGTCCTACACTACCCCCCAAAAAGCAGTACTAACAGGCAAATTAACATTAAATTTCTCAGAATCTCGTCCGACCTGTCCTACACTGCCCCCCAAAAAGCAGTACTAACAGGCAAATTAACATTAAATTTCTCAGAATCTCGTCCGACCTGTCCTACACTGCCCCCCAAAAAGCAGTACTAACAGGCAAATTAACATTAAATTTCTCAGAATCTCGTCCGACCTGTCCTACACTACCCCCCAAAAAGCAGTACTAACAGGCAAATTAACATTAAATTTCTCAGAATCTCGTCCGACCTGTCCTACACTGCCCCCAAAAAGCAGTACTAACAGGCAAATTAACATTAAGTTTCTCAGAATCTCGTCCGACCTGTCCTACACTACCCCCCAAAAAGCAGTACTAACAGGCAAATTAACATTAAATTTCTCAGAATCTCGTCCGACCTGTCCTACACTACCCCCCAAAAAGCAGTACTAACAGGCAAATTAACATTAAATTTCTCAGAATCTCGTCCGACCTGTCCTACACTACCCCCCAAAAAGCAGTACTAACAGGCAAATTAACATTACATTTCTCAGAATCTCGTCCGACCTGTCCTACACTACCCCCCAAAAAGCAGTACTAACAGGCAAATTAACATTAAATTTCTCAGAATCTCGTCCGACCTGTCCTACACTACCCCCCAAAAAGCAGTACTAACAGGCAAATTAACATTAAATTTCTCAGAATCTCGTCCGACCTGTCCTACACTACCCCCCAAAAAGCAGTACTAACAGGCAAATTAACATTAAATTTCTCAGAATCTCGTCCGACCTGTCCTACACTACCCCCCAAAAAGCAGTACTAACAGGCAAATTAACATTAAATTTCTCAGAATCTCGTCCGACCTGTCCTACACTGCCCCCAAAAAGCAGTACTAACAGGCAAATTAAAATAAAATTCACCGGGAACAACATTTCTTCCAAACTGTCCACCACAGAGTTTGTTTGAACCAAGTACTCGTGGTTTGTGATCAAGCACATTATCGCTAAGCCACATACGTCCACTAATATGTCGGTATTAAATTATTAAACCATTTCCACACAAGCTGTCTACGCAGAATACTAAAAATAAACTGGCAGGACAAAATTCCAGACAGCGAAGTCCTCACAAGAGCAAAGATCCCAAGCGTCAACCCCCTGTTGCAGAAGGCCCAACTGAGATGGGTCGGTCACGTTGCTCGAATGCCTGATAAACGCATCCCAAAACAGTTGATGTATGGCGAGCTTGAAGGGGCAGACGTTTAGCTGGTGGACAGAAAAACGCTTTAAAGACACTCTTAAAGTGTCTCTGAAATGCTTCGATATAGACAATACGTGCTGGGAATCCTTGCGCAAGATCGCCATATGTGGCGCTGTAACAACAAAAGAGGAACCCGAATAGCTGAGAATCAGTGTTGAGTCACAGAGAAAACGAGCAGCGCGAAAAGACAGAGCACACAACACGCACATGTCTAACCTTGATCATGTATGCCCCACCTGTGGTCGGGGATTATGTTCTAAGATTGGACTCTACAGTCACCTCCGCACACACCAGAGAGGTGCAACAGTACACGTCTGAGATTGTTGTCATCATGGCTTGCGATGGACGGCTATTATTACTACATATTCGAGAATTATTTTACCTTGTTTCAGTTGATATAGATTTATGTTTAATTTTACTAGCAACGGTGTTTGGTTTTCATTCAATTTCCTTCATCACATCTCCCTTGCTTGGAAGCAATACATCAGGATAATCCAAGCTGCCCAATTTCTCCCATTGATAAATATATATATTGACATGTTTATTGTATTGAGTGTTATTAAGATATAAATTTGGTTATTCAGTCCTCTCTATCTTGTCATGTCATGTGATCTTTATCTCTTACTCATTTTCATTCCAAGTTGAAAAGAGTGTTATCACTAACATATATATTAGTTTCAATTCAGTGTTCCTAATGAGGCATAGGGGTGAGATTGCATTTATCACCATGTTAGTTTTTCATTGCATTTTCTATAACAAAGCGATTTGTGTAGATTTAAAATATTAACTATAGCCCATCTCTCTATGGCCTTGCAACATTCATAGAAAGATTACAATAAAGATTTTGGCACCAATTTTCATCGTGTTCAAATTCCACAGAGGACGCTAGCTACATATATAAGTAGACAGATAAATAGGTAGATAGATAAGTAGATCAATATATAGATATGAAGGTGGATAGATAGATAGGTAGACAAATATAAAGATAAATAGATAGATAGATAGGCAGATAGATAGATATATAGATAGATAAGTAGAAAGGCATCTAAATATTATATATATATAGATAGTCAACTGATAGACTGCATATTTATTCCAACTCTCTGGTATCAGTGCCAAACATGGCCCCTGACTAACACACAAGAAAGAAATATTACAACATGTGAAATGAGATGTTTACGAAAAGCGGTCAACGTTACAAGGAAAGATAGAGTGAGAAACGAGTGAATATCAGAAGTATCGTTGGTACTATACCATGCATACAGTACATCGAGAAGGAAAGAATCAAGTGGTTCGGCCATCTAATCGACACTCAGGGCACAGAGCACGAGGCAGGCAAGAACACGATGGATAGATAACATCTCAGAGTCCCTGCGAAAGCATGGATTGACAAGGTCAAGCGCAACACATCTGGCACAAGATAGAAAACTAACTCTTCCTACGTCGCTTCACGGCAAATGTGGTTAAGATAAGATAAGATAAGATAGTTAGATAGGTCGATTAGTACGAGATAGATAGGCAGCTATATAGATATGTTGATACATAGGTAGATGCTTAAGAAATATAGGTAGATGCACAAGAAATATAGGTAGATGCACAAGGAATATAGGTAGATGCACAAGAAACATAGGTAGATGCTTAAGAAATATAGGTAGATGCTTAAGAAATATAGGTAGATGCTTAAGAAATATCGGTAGATGCTTAAGAAATATCGGTAGATGCTTAAGAAATATCGGTAGATGCTTAAGAAATATCGGTAGATGCTTAAGAAATATCGGTAGATGCTTAAGAAATATAGGTAGATGCTTAAGAAATATAGGTAGATGCTTAAGAAATATAGGTAGATGCTTAAGACATATCGGTAGATATAGAAGATAGATAGATACAGATATGAAAGAAGACTAATTTGAGTCACAGAAGAACAACAAAAAGCAGCTTGAATAAAAAAAGGACATGAACTTCCTACTTACTGTCAACTAAACAATGCCATGATATTGACATAAGCTATCTCACACTGACACGAACCTCTGTAATAAATATACTATACACAGATATATGCCTGTCCATAATGGCTGTTGCGAAATAATTTTCAGCATTGAACATTATTGTTTACTATTAGTGTCAAATATATCTGTTAGTTTAGTGTATCAAGTGCTATATGTTAACACCAGTGTCAAATATATCTGTTAGTTTAGTGTGTTAAGTGCTATATGTTAACACCAGTGTCAAATATATCTGTTAGTTTAGTGTATCAAGTGCTATATGTTACCACCATTCTTTTTCTTTCAGGATTTGAATATTGGAAAACATGATATGGGGCAAACCGATGACGTTTCTGTACTACAAATGACGACTTATATATACAACCACGTTTTCGTCAAATAGAGCTTGCCCTGAACAGAACTTTAGCAAATTAACAGTCCTTCGGAATTTTTCTCTCTCATAGGCCAGATGTCCTGCCTCTGCAGTCGTCATGCTCAAATCATCAGTTACATCACGAATTAATCTTTTCCGTGGTCTTCCTCTTCTCCTCTTTTGTCGGGATGCCTTCTTCCATGATGGTCTTCTCTACCCTTTCATATCTCTTTATATGTCAAAAATACTTTAATTTTCGCATTTTGATTTGTAGCATAAGCCAGTTTTCTTTATATACTACAACTGATGACGTGTATATATATATATATATATATATATATACAGGGGCGGCTCGTGATCATTTTTGCTGGTGGGGCCAGACATTTTTTCCGGATAAATCATGGTTTTTGGTTTGCTATATTTTAATTTATAAAATAATAAATACACATTATGTATTATATTTGGTGGGGTTCGGCCCAACTAACCCTTAATGACGAGCCGCCACTGTATATATATATATATGTACTATAACTAATGATACATCTATACTACAAATGATAACACTTCTATGGCGTGTTGGGTAGGTGGACATAGGTAATACTTTTTGGAAAGTAACAGACATACTTGTCTGTTGTAGGGGATTGTATTCTAGGATTCTACATCCACCTCCGCACACACAAGACAGGTGCAACAACCTACGCCTGAGACTGTTGTCAGAGCCGTGCTATGATGCAGAGAGGTATCCGCATCAGGCGGCACCGTGGAAGGGCGACATAAGCAGGGAAATCAAAATACAATTTGAAACATTTAAGGGCGGCATTTCGAAGACATGCATCATACTGAGAAAATATACCGCACGGCCCTTACTCTCTCTCTCTCTGCCTTTTACCCGGATTGGGGCATAGGCCCTTAACCAACTCATGCCGTCTTTCTATCTCTAGCTATCTCCTGCAGCTTCCTCCAGCTCTTCTTTGTATTGTTGATCTCCGCCTCCAAATCTCGTCTCCATGTATTTCTCGGCCTCCCCTTCATTCGCTGTCCCTGCGGGTTCCAGGCAACGGCCCTTACTGTTGTCATAATTTTCTTGCGATGGACTTCTTTTATTCATTATTACTGAAAAATAGGAGTAATCTGACCAAACACACGCTGATGACGAACTACTAACAAATAGTATGGGTGTTAATTAGCAAAACGAAATCTGTAACTACTAGGTTTGATAATGGGCAAATAACCAAACTGCAGAAGATTACCGTTACAACAATACTAATCTTTTTACAACAATACTAATCTTGTTACAACAATACTAATCTTGTTTCTGTTTTTGTTTTTCTTTCCCGATCCAGAAGCACTTGAGCTTTTCAGCTCTTCCGCTCGGTGTCATGGTCATCGTAACCCTTCGGTTCGGTGCCACGAACACTGTAAATCTGGGGAATCTGTGGCTTTTCTGCCATCCCGCGGAATTGAACCCGCACACACAGAGGATAGTCACCCGTAGTCCAACGCGCTACGAACACGCTGGGCAGACGGGCTACTAATCTTGTTAAAACACATCGCTAGAGAAATATTGATTACAAATTATAATTCACATTTTCTATGATTGTTGCATGAATTAAATAAAATAAAGTTATAAAATATATCTTCCGTTTTATAAGTTTACTATTTCAATGTGATGAAATGAGTGAGAAGCATGGACATTTAAAAAGGCAGTGGAAAATCATATATGTGGTATTGAATATATATGTTTAGGCCGAAAACTATTTCGGATGCACCTGTCCTATACTAGTAGGGGCTTAACGGAGACGAAAAGTTTTTAACGTTCTTGGTAAAAACTGTTTATATATCAAAATAAGAATGATCAAAATGGTCAAGAAGAAAGTACGCAAAGAAACAAACAATAATATAAGTGTTACAGAAGAGTCCTCCGTATATCATGGACAGAGAGGAAAACAAATAGATGTACACAAGAATAACTCAAAATAAAAGAAAATGGTTGATGATATAAATAAGAAGGAGAAAATTGAAGTATTTTGGATATATAAAGAGATACGATGGGCTGGAGAACACTATTAGAGAGGGACCCATCCAGGTAAAGAGGAGAAGAGGAAGAGCACGAAGAAGAAGGATTCAGGATGTAACTTCAATGTGGAAGTGGCTACTAATCAGACCACGGAGAAGAAGGATTGAGGATGTAACTTCAATGTGGAAGTGGCTACTAATCAGACCACGGAGAAGAAGGATTGAGGATGTAACTTCAATGTGGAAGTGGCTACTAATCAGAGCACGGAGAAGAAGGATTCATGATGTAACTTCAATGTGGAAGTGGCTACTAATCAGAGCACGGAGAAGAAGGATTGAGGATGTAACTTCAATGTGGAAGTGGCTACTAATCAGAACACGGAGAAGAAGGATTCAGGATGTAACTTCAATGTGGAAGTGGCTACTAATCAGAACACGGAGAAGAAGGATTGAGGATGTAACTTCGATGTGGAAGTGGCTACTAATCAGAGCGCGGAGAAGATTGATTCAGAATGTAACTTCGATGTGGAAGTGGCTACTAATCAGAGCACGGAGAAGAAGGATTGAGGATGTAACTTCAATGTGGAAGTGGCTACTAATCAGAACACGGAGAAGAAGGATTCATGATGTAACTTCAATGTGGAAGTGGCTACTAATCAGAGCACGGAGAAGAAGGATTGAGGATGTAACTTCGATGTGGAAGTGGCTACTAATCAGAACACGGAGAAGAAGGATTGAGGATGTAACTTCGATGTGGAAGTGGCTACTAATCAGAGCACGGAGAAGAAGGATTGAGGATGTAACTTCAATGTGGAAGTGGCTACTAATCAGAACACGGAGAAGAAGGATTGAGGATGTAACTTCGATGTGGAAGTGGCTACTAATCAGAGCACGGAGAAGAAGGATTGAGGATGTAACTTCAATGTGGAAGTGGCTACTAATCAGAACACGGAGAAGAAGGATTCATGATGTAACTTCAATGTGGAAGTGGCTACTAATCAGAGCACGGAGAAGAAGGATTGAGGATGTAACTTCAATGTGGAAGTGGCTACTAATCAGAACACGGAGAAGAAGGATTCAGGATGTAACTTCAATGTGGAAGTGGCTACTAATCAGAACACGGAGAAGAAGGATTGAGGATGTAACTTCGATGTGGAAGTGGCTACTAATCAGAGCGCGGAGAAGATTGATTCAGAATGTAACTTCGATGTGGAAGTGGCTACTAATCAGAGCGCGGAGAAGATTGATTCAGAATGTAACTTCAATGTGGAAGTGGCTACTAATCAGAATTTACGTGTTTCACTATTTACCAAGTTTTACTGCAGTCTTCCCCGTATTTTCTACTAATCAGACTACGGAGAAGAAGGATTGAGGATGTAACTTCAATGTGGAAGTGGCTACTAATCAGAGCACGGAGAAGAAGGATTGAGGATGTAACTTCAATGTGGAAGTGGCTACTAATCAGAGCACGGAGAAGAAGGATTCAGGATGTAACTTCAATGTGGAAGTGGCTACTAATCAGACCACGGAGAAGAAGGATTGAGGATGTAACTTCAATGTGGAAGTGGCTACTAATCAGAGCACGGAGAAGAAGGATTGAGGATGTAACTTCAATGTGGAAGTGGCTACTAATCAGAACACGGAGAAGAAGGATTGAGGATCAGTTATCAGTTATATGAGGACTATCATCATAGCACTCGGACATGTCCATAGGTGTTCCAATCTCCGCCTCAGCAAATCCAGCAGCGTCCAGCGACCCAACACACCATTTCGATGTTGATTAATCAATCTCTTTGCATATTTAGTATTTCGTTCTTTTCGGGCTGCACCAATATTGACACCCATCTCTTTCAATCTGGTCAGCGAGTGGGACTCACAGCCCTGAAACTCTTCTGTTCGGAAAGACTCTCTTAATGCGTGAAGAATGTCATTTCGATCCATGGCAGCTACCTCTGATATCGTAGCCAAGCCAGCCAATCTATCAGCTCGTTCATAACCCCTAACTCATGCGTGCCCAGGGACAAAGATTCAGGATGTAACTTAGATGTGAAAGTGGCTACTAATCAATCAGTCAGTCAGTGTTATCTTCGTGGTAGAGAGAGAGAAGATATACTAATGAACTTCTTATGGGTACGGTGAGCAAAGTGGACTTTGGGATGGCTGCTGCAGCGGAGGACGGAGCAGGCAGGGGAATGCCCAATGTGTCATCACTTCGATCGAATAACATAACATAACATAACATAATCCATCTTCTCCTTCTTCTTTGCGTTCCTTCTTTTCGACCAATTTTAATCACTCCTTGTGATATGTTTGATCTTTGCCAAGAACGTGTATACGTTGCACACTGGTTTGGTAGGCCCCTAAACGCATAGACTTCTACATGTTTAGGACATGTGCATTCGATTTCAGCTAAGGAACATAATCCATAAATGAAGAACTATGTCAAAATACACTATTGAAAGATAAACGACTTTATGATGAACGGGAACAAGAAATGGTTTGGCTATGTTGTGAGGCTGACACAACGACAGCTACCACACTGCGCCTACAACAGTGAAATATGTGGTCTGATAACACGAAGATGATCAAGAGACAGATGGATAGACAACATTGAATAAATACTACAACGACAGGGACTCACAACAACATCTACAACACATTTAGCAAATTGTGCAGAGATACAGACGCTAAGAAGTGATATTAAAAGCAGCATTTAGTATATGAAACGGAAAGACCTCACTACAATCAGAAAAAGGCCGGAAACTTGATAGAGAAGTCGCACCTCACTAATTGTCACTGGACGTAAAAGTTCTGAGGGTATGATGACTCATGGCAAGTGGCTTGGACTACAGGTTTCCTGAAAAATCGCACTGAACGATCTAATCTTCAAGTACCTCTGGAATCAGTGAAGGCTCGCCTAAATGGCGGGAGACATTAGTCAAACGGTAGCAGAACGCCTTTACTCAAAAATCAGTCAGAATCCACACCATACGTCATGGCTAACGCCTGAATTCACAGCTGGCGAACACAGAAGAAGAAGATTATATGGAATAAATTACCATCAATTATGAAGACATTGAAAACGTTAAAAAGTTTCCTTTCCAGCAGACCATAGACCTTAGACCATAGACCATAGACCATAGACCATAGACCATAGACCATAGATCATAGACCATAGACCATAGTTTATCTCCATTTCGCCCGTGTGGTGCCGGAACCCGCAAGGGAAGCAAATAATGGTACCACTGTGACCTACAAGGCATGTCGTTAGAGACGACTGATATAGGACCTAGGAAGCTACCCTAGTAAATAAAAGCATCGCAGAAATCGGATGTGCTGGCCTACTTGTAGGTGCATAAGTAGCACAACGTACAATCGCTCTTAGGTTCAGATCACATACAAGTCACACAGAGTGAGTAACAAGTGGCCGGTATGGAGCGTTCGAAGAAGAAGATCTCCATCGAGTTTTATTCTGTGCTTTTCTCTTTAGCTTTACCCTGAGATTCCGAACTCACTGACTTCATCTTCTACTGTTCGTCTTCAGATATTCTTTGGCCTTTCTATTTCTTTTCTTCCATATTTTTTTTTTTCCCCAGAAACACTTGAGCTGAAAGCTCTTTGGCTCAGTGTCATGGACATCGTAACCCTTCGGCTCGGTGCCACGAACACCGTAAATCTGGGGAACCTGTAGCTTTTCTGCCAGTCCGCGGAGTTGAACCCGCACTTACAGAGGACTACTCACCCGTAGTCCAACGCGCTACGAACACCCTGGGCACTCCGGCTTTCTTCCATATCAGTTCCAGTCAAGTGCATGCCTGCTTATGTTTCTCTTTCTCTCTCTCTCTTTGCCTTTTAAACCCGGATTGGGGCATAGGCCCTCAACCTACTCATGCCAAGTCTTCCTATCTCTAGATATCTCATGCAGCTCCCTCCAGATCTTCTTTATATTGTTCATCTCTGTCTCCAAATCTCGTCTCCATGTATTTCTCGGCTTCCCCTTCTTTCGCTGTCCCTGTGGGTTCCAGTCAAGGACCCTTCTTGTTATATTCCCTCAGGTTTTCGCAAAGTGTGTCCTATCCAGCGCCAGGTTTTTAAAAAAAAAAAACCTGTTCGTTCACTGGAATCTGTCTTGTTCTCTCCATAAGTTCCTCATTTGTGACCCTATCATACCATCCTAGTCCCTCTATTCTGCGCAGACACCAGTTGATGAATGTTTGCAATCTATGCGTTATTGTTTTAGTTGTTCTCCATGTTTCTGACCCATAGCTTTTGTTTTTGCTATTGCTTAATTAGGGATTTCTCCAATCCATCGCTAATTTTTCTTTAGCCTTGAGCAATATTTGTTTTTATCATGTTCTTTTCATTGCAGATTCAGAGTCTGGGTAATTGTATGTTAACGAAGTGAATTAATGAGCCCTGTCAACCATGGTGTGAAGTGCAAACACGTAAGTATAGATAGTGCAAGTTATTTACTATATTAGGCACAACCCGCTTAGCATACTGACAGGTAGCTGAATTTATGCACTAGTAAACGGTGATTAATTTTTGATCTCATGTGCCCTGATTAAAATTTATACAATTCCTTTTTTCCTTCCTTTTCTGTTGTCCTTCTCTGCTTTTTGCCGTTAGGCGTCGCAGGTTTAACTGATGATCGGTTTACGTGATAGTGCACGCTCAGTCGCTTGATATGCTATGGTATTGTGGAGATTGAAGATGTCTGTAACTCCATCAATCTATCTTTTTCTTGGTCTGTCCCTTCCTCTTGATGATTCCATTTTAGATTGTACGCTCTTGCAACTGGTGTATTCGGTTTCATTCTGACCAAGTGGCCAAACCATTTGAGTTTCTATTTTCCCATGAATCTAACAACAGCTTTGCTGTTTTTCTTGTTGTCTTTGTGTTGTTTCCGACTGTTTTTCTAATTTTCTCATTTCTTATATGGTCTCGTCTTGGTTTATTTACCGCTTTCTTCAAGCATCTCATTTCACAGGTGGTCATTTTCATTTATTGTTCTTTTGTCAGTGTCCATGTTTGTCCCTGTTAGCATGTTGTCACCCACATTTTTTTGGGAACTAAAATTCAGAATTGTCACATGAACTACTTAGTAAGTGATCTATCGCTCACATTTCAACACGCCGAAAAAGACCAATTCAGATTCAATTCAATAAAATTCAGACAGGTAAAGTATTTTGGGCACATAAAAGACATGACACCATGATAAAATATTTACTAGAGGGGGAAAGTTGAGGGGGAAGAGCAAGAGGAAGACTGAGAGATAAGTGGGAAGGAAACTTTAAGAAATGGACAGGTTACAGTCTGGCAGTGTGCAACGCCAAGGTGAAAGACAGAGGATGCTAGAGAATCATTACAGTCAACCTTCGATGTGGAGACGGCACCTGATGATGATGAGGAAAGAGACCAAGAATTTAAGTGGTGCTCTGAATACCTGTCGATTCTATCGTTTCCAGAACAAAATAGTTCAGGAACTATCCATTTTAGACTGCGCTTTGCCGTATAATTTCGTGACACAGATGATCTGAAGTCGCTGCCTCATATTTAACATAAAGTCTTGGAACACTGAAACAAGCTTATTTAGTGTTATACAAAGTTGTACTGAAAATGGGAATGAGAAATAATTTCTCTCTTCTTTTTTCTAATCTTATTATACATCACAGCGTCAGGATAAGAGATTATTGCTACAACGAGCATTTGTATGCTCTTCATAAACAGTGTCGTTTGTCGTCTCTGTTATCTCTGAGGTCCACCTTTTGCGTGGATGATCTTTTGCTTCGTAATCCTTGTATCGGAGTAACAGTGTTCTATGAGAGCATCAGTGTGCGTATTATACAAGTTTTTATTATTTTTTTTTCGATCCAGAAGCAGCTGAGCTTTTCAGCTCTTCGGCTCGGTGCCATGGACATCGTAACCTTCGGTTCGGTGCCACGAACACCGTAAATCTGGGAAATCTGTGGCTTTTTCTGCCATTCCGCGGAATTGAACCCGCACACACAGAGGGATAGTCACCCGTAGTCCAACGCGCTACGAACACGCTGGGCAGACGGGCTATTATACAAGTTAAAAGTTGCAGCAAGACAACAGAGAAGGCAATGCAAAGTGCTTCAGCAAAATTAGTTTTTAAGAATGAACTCATTCTCCTTTCCGAGCCGATATATCGGCTCGTGGTATTTTTTAAGAACCGTGGAAAGACAGTTTACTTATCAATTTAGAATACATTGCAAGATGAATGTGTCTGGAGGTAAAAAAAAAGAAATAGGGAGTGAAAGAGTTTATGGCCCATAAAGTTCCCTTTAAGTTAGATGTAAAGATTATCGAGAAGAAATCTATTTCAAATATCGTTTTCCCACGTATAAAGATTAGAGTGCACACAAAAGGTATAAGAAAAAAGATGGAATCAAGGATGGAAGTGATGTTTAAACGATATATTAAGATAGACCCACAAAATAGATGAGATTAAATCGATTTAAGAATTCTGCTAGCCTTTCTCATCATTACAAGCAGGGGGCCCTTTTCTGTTAAATGTTGTCTCAAGAGGCGGTCGATTGTGTATCTAATCTGATCTCACGGCTAAATTTGTCAGGGACGTCAAAGTTGTGTTTATTCACACATAAATATGCGGAGATTACTCCAGATGTTAGCATGCCCATGTAACTAATATATCATTGATTGAATCGCTATAACTTAAGATTTTTCAGTGTATTTCTGTTCACTAGAACCAACAAATCAAACAGCAATTGAGAGTCAGTATTATTGTTGAATTTCATTCAAAATGGAAAACGTTTCTGTCCATCCATATTAATTCTTCGGTTTATAGGTATTCGTTCGCTCTCAACAATATCAATGTCCATTATCGCTCTTCTATCAATGTCCCCACTCTCATAACTATCAATGTCCCGCTATCATCACTATCAATGCCCCCATTCTCATCACTATCAATGCCCATGCTTGCTCTTTTATCAAAACCCATACATGTACTTCTATAAAAAGCGTTCTCTTGTTACAGAAACCAAGTATACATGCAGTTTTCATATTACAAGATAAGTTATTACTTTCTGAAATTCTATATTGCTGTAAGAGTTTGATGAGTTTCTTTTAAAACTCTCATTTTGGTAATCAAATTTTGAAATGTGAGCTGTGCATGTTTGGAGGAAGGACAATAATAACATATTGTTTCAGGTATGCTTTACAATTTGGAAACGAACTTGAAATGTAATTAACTTGTATATCAAACCTTGAGCAACCTTATACATCAGAGCAGGAGAAAATGTGAATTAGGGAACGACATTAAGACGTGGAGGAGAATCAGCTGCAGCTGCAAGAGTACAACCTCAAAATGAAATCATCAAGAGGAAAGGGCAGACTCTTTGTCAGCCCTTTGTCTAAGAAATGAGGAAATTAGAAGAACATTTGGAACAACACCTGCTATTAGATTCATTGCAAAACAGAGACTCAAATGGTTTGGCCACTTGGTGAGAATGAACCTGAATACACCAGCTGCAAGAGCGTACAACCTGAAAATGGAATCATCAAAAGGAAAGGGTAGACAAAGAAAAAGATGATATGATGGAGTTACAGACATCTTAAAACTCCACAATACCACAGCATATCAAGCGACCGAGCGAGCACTACCTAGTAAACTGATCATCAGGTAAACATGCTACGCCTAACGGCAAAAAAAGCAGAGAAGGACAAAGGATTAAAAGAAGAACAGGGAAGAATAAGCAGTTGTGAACCAAGTGGGGATGATTTTATTTTAGCACGGTTGAGTGACGATATCTGCACCGATGTGTTGCAACATAAATACAACAACGGAACTGTTAGCATGCAATATTCTCTAACTACCAAAAAAAAAAAAAATAACAGACAGTTATCTTCTTCTTTGAACACTCCATATCGACCACTTGTTAAACCATTCTGTGTGATATATATGAAATCTGAGCCTAAAAGCAAGTGTACGTTGTGCCAGTTATGCCCATACAAGTAGGCCAGTACATCCGATTTCTATGATGCTGTTTATTTACTAGGGTATCTTTCTTATGTCCTATATCAATCGCCTCTTACTACATGTCTTGTAGGTCGCAGGGGTACTATTCTTTGCTTCCCTTGCGGGCCCTGACACCACACGCGCGAAACAGAGGAAGTGAAAAATGCTATTTATGTAGAACACACATATCTTTTTATATTTCCAAAATATCTCAATTTTCTCTTTCTTATTTGTTGCATCAGCCAGTTTTCTTTGATTTTGAGTTCTTTCTGGATAGATCTATTTCTTCTCTGTCCAAGATATACGGACTCTTCTCTAATACTTATATTCAAAAGCACATATATGTTTTTCCACTGCTTTATTAAATGTCCATGCTTCACACCCATACGTTGCCACTGGGAATATGCAAGTTCTTTGTATTCTGATCTTTGTTTTCTTATCAGTTTCGTTCCATACTGTTTTGAGTTGTTTAATTTTTGTAAAGCCATGTTTGTTCTTCTTTTAATTTCCTTCATCCCATTTCCATCTGTTGTTAGCAGTGAACCAAGACATTCAAAACTGTTCGTATTTTCTACTTTCTATCCATTGATAAAAATATCATTTGTCATGTTCGTTTTATCTGTTGTCATTAATTTTTGTATAAATAAATATATCTTCTTCTTCTTCTTTTGTCGTCACACTACTACCGGGTTGTTGCCCAGTGTTGTGGTTTTTTTTTGTCTTGCGCTGTTCTGGTGGCTTGGGTGATTGTTATCTTTGCTCTTTCACAGGATTCTGCTACGCCTGATAATAAATATATAGGAAGAGAAAAGTCGAGACTTTACAAGATTGTCAAAATTACATTGTCTGGTTTTATTTGAAACCGATGATTTCACTTATATCTATCGTTTCTCAGATACAGAGGTCCTAAAAAGTGCTGCTCTCCCCAGCATCTACACAATCTTGATGTAGTCCCAGACAAGATGGGCAGGACATGTGGCTCGAATGCCAGATTGCAGAATACCCAAACAACTCTTTTATGGTGAGCTGCAAAGTGGTAAACGCTCACAGGGGGGCCAGAAAAGCGATTCAAAGATACACTCAAGAACTCGATGAAATCTTTTGGTATAGATGTCAACAATTGGGAGAATGCTGCTCAAGACAGATCAGCCTGGCGCACACTTCTTCGACACGGTTCTTCGGCCTGCGAGGCAGATAGAACAGCACGGATGGAGCAAAGACGTCAAAACAGAAAGGCACTAAAACTTCCCACAAGTGCAAGTATACCTTGCCCACACTGTACAAGAACATTTCAAGCCCGTATCGGGCTCACTAGTCATCTACGCACACACAGACAAACATAGCGCAACTACATTCCCTTGGATGAAAATTTGTGTGGTCATCATCACCCGTGATGGACGAGCATCATCGTTTCTAGGGTTCTTTGTGACGTAGAGGTTAGGTGTTCATCTCTAGTGCCAAAGGTATCAGGTTCGCTCCCTCGTAGATATTTTACCAATAGATGCTTGATCTCAGTGTAGGGGAGATCTAGTTCCTAGTCATATCGGAGACCGACGACATAACGTAGGTTCCGTGTTCAATATGATCAATTAAAATAACACTTCATAATTGAAAATCGATAAGAGCAGGCTGGAAAGACGCTTCCCGCGCATAATTCATAAGAAAAGATTAAAATCAAAATTCCTGCACAAATATCTACATCATCTTTAAAATTACATCGGATCCTCGCCGGTGCTACGGAGTTCGTGCACTGCAGCTGAGATCTTCCTGTAAGAAAGAGATCGGAGCGAACATGGGTTACTCACCGAAGTGCAATGATGATGTTCCTATCAATCAATTAATCTATCGTTTATTTGTTTCCATGTTAAAATTTTTGTGTAATTATTTTGGCCTCAGAGATTTAAAAAAAAATATTTCAACGATACTTTAATTTGACTATAACAATATATGTTTATTTATGTTCGTTTGACATAAAAAATAGCATCATAATTAGCTTAAGTGACATTATTATTAGCCCTGTCTAATATTCTAAGCCGAGTTATGTCTAAAACCCGAGTTAATAATATAGTGTTAGATAGATAATTCACTTTTTAAAGTGTAAACTCTTCGATATCTGTTAGGGGAGACTGAGCACCTATGGGTCTGCCCGGTGTGCAATGACGCCAGTTTAGTAACCAATTACCAATTTTGAAGTGTAGTTAGTCAAACAGTATGCCCGAACACAGAACTGCTAACACAGTGTCAGCAAGAGAATATGACCACAATCATTCCAAGAATACGCTGGAGATGGTAAGACATGTGTTACGCATATAAATTAACTCTTTTGTCAAGGAACAAATACAATGAATAGAAAATAAATTAAAACATAGATCTAATTGAGTATGATAACTGGAATAGATACCTTTGACAAAGGTCTACGACCGAAACGTTGTATTGTTCAACATGATCTTTCTACCGACATTTTACTTGTCACTGCCAAACCTGTACGTTGCCATTTTTATTATTTAATTATTTATATTTCGGGCTTGTTTATGTAATACTATATATATACGGGGTGGGGGTGGGGGTGTCTGGGGCGTAGATGTTAGGGTGCTATTCTCTAGTGTCAAAGGTACCAGGTTTGCTCCCTCATGGAACCATCTGGATTATTTTCCAGAGATCACTGATTTCAGTGTAGGCGATATCAAGTTCCTAGTCCTATCGGAAACGGACAATAAAACGTAGGTCCCGTGTTCAATGTGAGCACGTAAAAGAACCATTGACAGTTCAAAATCAAGAAGAGCAAACTGGACAAACCGCTGCCCAGGCAAACCTCATTAGAAAAGATTAAAAATAAAATTCATACAACAATATCTTTACCATCTTCAGAAATTATATCGAGGAACCCTGCTAGGAGTTCGTGCTCTGCAGCTGAGATCTTCCTGTGTAAGAAAGAGATTGGAGCACACATGGTTACTCACCGAAGTGGAGTGATGATAGCCCTAGCTATCAATCAATCAATCAATCAATCAATCAATCAATCAATCAATCAATCAATCAATCAATCAATCAATCAATCAATCAATCAATCAATACTATATATACGTCTCTTTGTTCAAAACAGTCCATGTTAGGTATGTAAGGTTACGCCGTCCTTAATGAGTGTTATAGAAAATTATTGAATATACATTTTAGCATCGTGATGCTGTCATTTCTTTGGACATATAAAGAGAGACGAAGGGCTGGAGAACACCATCATGGAAGGAGGCATCCCGGCGAAGAGGAGAAGAGGAAGACCACGGAGAAGATGGATTCAGGATGTAACTGATGGTTTGAGCATGACCGCTGCAGAGAGAAATCCAGAGAGACTGTCAATGTGACAAAGTTTGCTCAGCACAAGCTATTTAATGATGATGATGATGTTGCCGACCCTAAATAAAACGGGTTTTAACCATTTAGTAAATTAAATATGGAGCTATTGTTGCAATTCTCAAATTATATAACTAATTTGAAACTTAACCCAACTAACTCCAACTCTGTTGCTGTTTATTTAGCTTGACTTTGTCAGCTCAGCTTGAGGAGGGGAGACCCATCCAGAACAAGGGTTGTATTTTTAACAATTTAACAGAAAAAAACTAACAGACATATTGTCATACATTTTGGCCACATGTTGTCAAAGACATTGTTGTGATGATAAAATACTCACAAAATAGATGAGACTGCAGTAAAACTATTTGATTGGCAAAACACGTAATCACAAAGTATTGTAGTTTTACAAATTACAAAAACAGTGACAAAATACAGCAACGTTTCGACCAACAAGGCCTTTATCAAGCAAACGAACAGCAGGAGTGACAAATTTAAAAAAACAAATGGACGACCAAAAACAAACGCTTCTAATGACGTGATGATAAACAACGTTTAGCGTCTGTATTGTTATAATTTTTTTTTAAAAAAGTAATTTTCTTGAAAATATATTAAAAAAAAAAAACCTGCATCGTGCAGTGGATTTCACTAACATAAGATTTGCAAAGAATGTTAAACCAGCGTTTGATGTACATTTCACCCATAGCTATAGCATGAACCTCTCAAAAATGTATAACCCAATTGTTTTTGTACATATGGCTCTTGTTATAAAACCTTTCCAAATAAAAAAAAATTCAAATTAAAACAGCAATATCTCTGCTTATTTACAATTTAGACAAAAAGTGGAGGTTCATGCTATAATAATGAGTGATATGTGCATCATATGCTAGTTTGGCATTCTTTCCGCTTCTTATGCTAGTAAAATCTATTCCCCGATGAAAGGAGGGTTGAACATATTTTCAAGAAAATTTACTATTTAAAAAAAATTATTTAAAATGCATAAACTAAACGTTGTTTAGTGTACAATGACTTTGGCAACATGTGGGTAAATTATATAGCAAAACACGTAATCACAAAGTACTGTAGTTTTACAAATTACAAAAACAATGACAAAATACAGCAACGTTTCGACCAACAAGGACTTTATCAAGCAAACGAACAACAGGAGTGACAAATTAAAAAAACATATGGACGACTACATACAAACGTTTCTAATGAAAATCTGGGAATAAAAACGAACAACGAAATAAATGTAACACAAAAAACACACATAAAAAACTAGAAATAGAAAGGAAGAGAAACAATGAAAAATCTAGTAAATATATAACTTGAATACATGCAACATATGCCCATATAGATTACAAGGCATGGGAAGATAAAGTACTAAGAAGCATATGAATGTAATACGTTGAGCTCACGTGGTCGCAAGGTACCATACAACGAAATCAACCGATTTTCCAGAGCAAATCGACTGCGGTCATCCGAGGAACATGATCGTATGGCTGTGACCTGGACATCGTGAGCTCCTAAATGGCCAATCAAATAGTTTTACTGCAGTCTCATCTATTTTCTAAATTATATGACAATATGTTTATTTTTTTTTTCTGTTAATTTTTTGAAAAAGACAACCCTTGTTCTGGGTGAGTCTGTCATCTTAACTTGCAAAGATAGTAAACAGAATAAAATATTATACCGTTTTAAATCTAAAATAAAATATAGTTAAAACAAACGTGTAACTCTTAACACTACAATAGCATTGTACAATATGATCTTTCTCCCGACACTATGTTTGCACTGTCAAACCTGGACGTTAAAAAACAGAAGAAAAATAGTCACGACAGAGGTGAAGTGTTTACGCATAGCGCTGGGTGTTTCAAGAGTAGACCGTTCTAGGAATGAAGCCATCAGGAAAAAAGTGGACACAAAATCTGTACTGAATTTCTTCAAGAAAAAACACATTTAATATATTAAATATGTTCTGATATGTTCTAATATATTAGAGATATTCTGTCACATAAGAGGATAATCTCTCTCTCGCGATCACCGCCCAGACGGATGTACCAGACCGATGTACCAGACCTCTCCAGAAATTCTATTCATGTGGAAATTTGATTCATGCAGCCTTAGCATTGGTGTGCTTTACGTAACATCTTCAGCACCATTATTAGCGCTGGTGCTTATCCTTTGGCAATGTGTTCGGTTTCAGCCAGCGTTTACTCAGTTCGCTCTCCGTTCTGTAGCCATCTAGTGTTTTTACGATGTGGGGTAGCTAGCCCCACTCCCAATCCCCTCAGTCGTCTCTTACGACATGCATGGCAGGTTACAGTGGTTCTATTCTTTACACCCCAATTTGGGCCCCGGTAACCACTCGGGCGAGCAGATAATCAACAGACAGTGCGTTTCAAAGGGCATCGCTACTCATGTACAGTGGGTACTAAGTAAAGGTGGACCACAGAGATAACAGTGGCAGTTAAAGAAGATACCACGTGCAAAGCGCCCACATATGTTCATTATAGAAATCTTATCTTATCCTGACATTGCAATTCAATCTAAGATTAAGTAAAAGTAAGAAAGAAAGAAATAGTAATTTTCCTGTTTGTTATGTTAAACTTCTGTGTTAATCTTCAACCAATCACAAGACTAGAGTTTTATATGTATATGTTCAAAATAAAAAATAAAATATTAGCACTACATTTGTAATGTAAGGTGAACACAAAATGTGAAGGAATCTGGAGGATAAGAGAAAATGAACGGTATTTTTATTTTAAAAGAAAAAAACGTAACTTTCAATCATTGGGAATTAGTTCTCTTCGCTTGAAATTTGAAGCTGTGGTTTTTTAATGAGGAAGTAATACGCAGTCAAGAATGTGCAATGAATAAGATTCTGCTGTTCTGTTTTTTATGTTCTTCAGATCTCCAGTTCTCCAATTCTTGCAGTTCTACAATTTTTAATTTCAAACTTCTTCAAAGTCTCCAATTTTTCCAGATTAAAAGTTCTCCAGTTCTATTCGTCCTGCCACCTGCCGAGAGTATAGCACAAAGCACGAACTCCGTAGCTGCAGCAACAATCTTAGGGTTATCTGAAAAAAACTGCACTAGCAAAAAGAAAGACGCGGATTCGAACCCACGACATCTATTACGCAAGGCAAAGGCGTAACCACTTAGTCACAGAGCCATCTTACAAAAATGCCACGTTAACGTTTGTCATAGGAGCTATCGAAATCGAGTTCACTTGAACAAGTTATACACACAATAAAAAGTGTCTTAGTATTACATACAATAAAAAGTGTCAAGTACTTCATACAAGAAAACTGGGTAGTACTACATACAACAAAACTGGATAGTACTACATACAACTAAACTGGATAGTACTACATACAACAAAACGTTTCTAGTACTACATGCAACAAAACTGGATAGTACTACATACAACGAAAGTGGGTAGTACTACATACAAGAAAACTAAATAGTACTACATGCAACAAAACTGGATAGTACTACATACAACAAAACTGGATAGTACTACATACAACTAAACATTTCTAGTACTACATGCAACTAAACTGGATAGTACTACATACAACGAAACTGGGTAGTACTACATACAAGAAAACTAAATAGTACTACATATAACAAAACTGGGTAGTACTACATATAACGTAACTGGATAGTACTACATACAAGAAAACTGGATAGAACTACATACAACTAAACTGGATAGAACTACATACAACAAAACTGGGTAGTACTACATACAACAAAACTGGGTAGTACTACATACAAGAAAACTGGATAGAACTACATACAACAAAACTGGATAGTACTACATACAACAAAAAGTGTCTAGTACAAGTTAAATGGAGTGATTTCTTTTCTAACAACACAGTGAGAGATAGAACACACCAACAACTCGTATCAAATATTATAAGGAAACGAAGGTGGAAATATTTAGGTCATGTTCTTAGATTAGACGAAAAGAGACTAAATTAACAAGTTCTTACGTGGTCACCAGTTGGGAAAAGAAAACGTGGAAGACCTAAGACCACTCTTCGAAGAACAATCCTACAAGAAAGTAAACTATTGGAATGTAAAACCATATGAGATCTCCAACTGCTAGCAACGAACCGCATTATATGGAGATCTAAAACCTCTGCCTTATGTGTCGCCTTTGGCACGAAAGGAACAAACTAGCTAACTGCATACAACAAAAAGTGTCCAGTACTACATATATTTCTAGATGTACACCTACCCCTGAATAAAAACCTATACAAAACTTAATATAAGACAACAAAGTACACATATACCAGACCAACAAATTCATCAGACATACTTAATTTTCAACTTTTCAAATGAAATTTCCCGGAACATTTTGCACAGATGAAATACAAATGAAATCAGATTAAAACAGATTGATTGTGTGACATTAAAGTGAATGTCCTGTCGGTTTTCAATGTACTTTGGTCAACATTTTATTCTGAGCTGCATTCAAGTCTTTGTGGAGAAATAAGTTTAATGAAAGGGGTTAATGCATTTAGATAGTAATGTTTCTAGATGTGCAACTAACGAAAAATAAAACCAGGATGCTGAAGAGAAATGTGAGGAAAAAAGTAATGGAGATGGAACCAGTAGAATAGAAATAAAATACAAGTAAATTGTGTGGTAGATGAAATTGTCGAGAATATATTGAAAGTGGTTTTAAAGAAATTTATTTTCTGAGAATAAATATGTTAGTATTGAAAGACGGAGATTCAAATAGTGTGTCAGTTGATTATATTATAGTTATAATGACTGTAGTAAAACTATGTGGGAATTGGGAAACAAGTAAAAGCAATGTACTCCAGTTTTACAAAGTACAAAAATAATATACAGCTCATCATCAGGTGCCGTCTCCACATCGAAGTTGGCTGCAATGAATCTCCAGCATCCTCTGTCTTTCGCCTTGGTGTTGCACACAGCCAGACTGTAACCTGTCCATTTCTTAAAGTTTCCTTCCCACTTATCTCTCGGTCTTCCTCTTGCTCTTCCCCCTCAACTTTCCCTCTAGTAAATATTTTATCATGGTGTCATGTCTTTTATGTGCCCAAAATACTTTACTTGTCTGAATTTTATTTCTCTTAATAATTGTTTCTTCATGCCTAGTTTTCCTAAAACTTGTTTATTTGTCTGTTTTTCTGTCCATGAAACTCTGCCTATTCTTCTATATATCCACATTTCAAATGCATCAATTCTGTCTTCTAACTGCTTGTTCATTGTCCATGTTTCCGAGCCATACATTAATATAGGATATATATAGTATTTACGTATAATATACAGCTAGGTTTCTACAAAAAGGTCTTTATCAAGCAAATACAACAGAAGTGAAGAAATTCAGACTTGTGTTTACGGTAGACATGAAATATGCAATCAGACAATACATCTCTAGCGGCCCTAAAATAAAAATATGGGACAAAACGAAAAATAAAATAAATGTAAAAAAACTAGAAATAAAAAAAAAAAATAAAACAATAATAATAAAATATATACATAGCATATATACATATAACATATACATTATGGGTCATGAGAAGAGACAGTATAAAGAAGCATAGGAATGTAGTGTGTTGAGTCCATGAGGTCGTAAGGTACCATATACAGATTTAAAAAAAAAAGATTTTCTAGAGCAAATCGACTCCGATAATCAGAAGAACATGACTATGACCTGCATCATACTCGTAATGCTCGCCGGAATGGCAAGGTGCACTAGTGATAATTAAAGCAAGTATTCAAGCAAAAATCAGTCGGAAGTACAACCCCGTGCTGGAAATCCCATGCGCAAGATCGCATAATGTGACGATCTGTAACAATACAAGAAGAACTCTCGTAGCTGAGAATCGCCGGGGAGTTTAGGCGCAGAGAAATCTAGCTGTGCGAAAAGACAGAACACCCCCATGTTTAACTTTGATCATGTATGCCCCCACCTGTGGTAGGGGATTGTGTTTGAGGATTGGGTTCTACAGTCACCTCAGCACTCACAAGACAGTTGCAGCAGCACACGTCTAAGGCTGTTGTCATCATTGTTTGCGATGAATGACTATCACATTTGTCGACATGACTAAATCGGAATTCATAAAAGACGAATGAAAAAACATAAAAATAAATAGGCATTTCAAATTTATAAGCAACATTACCATAACATTTGTTCAAAATGTTAGCTTCTCTACTAAGTATAAAATATATAACATGACTGATCAGGGCCGTGCTGTGTTATGATACAGAGAGGTGGCCGCATCAAGCAGACCGTAAGGGGGCGGCATAAGCAGCGATATAAAAATTACAAGTGAAGGTTATTTTAAAGAAAAAACATTTAAGAGGCGGCATTTCGAAGACTTGCATCATACTGAGAAAATATACCGCACGGTTCTGTGACTGATGTCTGTTCTTTTTTAAAGTACTATTTTACTCAGTTTCACTCTCAAGTACCTCATTTGTTAATATCCAAACGATATCTTTTTTCTTCAGTGAAGAAAATTAAAAAACAAAAACTGAACCAAATATGATGTATGTTTTATATTGAACTATTGTTGCTAACATTTTCCGAAAGTTGGGATTGCAACATCGATAATTTATCGCTTGCAGCGGGGGTTAAAAACAAAACTATATCGGTGATATTTTCATTAATTACACCGCCCCCCCCTCTAATTGTCCAAATAGTGCAACGTCACGTTGAGAAACATTTCTTTACATCGATAGATGACAAGGAAAAAAGGGGAGGGTATTAACGTTTTGATCCTCTCACGAGAATTTTGGTCAACATTAAAACTGACCTGACTTATTACCCTGGAATTAGTAATATGGTGTTAGGCCCGTATTTGTCATTATTGACACGGTTGGTGATTGGTCAAATCATGCCTTCGTCTTTATTTCCCAGTGTTTTCTTGTACCAACGACAACAACGATGGGTGATGTGATCAACATTATACCTGCGTCATTTATTTCCCGTGTTTTCTAGTACCATCGGTCAACGATGGATGATTTGGTCAACATTACACCTGCCGCTTTTACTTCCTAGTGTTTTTCTAGTACCATCGGTCAACGATGGGTGATTTGGTCAACATTACAACTGCTGCTTTTACTTCCTGGTGTTTTTCTAGTACCATCGGTCAACGATGGATGAT
Source organism: Arion vulgaris (assembly GCA_020796225.1). Taxonomy (NCBI): domain Eukaryota; kingdom Metazoa; phylum Mollusca; class Gastropoda; order Stylommatophora; family Arionidae; genus Arion; species Arion vulgaris. The sequence continues at coordinate 64,063,433 of CM036758.1, read as the reverse complement.
TTGGTCAACATTACACCTGCCGCTTTTACTTCCTAGTGTTTTCTAGTACCATCGGTCAACGATGGGTGATTTAGTCAACATTACACTGCCGCTTTTACTTCCTAGTGTTTTTCTAGTCACATCAGGTAAACGATGGGTGATTTTGTCAACATTACACCTGCCGCTTTTACTTCCTAGTGTTTTTCTAGTACCATCGGTCCACGAAGGCCAAATGGTCAATATTACGCCGGCCTCCTTTAACTTACCATCATTTTTCTGATACCAAAATGAAGCTAAGTATATCTGAGAGCCGTTGCGGTTGAAAAAATTATATTACAATGTGGCATGGACCACAGGACCACGCCCCAAGCTAATGCACTATCAACTATGCTATACAGACATTGAAGAACAACACGAGAGTACCTCAAACCAAATCCGTCACATGTAGCTCAGAGCCATTTGCACCCTCCATTCCGACCAACGCCTTGCAACCAAAATGTAACCATTAAAATAAACACATTATCCCGAGTTGAGGAGGCCATGTTTAACGCGACAAAACATACCATTTGATAATGGCTGTTGTATGTCGCATAGCAATAAAATAGGTCGGAAGTTCTCACCAAATATTTGAACAACCCCCGTAGTACAGTGGTTCTTAAACGGGGGTATCCATACCCCATATCTCGTAATACGACAACATTTCATATCAAGCACTCTTGTTTTTCTCAGGGATATATTTTTTTGCGATCCAGAAGCACTTGAGCTTTTCAGCTCTTCGGCTCGGTGCCATGGACATTGTAACGCTTCGGTTCGGTGCCACGAACACCGTAAATCTGGGAATCTGTGTCTTTTCCTGCCATCCCGCGGAATTGAACCCGTACACACAGAGGGATAGTCACCCGTAGTCCAACGCGCTACGAACACGCTGGTCAGACGGGCTTCTCAGGGATATCAAAACCTCTACTCTATCATTTCGTGTGTTAAATTAGGGAAATGATTTTTATAATCAGTTTTGTTTATCACTCTCTAATAATCAAAATCAATCAATCAATAATCAATCAATTAATCATTCAAATTATAAATCAATCAATCAATTAAGTAGTCAATAAACCAATCAACAACCAACCCAAAAATCAATCAAACAATTAAATATAAATATATAAACCAATCAACAAATAAGTCAGAAAATAAATAAATCTGCCAATCAATAAATTATCCAATCAAATAATCAATCAGTCACAAACCAAGCGAATCAATAAATCAATTATCCAACAAAACAATCGAACAATAAAACAAAAAAAAACAATTAATGCATTCAATTAATCATTCAACCAATCAAACATCCAATAAATCAGTAGAACACCCACTCAATCAATAAAACAGATAAGAAACAAAAACTAAATAATGCAATCAAACAAAAATTCAATTAATAAATGTATCAATCCTTCTCACTCACTCCCTTACTCACAAACCCGCTCCTACACCTACACACACACATACCTCTCTTAATCTCACACCCACACTGGCACTGACTGACTGACTCATCAACACACTCACTCACCTTCTCACACACACACTCATCCACCAACTCACTTGCACACTCTTATTTCACGATTTGCTCACACACTACTGATTACTGACTGACTGACTGACTCACTGACTGACTGACTGACTGACTGACTGACTGACTGACTGACTGACTCACTCACTCACTCACTCACTCACTCACTCACTCACTCACTCACTCACTCACTCACTCACTCACTCACTCACTCACTCACTCACTCACTCACCCCACCACCTCGCTCGCTCACTCATTCATTCACTGACTCAATGATTACTACTGACTCTGACTCACTCACTCACTCACTCACTCACTCACTCACCCACCCACCCACTCACCCACCCACTCACTCACTCCCCCTTACTCACTCCCCAATCACTATATAATAAATACAAAGTTATTTATATTGACGGAAAAAATGTGTCAATTCTAATCCACACTTCACTAAAAAAAAAATCTAACAAAATTGTCGTTCCCTTGACAGCAATCTCTACTACCTTCTCCTACTTTATCTAAAGTATGACACCCAAAATAGTAATGTAACTAACTATACACACAGAAACGTAGCTTCAATCGTATTTACTCTCCCACATCATGCTTCGCTCTGGTCAATTTCAGAGCTGTCCGTGCTAACCAAAAGCTACAAGCAATGTCGGTAGTTTGAGCAAACAGATCAAGAATACTGGAATGATTCTAGAAGTCTGGAACCAGCAAGCGATCGAGTCTTGAATTGTCACCTTGAGTAGACTTGAATAGAACGAAAGACGTGCATCAGCATGAATTTTGTGACTGTGAAGCCAGAGTTAAACTTAATTTAGGCAGGAAATCAAGCAGAACATGTCGTTTTATTTGACAAGACTCTGCAATTATTCTAATTTGAACTGCAGGAGACGCCCATTTGATTCCAGGAAATTACAAATATGTGACAGAGTGAGATCATTTCGTGGACGGTGTCAGTAACTTAGTGTTTACCACTCCCACACACATACACATATATAAAGACACACGCACACACATATTATCTCTCTCTCTCTTTATATCTCTCCTAGACACACACATATAAGCAACTACAAACTCTTACAGTGACAATGATCTTCCACACAAACACACACACATATATATATTTTTACTCTTTTTTCCGATCCAGAAACACTTGAGCTTTCAGCTCTTCGGCTCGGTGCTATGGACATCGTAACCCTTCGGTTCGGTGCCACGAACACCGTGAATCTGGGGAACCTGTGACTTTTCTGCCAGCCTGCGGAATTGAACCCGCACACACAGAGGGCTAGTCACCCGCAGTCCAAAGCGCTACGAACACGCTGGGCAGGCGGGCATACACATATATAAAGACACACACAAACACACATTCTCTCTCTCACTCACTCTTTCTCTCTCTAACACACACATTTCCACATATATAAAAACACACATTCTCTCTCACTCGCTCCTAACACAATATAAGATACTACCAACCCTTACAGTGACCAAGATCTACCACACAAATACACATATATAGGGGTACGCACATTCTCTCTCACTCTCTCTCTCTCTCTCTCTCTCACACACATTTCCACATATATAAGGACACGCACATTCTCTCTATCTCTCTCTCTCTATCTCAATCACACATATAAGAAACTACCAACCCTTACAATAACAGAGATTCTTCTTCTTCTCTTCCACCATTGACTTCTTTATAGAAGTGTTGGAGGTGAAACGTAGTGATCTTGTGTGTGCTTTTTAAAGGCACTTTGTAAGCTGATATTCATGTTCGTAAGGCTGTTCTTGATGCCGTCGCTCCATCTTTGCGTGGTCTTCCTCTTGCCTTGTACTCATTATACTCATAATAACAGTGATGCTGTTAGAACTCTATTTTCGCAATTCACGTAATTACAAAGTACTGTAGTTTTACAAATTGCAAAAACAATGACAATACAGCAACGTTTCGACCTAACAAGGCCTTTATCAGACCTTTTTCGCAATTGAGATGGCTTGGGTTCGTTTACCTTCTAAATTATAGTGACTTTGACGAAGATTTGAATATAGAAACCTTACATACTGATTGCTTCTGAAGTCGGGAGTAAAACTCGTCTGAACAGAGAGGGACACAGTTTAGAAAAAAAGAAAGTAAGCCTTCACGCAAAAAAGTCAGAGACGCTAAATTAAGCACTATGATGACTACGCTTGAATTCATTGGCGGGTGATCGAGAAAACAAATTTGCTGATTGAGACAAGTATTATCAATATAAGAGAACCCTGTGTGGCGCTGGGGCCTGCATGAGAAGCAAAGAATAGTACCACTGCAACCTACAAAGCATGTCGTAAGAGGCGACTGATGTAGGACCTGGGAAACTACCTAGTAGATAAAAGCTCGCAGAAATCGGATGTTGTGGCCTACTTTTAGGCGAATAACTGGCACAGCGTACAATCGCTCTTAGGCTCAGATCACATACAAGCCACACGAGTGATTTACTAGTGGTCGATATGGAACATTCGAAGAAGAAGAACATTTAAGAGAAGACTGTGGTAAAAATATGTAGCAATGCTGGAACACGTATAAACAAAGTACTAAAGTACAAATAATATATACAACGACGTTTCGACCAAAAAATCTTTATCAAGTAGAGGATACAGGAGAAACGAAGAAATTCAGACTTCCTATACAGCAGACATAACATACACAGTCAGAAAATAAAATCCCTAATTGACTTAGATAAGGGATAATTGAGATTATTTGGGTTAGTTTACCTTCTAAGTCATAGACCAAGATTACTTTCTGAGAGTAGTGCACAAAACACGAACTCCGTAGCTCCGACAACAATCCTAGTGGTCTTTGAAAAAAAAAATGCATTCGTGAACAAAACGGTGCAGTCTGGAATAGAACACACGATCTTCGGGAACGTAAGGCAACGATCTAACGACTTAACCACAGAGAACCTCACTTAACTTTCTCAACTTATTTTCATCTTGTATTGTTCAACAAAACAAAAATAATGTATAACATTCTTTCTTGTTTGTTTTCTTCTATGTCTTGTTAAATGTACACAGTCGTAAGACGATTTGATAATTAAAAAACAACATGAAAATGAAATTTAAATCGTCACATTTGCTTTACAGGACTTGGCCATCAACCACAGTAAAAAAGTCGTCGATTTTTCTAGGCACCACTTATACGTTCAGTAGTTTGCCAGGTGACGCCTGTGGCGAGGGATAGCGACTCGGTATGTTAACCCCGACGTTCTGAGTTCGAATCACGATGCGGACTATTTGGTTGTAAATTGTTTCGCGTGGATTTTTACAAAAGGACGATGGCACCACCCGTTCAGTAAGCAATGGCAAACTACTGAACGTAATAATGCCTAGAAAAATCACAAACAGCGTTAAAAAGCTGGGGTTGATTCGCAAAGTTCTGTAAAGGATATGCAGTTAAATTTAGTTTGCCATTACTTTCTGAACGGTGAGGCCTATTTTTACCGTTCTTTTCCAGGGTAACGAATGTGCTTACAAACTGTCCGTCCCGGAGTTTGAATCTGGTAGGCTTGGGTTGTGAACGAACTCACTACAACGCGACAGACGACCACGAAAAAAAGAACATTAGTGGTCATTATACAATTATCAATATCTTCAAAGAACATGTCTCAAAATGACACATCCCACGTTCAACGAAGTGTTTAATGATCTTTACATGTTTGACACTTCTCGAAAATATTTGAATTGGGTTTATAAAAAAAATAAGGCAGGGATTGATAGAAAACAAATACATGTTACCAGAATACATATTTCAATCAGTGAATCGTTGGTAGATGTAAATAACATTATGGTAATCTGTAACGATGAAAGTAGTGGTAATATATTCATATGTTTTTGGAGATATTTATAAAGGTCGTTGCATACAAGTTCTGAAGCCCAACAAATGTCACTCATATTGTTTTTCTTTCATTTCCTGATAATAATATAGATGTTATTATGGAACACTAAAATCATCTTAAAGTTAACCTTTTCCAACAGAATTGTCCCTTGTAAGACATCAATGTAAAGAGAATTAGGTAACAGCTCAAATCCATAAAATTGATTGTGTTACAGGAACTAAAAAAAGTATAGATGTGAAGGATTTAATTATTTGCAAAATTCATGACAAATATTATTTAAAAATGCGTGCAAAATATTTTACCATCTTCTAAATTACACAGATGACCCTCGACGGTGCTACGGAGTTCGTGCAATGCCGCTGAGATCTTCCTGTGTAACAAGAAGAGATCGGAGCACACATGATTACTCACCGAAGTGCAATAATAATGGTCCTATCAATCATTCAATCAACTAATCAACCAATCAATCAATGCACGGTTTTTTTTTACCACATATGGTTACGTTCCTCTCCGCAGAAATTGACCAGCTATCTGCTGAGAGTATTGTACAAAGCACGAACGCCGTTGCTCCGAAAAACAATATTTCTATATTTCTCCTCACATATAGGCCTCACCGTTCAGAAAGTAGAAATATTCAGCATTTCTATTATAAAACAAAAAAAAAAAAAAAAACCGTACGAGGCCATCCGGATTCGAATCCATGACCTTCACAACGCAAGACAAATAACTCAGCCACTTAGCCACAATGACTTGCAATGGAAAAATAACAAACTGTTAGAAACAAGTACTACACCATGCCCCATTCGAATCGTTGAATTAAAATTAAAAAAACAGTTTAAATGTTAATGATAAGTTAAAGATTTTTCATTCAGTTGCTAAAGAAGAAATTCAGTAGACATCAGGAATAAAGTGGGTACAACATCTGTACGGAACTTCATCAAGAAACAACGAATTAAATGATACGGTCAGATAAACAGATTACCAAATCACACTTCGTTCCGGGGCATATGGGTGTCGTTGGCAATGGCTCTGCTACAATATCAGAGGGCCAGCCAATGGATAGAGCTGATATTTTGAATGCCCTCATAGAGTGTGGCCGCAAAGAAGATTTTCATTTAAACCAATCCACGTCAACTACTAGATTGCAGGAGCTGGGTTTGAAGATTGGAGTAGCAAGAAAAGAACAGCATAACAGGTACGTGAATAGGCTTATCAATCAAAATCGAACTGGTACGGTCAGTCGCTGGACGCTGTTGGAGATATTGCGAAGGAGATAGGAGCATCCATGGACATGTCTGGAGTGCAATGAAGATATTCCAAACAGAAACTGACACTGAAACAGATTACCAACAGACAGTGAGCCCCAAAGAGCGCTGTTACTCCGTCACAGCGTACACAAAACAAAATACCATCCATGCAAAGGTGGTGCTCAGAGATAGTAGATGCGACGATATACACTGTTTATGAAGCTCACACAAATGCCAGTTCTACAAATCTCTTATATTTGCGTTGTGAGGCAAAACAGTATTGGAGATAAGAAAAGAAAGAAAGGTAAAGGAAACAAGTGTGAGAAAGTTAGATTTTGCGTTCAGTAAGCATTTCACATTTACTGTGGATTTTTTAAGACAGTGTTTATAACCAGCACCCAAAACTCAGTCCTTAGTAGTATGTTATTAAAAAGTTAATAACATTGCTTTCTGAACGGATGGTACCATCATCCTTTTGTAAATATCCACGCGAAACAATTTGCAACCAAACTGTCCGCAGCGTGTTCGAACTCAGAACGTCGGGGTTAATAGACCGAGTCACTATCCCCTAAGCCACAGACGTCACCAGTATGTTATTATCACAAGCTATTCAGGTTACAGTGTTACTACTAATAAAAGCTATCAGAGTGCACAAAGTTCAATTATAGGTTTCGTTTTAGCGTTCAGAACTTTCGTTCTATTGAAAGTAGCTTCCTTTCGACGTCCACCACTTCCAGTCATATCAGTCAGTGACTCTGGTAGCTCTTCTGTGCCCGTGAATATGTTGTCTTTGTTGCTGTTTTTGTAACATAAGGTGGTTTACAAGATGGTATTGTTAGTCGCAAACAAAAGCCTCTCAATCTAGATGATCAGTAAGTCCTAATTAGTCTTATAACTCCTCAGGGGCCAATTCGGTCTGTGTGGCCCTGTCAGAATCATAGGTGTCCGCTCAAATGTTATAGTCCATTGTATCATTTGAGCACGCAAGCCTCTCCCTACCAACAAGGTAATCTTCTAATGAAGGAGACAAAAGTTGATAGAGTAAGTTTAAATCCTATCAAGACCCGTCTGCCCAGCGTGTTCGTAGCGCGTTGGACTACAGGTGACTATCCCTCTGTGTGCGATGTACGAAAATCAACAAATCTGAGGTAGTCAGACTGGATCAGATCAATCTGAGAAAATCGTTAGGGTGGCTGCGGTAATACTGAGAAATGTTGCTCTATCGCCTATCCCTCTGTGTGCGAGTTCAATTCTGCGGATGGCAGAAAAGCCACAGATTTCCGAGATTTACGGTGTTCGTGGCACCGAACCGAAGGGTTACGATGTCCATGGCACCGAGCTGAAGAGCTGAAAAGCTCAAGTGCTTCTGGATCGGAAAAAAAAAAAATTCCTAGCAAGAGTTTAAGCATACAAACTTGGTATAGGGAAGTTTAAACTGTATTTTTGCCCGTGTTTGCCGGGACTCGCAGGGGGAGCAATGAATAGTAACACTGCGACCTAAACGGCATGTTGTAAGAGACGACTGAGGTAGGAACCTAGAGAAGCTTCCCTAGTAAATAAAAAGCTTCACTTTTTGAACAATTGTTATAAATAGTAAACAACTTGTTATAATTAACTTAACTTCTTGTTAAATTAATTTTGGATGGATTAGCGTAATGCTTAAGTAAATAAGAATGTTGTGGTTCAATCTCACTTTCGACGTTCCATACGTGAAGAAATGAGCTGGCACCCCTACCTGCCGTACATTTGGTCCTAAAATTGTGGATTGACAGACACTTTATACACACAGTTTCGAAAAGGCTACTGGAAATTTTGTACAATTTATTTTTGTTAATAAACAATACTTACTTGAACATCTTATACTTAACACGTAAGCTGTTGTTTCATCTCTTATGTTGAAACACAGAATCTTATCGCATGTGTTTGTGCAAACACTGTTGGATCGAATCTGACCTGTTTATTCTGTGTTCTTTAGACGATGCTGTTTATTATAGTCACGACTTAGTGAGGCTTATTTTTTGGGAGAGCTAGCTGGTGGTGTTCTTAAAAACGCTCGTCTGCAGGGCTAGATAATGGGTGTCGTAAGAAATTAAGAACAGGGTTAAGAACGTATGATAGAGTTACAAACACGGATCTGTGGATAAGAACAGGACAGGAACCTATGATGATACAGGTCAAGAGGAGAAGATGGCGATGGATAGGCCATACCTTGCGGAAGACACAGTCGAGTGTCACTAGACAGGTGCTCGAGTGGAACCCGCAGGGAAAACGAAAAGAGGACGCCCTAAGCAGACTTGGAGACGAGGTCTTATTGAGGAGCTGAAGAGTGCTAAATTGACCTGGGAGACCATAAAAAGAACAGCCAGAGACCGAGAAGAATGGCGAACAACTGTTGAGGCCCTATGCTCCACGAGGAGCGGATTAATGATGAATGATAATGATGAAGAAATTAAGGTTTTTGGCTCTAATCCTGTGTTTTGTAATTTGTTTTTTCCGGATTGCCCTAACACTTGTTCATTGTATATTTGTTGATACTATACCGGCGCTTCCCCTAGGGCATTAAAATTCATTATTCTCTATACCTAGTGGAGTCAATTGTTATACTTAATTTAACAACTAAAGATATAGAAGGCAAGTTGAATGCATTTGAAAATAGATGTCTGCGGGAAAAATGAATATAAAATGAAACGAATTCAGGAGAAGTGATGAAATCAGAGACATGTCTGGTCAACCACTAGTAACAACTGTTATAAGAAAGAGAAGATGGAGATTTGTTGGGCACACCTTGAGGAGAAATGATCAACGAATATCAATGCAGGCATTGAAGTGGGATGCAAAGGGTTCAAGAAAGAGAGACGACCTAAGGAGACCCTGAAACGAACTTTGCTGAGAGAGGCAAGAAATATCGGTCTCAGTTCAATGGATGAGATTGAGCGAGTTGTCCAGGATAGAGCTGTATGGAGAAATTACTTGCAGGCCCTGTGTAACGTATAACGGTACAAGAGGAATTATTATTATTATTATTATGCTTTGCTGAACAGTGTTATACTTTGCGTGGCAACTTCTTTAACTTGGTTGAGCAATTAATTTGTGCTTTTTCGTTTGTATTATTTCGACTATTCAACATTGACTTGTATGATGTTGGTGAGAATCGAAGAATCAAGACTCAATAAAGAAGATTTGAAAATGTAACAATAGGAAAAAAATGAAAGAAAATGAAAATGAAAAACAATGCATTTGGTGAGAAAAAACGGACCAGTCAGCAACTTGTCATGACAAGAGATTAAGAAATCAATTGTTAGTTCAGACATAGTGCGGGAGAGTGCACTTGCATTTTTCTCTTTATTTTATAATGGTGAAGTAAATTTTTATGGAAAAGTGGCGCATAATTAAAATGCACGTTTGACATAAAGACAGATTTGAAAAAAAACCAAACTGACTTTTAGAAATTTGCTTGAAGAATTATTTTTCACGTAGAATTAGCAGATTTTGTGAAATTTAGTTCAATCTGTTACAGGACACAAAGCCTTTTGAAAAGAGACTCAGGGATGAGATGAAAGACAAGAGGAAAATGCGAAGACTCAGAAGTTATCACAATAAAACACTTGTCAACTAAACGTCTGTGAAAGTAAAGACAAAATATGCCAGATATGTATATTTACTTTCATTAACGTTCCCATGTCGGTTCGACTCGACTGTGTTTTTCTTCAGAATAAGTTGATTAACTACTTCGCCCGAGTGGTTACCGTGGACCAAATTGGGGTATAAAGAATAGAACCACTGTTACCTGCCACCCATGTCGAAAGAGGCGACAAAGGATATTGGGAGTGGGACTATCTACCCCACACCGTAAAAAAACACTCGATGGCTACAGAACGGAGAGCGAACCAAGTAAACGCTGGCTGAAACAGGAGACATCGCCGAAGGATAAGCACCAGAGCTACAAATGGTACTGAAGATGTGACGCAAAACACACCAATGTTAAGGCTGCATGAATCAGATTTCCACATGAATAGAATTTATGGGAGATCTGGTACATGGGTCTGGTCAGTGATCGCAAGAGAGAGAGAGAGATAGATTAACTACTTGATTAAATGATATCCACTTGAGCAATTTAATATACTTTTGTTGGTCTGTTCTGAGTTCTCTGAACCTCATTGTGATAATGATCAAGATCAAAAGTGTATGTCTACTCCACTATATACATATTTCTTTTCTTTTTTTTCGATCCAGAATCACTTGAGCTTTCAGAACTTCGGCTCAGTGCCATGGACATCGTAACCCTTAGTTCAGTGCCACGAAAAACGTAAATCTGGGGAACCTGTGGCTTTTTCTGCCATCCCACGGAATTGAACCCGCACTCACAGAGGCTAGTCACCCGCAGTCCAACGCGCTACGAACACGCCGGGCAGGCAGGCACTCTATACATATACATTTGAGGGTTTCTGTTGGTGAAGTGGTTAGAACGTTTGTTTTGCTTTCTGAAACTCTTAGGTTCAAATGCCAGCAACGTTGTTCAGTTAACACGTGCAGTTTTTCCTAGAGATATCTAAACCTGTTTTCAAGATGTAAACCTGTCTTCAGGATGTAAACCTGTCTTTCTGAGATATCTAAACCTGTTTTAGGAGCTACCAAGTGTGTGCTTTGTGCAACACTATCGGTAGGTTGTGTGACATTTGTGCCGAAAGGAAATGAGTTTTATTGGGAAACCCTGTGCAGGGCAATGAAGTCAATTCTTCTCATTTCGACGATTTTAGAGAGAGCTAAGTCCTTTTGATAATACCACTCTGTGCTAGTGACAACGTGCCGCAGAAATACCAGAATTCGAGGTCAGCTTAGACCACAAATCCTCGGTGTGCACACGGTACGAGATTAACTACTGGAAACTCTGAACCTTTATTTGGTAGTCTAAATTACAAAAACCTCTGCAGTCGTAGTAAGGCTCATCTGAAAGGAGAGGGACATAGATATAAGGAAAGAAATCCTTCACGCAAAAATCAGTAAGATGTGCCATAATAGGTGCCATGACTACGCTTGAGTTCATATCAGTTGAATGGACAAAAAACACAACTTTAGAAACACAAGCTTACTACAAAATCACACTCCGTACAATTCGTCAACAAACCCACATCCCCACATATACACTCCCCACATATACACCCCACATTCAAGCTATTCCTCAAGCTTTAGATTCTTGAGTAAACCATCTCTTATAAATAAGTTATACTGACATTCTTGTCAACAAGTCACATGATCTCCTTTCGACACTTCAGTGTGCGCATGCGTGAACATGTCAATGACTACATTACTTCACTTCCGGGAACAAATAAAGTCAATATGACGATATCGGAAGTTAAAAATATCACAGCTTGAGTGTTCTGAAAGAGTGTTTGTGAGCGGGAAAGAGGATGAATTACAATAAGAGTGGGGGCGGAAGAAGATAATATGAGACTAAACGTTGAAGTGGACTTTTCAAAACGTTTAAATAAAGTTCTTAGAATAAATTTAGTAGCAAGTAAACAAAGCCAGGACTGAAATGACATTCATTTGTAGCAGTACCAATAATTAATTCTGAAATTATGAAGAAGTGGAAAAGTCAATAACTGTAGAATTATCTGCAAGGAATTAATTTTATTTCGTATATTTGTTGACCAACAAGAAACCAGATACGCAAAAAGTGGACCTCAGAGATAATAGAGGAGATGAAAAACACAATTTATGAAGCGTACACAAATCCCAGTTATCAGTTATCGGTTATATGAGGACTATCATCATAGCACTCCGGACATGTCCATAGGTGCTCCGATCTCCGCCTCAGCAAATCCAGCAGCGTCCAGCGACCCAATACACCAGTTCGATGTTGATTAATCAATCTCTTTGCATATTTAGTATGTCGTTCTTTTCGGGCTGCACCAATATTGACACCCATTTCTTTCAATCTGGTCAGCGAGTGGGATTCACAGCCCTGAAACTCCTCTGTTCGGAAAGACTCTCTCAATGCGTGAAGAATGTCATTTCGATCCATGGCAGCGCCCTCTGATATTGTAGCCAAGCCAGCCAACATATCAGCTCGTTCATTACCCTTAACTCCTGCGTGCCTAGGGACAAAAATGAAGGTGATTTCTCGGATGAAGGTGATCCCAGTTATTGAAATGGTTTCTTATCCTGACGCTGTGAGGCAAAACAGGATTAGAGAAAGAAGAAGAAGAAGAAGAAAGAAAGGCATGCCCAGATATAAATAAAAAGTTGAAATGGAGGTAGCTCAGTTTAACTCATTGCATACCAGCAACCACTTTAGTAAACTACAAATGTGAGCCAACCCTGCCGAAGTCAATATTGCAGCTTTTCTCACAGATAACTTCTATTTATTATGAAACCTTCTAAAGCTTTTCGTAGTTATAATTAGTATAAGAATACAACAAATATTGAACATCTTACACAGAATAGAATTAATATGATGCATACAGTAATACTTTGGAACGCACAGGGAAAGAAGTTTAGAGGAAGGACTAGAAGTACACGGAGAAGAGAGCTGGAGATTGGTATTAAAAGCATAGGCAAGACGTTTAAAGAATTGGAAGGGATGGCAAGAGAGGGGAAGGGCTGGAAGAGGTTTGTTGGTCCTGTGCTCGGTTGGGAGTTGAAAGGTGAAGAAACAGAAACAACGTAGACACAAACCTTTTTTTGTAACAAATAGTTGGTCAAGACCGTGCGGTATATTTTCACAGTATGATGCAAATATGTATGGGCGGTTGGGCAGGAGATGGTAGGGATAGTACCTCACGGTGAGAGGCAGTCGCGTCCTTTTTAGGGCGGCCTGGAGCCTATTTGGTTCCTCCACTCCTGCCCAGCTCGCGTATGGCTCCTCGAGTCTGCTTGCGTACAGCAGCGCCACCCCCGGGCAACGGCTTAGAATAGGCGTCGAAACTACGTAGAGCAAAACTCGAAGGAAGTCTCCTTCTACAGTACACAAGGCTGCCGGCAGAAAAGGCGGAAGATTGACAATGTCAACAACGGCTTCGAAGGCGGGAGCTGGAACAGCCTGGTATCGGGCTCAGGGCACACCAGAGATCAGCATTGTTAAGTGGCCAGAACCGATCAGAAAGCAATGGCAAACTACTGATTGTATGTTGCCAAGAACTTGAAGCAGAACATGAAATTAAGAAGTAGGTGAACTGGCAAGAGACATAGTGAATTTCAGATGTGCTGCAAAGAGAGCAACGTCCTATAAAGGATACGCACCTTGATGATGATGATGATGCAAATATTGGAAATAGTAAAAAGTAAAGTAAAGGAACCATTTCATACCTCGAGGCATATAGGGGGCAATACAGTGTTAGGCCTGTATCGTTCATTGACCGTCGGTACACGATGTGTGATGTGGTCAGCATCACGCCGGCAGTCTTTACTTTCCCACAGCATGTCTGGTTGAGGCTGGGTTGACCTGAGAACCGTCAGGGTTGGGAAAAATCTCACGCCCACTGCGGGAGTTGAGCCCTGATCACCAGCCTTGAGAAGCAAGTTCACTAACAACTACGTTATTGCGGCTCTCAAGTCTTGGAAATGCCGCCCCATAAATGTTTTTTCTTTAAAATAACTTTAATTTTGATTTCGCTGTTTATGCCGCCCCCTTACGATTCCGCCTGGTGCGGCCGTCTCTTTGTTTCATAGCACGTCATGGCCCTGTATTTTACCCAAAACTATCACGGTCATAATTCATTTTCCTTCATGGTATGGAAAGAGTTAAGGAGGTATCGTAAGAGGCGTCTGATGTAGGGGCATAGGAGAGCTACCCTAGGATCGGATGTGCTGGCTTACTTGTAGGCTCATAACTGGCACAACGTATAATTGCTCTTAGACTCGGATCACATGCAAATCACAAAGAGAGGTTAACACATGATCAATATGGAGCGTCCGTCGAAGAAGAAGAAGAAGCACAAACCGCAGTAGTCCAATTAATTAACCGCGATTACGTGTAAATCATAAAAAAACCCACCATAGCCAAGTCAAATTTGTGTACACGAATTGGTCTTAAATTAGACAAACTGGGCAAGACATCCACGAGACTGGCAAATTTTGATAGACCAGACATCAATTTTCACCAAATCTCCTACTACGAGATGACTGAAACAAGACGACATATGACAAATGTGTAGTTAATCACAAACCGCAGTAGACTAACCAGAAAGCATAAATCAGTCTGAAATACCCCAACTCGCGAAATTAACAAGTTCATGCAAGCTTCCTTCAAATTAACACATCTGGACGGGAACACCGTGTAACTAACAACACTGCTACAGTTAGCAATTATCAACACTGCTATAGTTAGCAATTATCAACACTACAGTTGATTATCGAAATCTCTAGAAAGCTAATGATCATTCAATGACTTGTCCTGAGCAGAGTTTTCTTCTTTTCTTCTTCTTTTGTCGTCACACTGCTACCGGGTTGTTCCCAGTGTCGTCACACTGCTACCGGGTTGTTGCCAGTGTCGTGGTTTTCTGTTTTTGTCTTGCGCTGTTCTGGTGGCTTGTGTGATTGTTTTCTTTGCTCTTTCACAGGATTCTGCTACGCCATCTAACCATCTTTTCCGCGGTCTTCCTCTTGCCTTCTTTCCTGATGTTCTGTTGTAGAAGACTCTGTATACTGTGGAGTTTGGATGCATTCTTATTAAGTGGCCAAACCACTTCATTCTTTGTTTATCTATGCAATTCAAGCACGGTTTTGTGTCAACTTTCTTTCTTATGCTGATGTTAGTGATTCTGTCTTTACTTGTGTTGTTGGTAACTTTTCGCAGGCAACACATTTCACATGTAGTTATTTTTTCTGACTGCGCTTTGCTCAATGTCCATGTTTGGCTCTGGTAACACAAAGTAGGTATAAAAATGATGTTGATCATCTGTTGCTTAAGCAGAGATTTATCATTCTCAAATACATTCCTTTAAAATTTCTCTCGTAAAGACTAAATCTGCAACAGCTTGATACTAAAGAGAGATGGCTATTAAAGAGCATGAAAACAAGGAAACTTAAATATTTCGGACACATCAAACTGCATGGGTGTCTAGAGAAGATATGATTTGGGAGGAAATGGTGCCTGGAAGAAGAATGAGAGGAAGACATAAAAGACGATGGGTGTAAGAGGTCATTAACGATCTGAGAACTGCCCAGCGTGTTCGTAGCGCGTTGGACGACGGGTGACAAGCTCCCTGTGAGTGCTATTCAATTCTGCTAGCTGGCAGAAAAGCGACAAATTCTCCAGATTTACGGTGTTTGTGGTATCGAACCGAAGGGTTACGATGTCCATGGCACCGAGCCGAAGAGCTGAAAAGCTCAAGTGCTTCTGGATCGGGAAAAAAAACCCGATCTGAGAATGACTACTGCTGATGCCAGGCAACTTGCACAGAATAGAGAATTTTTCAGAACTGCTGTTATGGAAGCCAAGTCTGGAAGGGACACGCTACTTGATGATGATTATTGACTAGATGTCACACCTCCGCTGCTGCTATGCTGAAATATTTCGGACATTCTTAGTCCATCTTCTCGTTATTTTCTTGGCTTCTTTATTGTGCTGAAATGTTTCCATAATTGTCTTCTTCCAGTCTTTCATGCTTTTTATGTGTTCAAAATACTTTATTTAAAAAAAAATTATTATATTTTTAGATCTTTTGTGGGGCCTTAACAGGTAGTGCCAGCGGATGACCAATTAAGACTGAACCTGTGAAAACTCCGGCGTCATCATTCTTTCGAATAAGACCTGCTTGAATTTGTTTAGTTGCTATTGACGCTATGACGGCTCAACCTCTGCCACGATCAAGTGGGCCTAACTTGACTTAGACAAAAGGCCGATATCTCGTTGTTTTCTTTTTTTTTGAGCAAATTTATATATATATATATGGCCTTTTCATCTTTACAGACGGTCAATTGGCAAGTGTTTTACTGTGAAACTTCTGTTTCGTTTTCTCTTGTCGTTCAGCTCATACATAAGTCTCTTCTCAAAAGACTCTGCGTCTTTTCGCAATTTGTCTTTCCACACAACTCTGTCATCAGCTAGTTTTTCTCATGTGCTGGGCCCGATAGAAAAGTTTTTCATTGAGGCTTGGCAGACATCTTTATATCTGAGTAGTGGTCTGCCCTGGTGCCTCTTCCTCCGAAAGTTCACAGAACAACATTTGTTTTGGTATGCGACAAGTTTCCATTCTTCTCACATGCCCCAACCATCTTAGTCGTCTACTGCTGAGCATGCCAACAGTAGGGTAGAGAAGGGGTTTATGCGCAATGGGCAAGGCACATTCTCCATATCAGCTGCCCAGGCTAGGCACAAAGAGAGACGAAACTTTATCTTTGCTTTCGGCTCGAGCAAATTTATGAGAAATCTATATGTATATATGTTATCTTTTCTGTTCCTGATATATGTAGGAAACGTAAATGTAACATATATATTCAAAAGCACATATATACATTTCCACTGCTTTGTAAAATATCCTTGTTTCACATTCAAAACGTTGCTACCGTGAATATACACGCTCTTAGTATTCTATTCTTTGTTCTGTTATCGGTTTCATTCCATGTTTTTAGATGCTTAATATTTTGTTAAAGATGTGTTTTTTTTTTGTATTCCCTTCATCCCGTTTCCGTCTCTTAATATCAGTGAACCGTGATATCACTTTTTCTACTTTCTCTCTTTTGTTAAAAATATCTTTTGTTGTATCCGTTTTATCAGTTGTAATTATTTTTGTTTCTGCCACATTTAGATATAGATTGTGTTTTTCGCTTTTCTCTTGAACTACAATTAATCATTTCTAAATTCCTCTCAGCGATGTTCATAATAACACTATCGTCAACATATCTTAGTTCAGGTATTACTTTTCTTTCGATTATAAAAGTATAATATTGTTTGTTTTCCCTATCTTCTATTACAATTCTCATGACGTTTTATGCATATATGTTAAATAGAAATGACGACAGAACACGACCTTGTCTTACTCCTTGCCTTATGTCAAACCAATCTGAAGAAAAAAATCGCAATTTTCATGAAACTACATTGCGTAAGAATAAGATTTATATCTGTAACGAACACGCTGAGAATTGGCAAATATTGATGAAACGTCAAGAAAAGAGACACCATTAATTACCGGAACGAATTATTTTAGACTATGTAACTGCGGAGGTGATAATGAGAGGATTAGGCAACTTTGTAGAGCATACACCAGGAATGTTAATAGGACATCGAATATATCGCAAGAAGATTAGTTCTGGAATTATAGGAACGGGTAGGTAGGCTGTATTGTGTTGCTATGTTATTCAACGATTATCAAAGAGAAACATCAATGGAGAAAGTTGTCGAAACCAAACCGGAATAACAATCAAACACCTACAACATATTGATAGACAGCTATATCGATCAGTAAGTCAACGACGCAATTAATCACTAATATATGAATACTTTTATCTATAAATTCGACCTACCTAGCTACCTACCTACCTACATTTTTTTTTTCCGATCCAGAAGCACTTGAGCTTTTAAACTCTTCGGCTCGGTGCCACGAACACCGTAAATCTGGGGAATGTGTGGCTTTTTCTGCCATCCGCGGAATTGAACCCGCACACACAGAGGGATAGTCACCCGTGTCCAACGCGCTACGAACACGCTGGGCAGACGGGCATACTACCTACCTACCTACCTACCTACCTACATATCTACCTACCTATCTATCTACCTACTTACCTAGTTACTTTCCTACCTTCCTACTTACCCACGCATTCACCTAGCTACCCAACTACCCACCTACATATCTACCTATCTACCCATCTACCCACCTACCCACACAGACACCCACATACTCCCCACTCGCACATACATATATATATAAATAAAGTCCACATACTTGCAGGGAAAAGAAAACACTAATATATTTACAATATCTAAATGGAAACACAAAGACTCTACACTGTCCTCAGTCTAGCACTGACCCTCCAATCTCTACTCTACCCTAATCTAGCATTGACCACCAATCTCTACTTTGCCCTTAGTCTAGCATTGACGACCAATCTAATATAGAGAAATAGTCATCACTAATAGGCTCAAATTACTAAATAGCTTTCGGACCAGTATCTTCAAATAACCAAACAGAATAATACTATCGATTATTTCAGTCTCCTTTGTTCACTCTTGACGTCAACTTGAATATAAGCAACCCCCTTCAAAAAAACAGTGGTCAACTTCGGACAACGTCGACATCTCACACAAAAAAACCCGGTTGACCAGATTTTGGATATAAAAAAAGACCGGACCACCCATTAGCAGCATAATACTGACCAAAAAAAAACAACAAGAAAACCCATAGGAACCGAATATTTTTTGTTCATTTCGTAATGTGATATTTAAAATGTTGAATAACATAGACAACACTAGAGCTGTCCAACACGGCGCCCTCGGGTGCCATATCATACGTGTATTACGAGTACGTCCCTGCTGCACTATTTTTCCACGCCGGCTTTAAGGATAATCAGAATTTTAAGTATAAAAAAAAGTATTTTGGAATAAAGCTATATTTCAGTTCTTTCCCGTAAAAACAAAATTTAGAAGCATAAAATGTATGTTTTATTCAAAATTGTTTCAATCTGTTATGTTTTATTTATATTAATGTTACAAATATTATTACTTGAAAGCAGCAGTAGCGTAGTTGTTAGTGAAATCACTTCTTATGCGCAAGGCCGGGGTTCATTTTCACATTAAGTGAGTAAAAGTAAAGGAACCCTTTCATACCTCGTGGTATATGGGCAATACAGTGTTAGGCCTGTATTTTTCATTGACCGTCGGCACACGATGGGTGATGTGGTCAGCATCACGCCGGCCGCCTTTACTTTCCCAGAGCATGTCTGGTACCCAGTTGAGGCTGGGTCGACCTGAGAGCCGTCGCGGTCGGGAAAAATTCCCCGCACTGCGGGAGTTGAACCAGACCACCAGCCTTGAGAAGCGAGTTCACTAACAACTACGCTACCGCGGCTCTCATTTTCACAGTAGGCGGGAATATTTTCCCACCGCAACTGCTCTCAGGTCGACCCAGCCTCACTCGGGTACCAGGAAAACACTGGAAAGTAAAGGCGGTTGGCGGGATTTTGGGCTACATCATCCGTCGTCAATGAAAAATACGGGCCTAACGCAGTATTACCCAATATCCATCGAGGTATGAACAAGGGTTTCTTCCTCCTTATTATTATTCCATTTGAAACAAGTCACCCGCACCTCCACAGTCATCAGTCAGATGCGTCCTAATACACAAAAACGTTGGATAACACTCAGGACCGTGCGGTATATTTTCTCAGTATGATGCAAGTCTTCGAAATGCCGCCCCTTAAATCTTGTTTCTTTAAAATAACCTTCAATTGTAATTTTGATTTTGATGCTTATGCCGCCCCCTAACTGATTCCGCCGCCTCTCTGTATCATAGCACGACACGGCCTGATAACACTGCTCTAGTCTCGTCTTTGTCTTCCAACTTTGGTTTTGAAATGCAATGACAAATTTTATTGAAATTAATCACTGAGTGAACACTTTCATTTTGGCATATTCATGAAAACTCACAGACTATACATACCCACAAAAACAAAGACATGCTACCAAGATAATGCATCGAATGTCTAAACTGAAAGCAATCTCTCCTTGCACTTCTTTGAATATCAATAGCAGAACTGTCAACGTATTTATATTGAAGTGTGAACCAGTATCCTCTAGTGTGAACAATTTAACTCAATCTGGTTCTTAATAATCAAGATGTTCTAGACGTTTCAGAGAATGGTTGGGATACCGGGATAAAACATCAAACCCAGTTCAATCTCCGACAAACCAGGACGTCTGGTTAACCTGTCAAAGAAAGTATTATATAATGCTGCTGGTGATGGTAGCGTCAATTTTCTTTGCTTCTCAAATCTTATAACTTTAAGAGCCAAGATTTGACTTCAGATAAATGAAAGTAGATTGAAGGAAACTAGTGAAAAATGAAAGTAGACTGAAGGAAACTAATGATAAATGAAAGTAGACAGTAGGAAACTAATGTTAAATGAAAGTAGACTGATGGAAACTAGTGTTAAATAAAAGTAGACAGTAGGAAACTAATGTTAAATGAAAGTAGACTCAAGAAAACTAATGATAAATGAAAGTAGATTCAAGGAAACTAATGATAAATGAAAGTAGATTCAAGGGAAAATAATGATAAATGAAAGTAGATTCAAGGAAACTAATGATAAGTGAAAGTAATATCAGATTAGATCCACTTTATCACATGAAAAGGGTTTGCTGAAATGGATCTTCTTCACAATAATGCTGGCCCACAGGTAGTGATAATTTACTATCAGGGGTTTTCTCCCTAGCCTTTTTCTTTTCGACGCCTACCCTTAATCACACACACGCACACACACACGCTCCCACACCGACGCACACACACACATGTATATATATATACATATACATATATATATATATATATATATATATATATACACACACAACTTTTCTATATCGGTCCCAGCAAATGGGAAAAAATAACTGATCATCGAGTTATATGGAAAACAGCATTGGTGCAGAAAAATACTCAAAGGTGCAGAATCTTTTGAAAAGAGACTTAGGAATGCGTTGAAAGACAAGAGAGAAAAACGAAAACTCAGAAGTTGTCACAGTAAAACACTTGCCAATTGACATTCTGTAAAGACAACAAAGACCCTACCATACATACAAATATGATAAGAAAATATTTCGATATATACACTCACATATAAATTGTATACGTGTATTTGTGAAAACATCAAAGGTTAAACAGGCTTTTTGGTGATGGTCGACCAAATGTCACCAAACACTTCATTATCTATAGGATTATCGGATTATCTGAAAGTGAAGCAACAGGAAATCACTACCGTCGTCTTCCAGGATCTTTGATTGGTCACGTTTGTAACAATACTATACAATACAAATTGACATCGGTCGGAAACTAATGTCTTTACTTCGTCTTTACAGTCTTTACTTGGGGGATAGTTTAACTCTAGTGACCGCTCAGTGGTGACAGCAGCTTCCGTCTTTCTTTGTTGATCGTAGTCTAGGAGATGAAGTATGTCGGAAAAGTCAGATTTGAAAACTATAGGGGGCATCACTTGTAAGGAGAAGCACGAACTGGTCTGGAAGTAAGGGGTGTTGACATTTGAGTCTTCTTTTTTCAGACAGTGCTTAATAAATGCTGTTTCTCAGACGGGTTACGTCATATGTGTCAATGCATACAGGAAATCAAATTTCTTAATGTTGGTAGTGTTCGCTTGTTGTTGGGGGTCTACTTTATACAGCACACAATGAACAGTATAGACAACTGACATTTGATCTTCTTCTTTTGGTTCAACTTCTTCTATGCGACTACTTCTGTACATATTATAAACAGGGCGGTGCCCTTGGGGTTCTCACTGGCTCCTTACAGTTTGTTTTGTAAGGTTATTTCTGGTAGCCAGATCCCATTCTCACACTGCTCATGGTGGGGTAGTCATGCAGGATGTGCTCTGGGGACTGCTTTGGTGCTCCGCAGGTACAGGCAGCCGAGTTCCTGAGACCCATTCTATGTTGGTGCGGTCTGAGACTGCAGTGTCCCATTCTAAGTATGAAGACTGTGGTCAGCGCTTTTCTGTGTATTTATATTGTCGTGCTCTGGGTTATATCCTCCGTTTATTTTTTCTCCATAATTTTTCTGGATTATTTCAGGAGAGTCTTTGCTTCTGTAAAGCTTTGTGTTGGGCGGTGTTGTGTTAGGCTTCCTCCAGCCCTGGCGAGCTTGTCAGCCTTTTCGTTTTCTGGTATGCCACAGTGTACACGACGTTTGCTCTAATTATCTTGACCACTACCTGTTTTGTGTGTCCCTGTTGTTTGTTCTTGAAATCAAAGTCGAATTTTCCTGAAGTGAGTCCTACACTTTTAAACATAGTAACAGTGGCGGCTCGTGACCATTTTTACTGGTGGAGCCAGACAAATATTTTTGGAAAAATCATGGATTCGGGTTGTTATTTTTAATTTATAAAATAATAAATACACGTTACACATTATTTTTGGTGGGGCTCACCCCACTGGCCTAATGACGAGCCGCCTCTGCCTAGTAACATAAGTAAATGAGCCCTTGTTATACCACGTGGTATATATTACGATGTTAGGTCCGTATTTTCATTGACCGTCGGCACACGATGGGTGATGTGGTCAATTTGTACTTTTCAGTGCTTTTCCTGCTACCCAATTGAGGCTGGGTCGACCTGAGAGCAGTTACGATTGGAAAAAATTGCACGGCCACTGTGGAATTGAACCCAGACCATTTGCCTAAGAAGAGAACTCATTAACAACTACACTATTGCGGTTCTCACTTTTAAGCATTTTAGTAGTTAATTGTTATTACTCAAATTGGAATTGTTGTCTTATTTCCATTTTCTAATGTCGGTTATATCCGTATGTCTTCCTGTATCCGCCTCTGTTCTCGTCTATCCTATTGTACTATCTCACTATCTTTTCCCTCCATTATTGACGCCTTCTCTCTGCCTGTCATGGGTTTTGTCTTGTCAGTGATCCTGGACTAGAAGTGGCAGTATTAAATACATTTTCAGCAATTTGTTGCTATAAGAAATTCCACTTGGTGTCTTTATTCTTCCAACTGTTATCTCCTGGTCTCCCGAGAGAGTCGTGGCTTGCTGTTAAGAATGACAACGGATGCAGAGAACTAGAAACTCTAGACACTTTTGTGAGGAAACTAACAAACATTGAGGTTATTCTTGTCTCAGGTGTTTCACAGGACCTAATTGCACGTAGTTGAATTACTTCTTTCTTTCACCTCTTCTCCTTCTTCTTCTTTCTCACATACCTTTTTCTCTCTTCATATCCTCCTCTTCTTTGTTATTGTTTCCTTTTTTTTTCTTTTTCGTCTTTTTCTCTTTAATCTTCGTTTTACTCTTCTTTTTCTCCTTCTATTTCTCCTTCTTAATCTTTTTGTATTCTTGTTTCTTCTTTGCCTTTCTTTTTCTCACACACATTACGTTTTAATTTTGTTTCTTCTATTATTCTTTCTCTACTTTCTCTTCGCCTTTTCTCTTCATCGCCATCTTCTTCTTTCAATCAACTTTCGTCTCCTTCTCCTTCGACATCTTCTTACTCTTTTACTTTCTTGCTTCCTCTTTTCTTCATTTATTGCTCCTTCTTCTTTCTTTCTATCCTCTTACTTTTACTATTTCCTCTTCTTATTCTTGTTCCTTTATTTTCATCTTTTTCTTTCTTTTTTTATCTTCTATTTCTTCCTTTTCATTCTCATTTCTTCCTCAGTTCTGCTGTTTCGTTTTCTTTTTTCCTTCTTCTTTTTCATTTTTTCTCCTGTTTTTGTCTTTCGCAGTCTTTTTTTTCTTTTTTCACAACATTTTCCCTTCTTCTTCCTCTTCTTCTTCCTCTTCTTCTTCTTCTTCTTCTTCTTCTTCTACACCACTGAGCAGTCTATATTGTCGAATTACATCTCAAAGTTTATTGTAAAAGATGTTCTCTATGTGCTTGATTTCTCTGTGATGCTCATGACTTTATTTGATATTTGCAAGATCTTTCAGTAGATGAAGGTTTATTAAAGAGCGATAGTGGTGATGAATTGGACACGCTCGGAAACGGGTCGATGAATTGACTTCATTGAACTGGGTTATACTCTGTATGGTCCTTCAGTATGGTTCTCCGATGAAATAGCATACGAACTGCCAAAATTATTGCATAAAGCACGAGCTTTGTAGCTTCGGAAACAATCCCACATGCTGTCTAGAAAAAAATACATTCGTGAACATAATGACACGATCAGGAGACGAACTCACCACCTTCACAACGAAAGGCAAAAGAGTAACCACTTAGCTGAAGATACACTCAGAAAACAACAGCACAACATAACCAGATGTAGAGTTGACTAGAACCACAAGGGACATGAAAGTGGAGAGGCAGACTTATGTTTCACTGAAATCAGGGTCGTGCGGTATATTTTCTCAGTATGATGCAAGTCTTCGAAATGCCGCTCCTGAAATGTTTTTCTTTTGAATAACCTTCAATTGTGATTTTGATTTCGCTGCTTATGTCACGCCCCTTGAGGCGCCGCCTGATGCGGTCGCTTCTCTGTATCATATCACGGCACGGCCCTGTCTGAAAACGAGAAGGTTTCGTAAGAGTATGGTAACATTTAATAACATCATTCTTGTTTGATATGCTATTGTTCTGGGTTATGTCAGAAGGTTATGTTACTGTGATAAATGGTTGCTAGAACTACTTGGAACAACTCACAAGTCGTACACAAAATCAAAAACAGAAGGTATGTAGATACGGAGTACGTGCTTTGTGCAACGCTCTGAGTAGAAGACAAATAGTATTATCAATATAAGGGAAGACTGCAGCAAAACTGTAGCTATAGCGAAACACGTACAAACAAAGTACTGAGGTTTTATCAAATACATAAAACAATAACAATACGCAGCAACGTTCATATCTAAAGGTTTTTATCTAAAGGTTTTTATCTAAAGGTTTTTATCTAAAGGTTTTTATCTAAAGGTTTTTATCTAAAGGTTTTTATCTAAAGGTTTTTATCTAAAGGTTTTTATCTAAAGGTTTTTATCTAAAGGTTTTTATCTAAAGGTTTTTCTAAAGGTTTTATCTAAAGGTTTTTATCTAAAGGTTTTTATCAAGCAAAGGATGCAACAGAAGTGAACAATTTCATTTTTTCCACGGCACCGAACATATAAAATCAGACAATACATTCCTAATTTTTCGTTAAAACGTTCCAGTCCTTCGAAACTAAATGCTACAGAAAGATCCTACGAATACAATGGACAGAAAAAGAAAGAACACACATGTCCTGAAAGAACTAAATGTTAAAGAAAATTGGCTGATAAACAACATACTATACAGACAAATTACATACTTTGGTCACATTAAGCGTCATGATGGCCTGGAAAGAACAATACTAGAGGGCAGGATCCCAGGACGCAGAGGCAGACCAAGAAGAAGATGGCTACAAGATATTAAAGAAACCATGAATATGACCATCGACGAAGTGGGTGAACTGGCTAGAGACAGAGTGAATTTCAGATGTGCTGCGAAGAGAGCAACGTCATATAAAGGATATGCACCTTGATGATGATGTATTGTTATTGTTTTTGTATTTTGTAAAACTACAGAAATGTGGTTTTACGTGTTTTTTAGTCATCAATAGAAGACGAGACATTTCTGCTGACAGGGGCGGTACCATAAGGGGAAACTCGGTGCAATGAAGTCAATCATTGTCCTTTTTATACCGATTTGTTTAGATGACTGACTTATTACTTCAGAAACAAATTATTATTCATTAACTTGTTGGTTCTACCTGGCTGATAGCCATTACAAACAGTTCATTGTCAGATCATTAACAATTAAAGCTACAACATTTCCAAGAATATTTATTTCCCTCCAAGGGAAATAAAAACAAAGACAACTGCAAATGTTACAACATGTTCGTATTCGTTAATGTGGACTCGGGTTGCTGACCTTCCCATCTAAAAGCCTTTAGCAAAAATATTATGTAGGAACTCTCTTTCTCTCTCTGCATTTTTAACCTGGATTGGGGAATAGACCCTCAACCAACTCATGCTAAGTCTTCCTATCTCTAGCTATCTCCTGCAGCTCTCCCAACTCCTCTTTATATTGTTGATCTCTGCCTCCAAATCCTGTCTGCATGTATTTCTCGGTCTCCCCTTCTTTCGCTTTTCCTGCGGTTTCCAGGAAAGGACCCTTCTTGCTATATCTTCCTCAGGTTTTCGTAAAGTGTGTCCTATCCAGCGCCATAATCTTTTTTAAAACTCTCGGTTAACTGAAATCTGTATTGTTCTCTCCACAAGTTCCTCATTTGTGACCTCATCATGCCATCTCAATTATGTGGGAACTAAAGAAATCGTGACATATCCTTTACAGAACGTAGCCATCAGCAACAGTAAACGAGTCGTTGATTTTCTAGGCACCACTTATACGTTCAGTATTTTGCCATTGCTTTCTGAACCGTGATGTGGGAACTAGTTGCAATTAATTTATCTAATGCATGAAGTTGGCAACCTATAATTTGTGGATCCAACACAAGACAGAATAGAAACGAACAAAGCAATGATATGTTTTCCTAATCTACTAGTTAGTTATAAATTCTGTGTTATATCTTTTATTTTCTGAGATTTTCCATCTATCTTTAAATATGAATCCTGTGTGGGAACGCAAGAGAGAGATATGAATCCTGTGTTATTTCTGATATTTTTCTTAGAGTTTCCATCTATTTTTCAACCGTTCTGACATAGGTGCCATTACCAGGTGCAATGCTCTTGTCAGCATAGCTTTCCAATCAAATTGTATCCTCATGAAATACTTGTCCTGAGCAGAACTTTGCCACCCTAACATAAAAAAAAATTTATCTCTCATAGGCTAGATGCCATGCTCCTGCAGTCTTTATGCTTAAATATTCAGATACATCATGATTCTATCTTCTCCGTGGACTTTTCCTCTTTTCCTCTGTGCAGGCATGTCCCTTTCATAATGATATTCTCAACTCCTCGAGTCTCTTTATATTGCGAATATACCTCAATGTTACCAGTGTCAAACATGGCCAATAACAGCAGCTAATGAGCAGAAAATTATAACGACAGAGATGATGTGTCTTAGAAGAGCTGCAGGTGTGACAAGAGACAAAATTAGAAATGAAGAAATCAGAAGGAGACTAGATGTGAAACCAGTCATGCAATTCATAAAGAACAACAGATTAAATGGTTTGGACACCTGACCAGAATGCCCTGGTATCGCCTACACAGAGAGCCACACAGAACAAAGTATAATGAGTACAAGGCAAGAGGAAGACCACGCAAAAGATGGAGCGACGGCATCAAGAGCAACCTTACGAACATGAATATCAGCTTACAAAGTGCCTTAAAAGACACACAAGATCACTACGTTTCACCCAACACTTCTATAAAAAGTAATGGTGGAAGAAGAACAAGCACACACAAGATCACTACGTTTCACCAAACTTCTATAAAGAGTCATGGTGGAAGAGAAGACAAGCACACACAAATATCACTGCGTTTCACCCCAACACTTCTATAAAGAAGTCAATGGTGGAAAAGAAGACAAGCACACACAAGATCACTACGTTTCACCCCCAACACTTCTATAAAGAAGTAAATGGTGGAAGAGAAGAAGAATATACCTCAATGTTCTCATTCTTTTTTGTATCATCAGCCAGTTTGTTTGATTTTAAATCTTTCTGGATAGATCTATTTGTTCTCATCTCTGTCTATGTATACTGAGAACTCTTCTGCAACTCTTATATTCCAAAGCACATTAATATTTTTCCGCTGCCTTTTTAAAATGTCCATGCTTCACACTCAAACGTTGTCAATAAAAAAATTACGTGCTGTTGTACAGAAAACTACGTATTCTGATCTTTATTTTCCTATCAATTCCAGTCCATTCTGCCTTTAATTGTTTTATAGTTTTGTAAAGCGATGCCATTCCATTCTGTTTTTGTTTTATTTTCTTGTTTAATGTTTTTGTAAAGCGATGCTTGTTCTTCTTTTAATTTCCTCCATCCCATTTCCATCGCTTGTTAGCAGTGAACCGATATATCCACAACTGTTCCTATTTTTTATTTAATCTTCGCTGATAAAAATATATTTTGTCATGTTTGTTTTTTTCAGTTATCATTATGTTTGTGTTTTTTTCACATTGAGACATTAATTTTGTTTTTCGCTTTTACTTTCACACTTTCATTATTAATTTCTCAATCCCTTTGTGTGATGTTGACAGTCCGCAGGAGATTATAGATCAATTACAGCTGGCCTAGCCGCAGAGATTATAGATCAATTACAGCTGGCCTAGCCCGCAGAGAGATTATAGATTAATTACAGCTGGCCTAGCCCGCAGATAGATTATGATCATTAAGCTGGCTAGCCGCAGAGATTATAGATCAATTACAGCTGGCCTAGTCCGCAGAGAGATTATAGATCAATTACAGCTGGCCTAGTCCGCAGAGAGATTATAGATCAATTACAGCTGGCCTAGTCCGCAGAGAGATTATAGATCAATTACAGCTGGCCTAGTCCGCAGAGAGATTATAGATCAATTACAGCTGGCCTAGCCGCAGAGATTATAGATCATCAGCTGGCTAGCCGCGAGAGATTATAGATCAATTACAGCTGGCCTAGTCCGCAGAGAGTTATAGATCAATACAGCTGGCCTAGTCCGCAGAGAGATTATAGATCAATTACAGCTGGCCTAGCCCGCAGAGATTATAGATCAATACAGCTGGCTAGCCGCAGAGAGATTATAGATCAATTACAGCTGGCCTAGCCCGCAGAGAGATTATAAATCAATTACAGCTGGCCTTCATATGGAGATGTCACTTTATCTTATTCTATAAATTAAGTCCCCGTGTCCAAAGCTGTCGCCACGCGTGTGCAGTTCATCAATTTTATTTTTCTGTCTAACAGAAAAACTGGTTATCTTACAGAGGGGTTGAACCCTGAACGTTACCGTCAGGAACAACCACAACGTTTTAACTGTTCGGCCACACACTTTGCCACAGGCTAGTCCATTAAATAATAAATACACATTTGTTAAGATAAAAATTGTATATACATCATCAATATAAGAAAGAGGCAGTCACTATTTTTCAGGCTGTGATGAAGAGGAGGCTTTTTTCGATCCAGAAGCACTTGAGCTTTTCAGCTCTTCGGCTCGGTGCCATGGACATCGTAACCCTTCGGTTCGGTGCCACGAACACCTAAATCTGGGGAATCTGTGGCTTTTTCTGCCATCCCGCGGAATTGAACCCGCACACACAAAGGGATAGTCACCCATAGTCCAACGCTGGGCAGACGGGCGAGGGGAGGCTTAGAACACATTGTGATAACTGGTAAAATCGAGGGTAAACAAGACAGAGGAAGACAGAGAGAACATTTTGGATAGTCTGACTTCATGGCAGGTAGAGCGTCAACATCTGAGTTGATAGCAAACACCAACGACAGAGATTTGTGGAGATCCATGATCGCCTACGCCGGCCGGCACGGTACCTGATGATGATATATATCAGAAAGATGGTAAATATACGCAGTCACCCACGGACAACATTTACCGCTGTAAAATAGTTCAATCTCTTGTCAAACTGATCGATATTTAAATAAATCAATCATTACTATAGTAACGTCATCATCATCACGTGCCGTGCCGACTGGCGTAGGCGATCATGGATCTCCACAAATCTCTGTCGTTGGTGTTTGCTATCAACTCAGATGTTGACGCTCTACAATGCCATGAAGTCAGGCTATCCAAAATATTATCTCTCTGTCTTCCTCTGTCTCGTCTACCCTCGATTACAGTAACGTAACAAAGGGATATTATAAACACAACAAAAGAAATGACATTTGAAAGAATGTAATGTCATAATTAAGGAACTAAGTACAAATTCTTTGTCCAAACGACAAAATCTCTTCGTGATATAAATATTGCTGTGATAAAGACAATGACTTCACTATAAGAAGAGATGAGACTGATTGATTTTTCTTACTGACAATCTGGTTTGAAAGTCATTTATAGATTCGACTGACCACCGCCACTTTGAAAATAATAGTACCCACGCCACTTGACATACTTTGTACCCTCCTTTCAATCTTGTAACCCCTCCACCGCCCATTTGACACTAACTTTGTAACCCTCCACGCCATTGCACAAATAACACCCCCCGCCATTTAACTAAACTTTGTAACCCAGCCACTTTGCACAACATAAACTTTGTAACGCCCTCCCACCGCCCCTTTGCACATAACATGAAACTTTGTAACACCCCCCTCCACCGCCCACTTTACATTTGTAACACCTCCTCCCACTTTGACATAAAAATTGTAACCCCTCTCCTCATGCCCATTTGCATAACATAAACTTTGAAGCCTCCACGCCACTTTGCAATCATAAACTTTGTAACGCCTCACCGCCCACTTTGACAACATAAACTTTGTAACGCCCTCCCACCTGCCCACTTTGCACACATAAACTTTGAACGCCCCTCCCACCGCCCACTTTGCACAACATAAACTCTTGTAAGCCATCACCGCCCACTTTGCAAAAAAACTTTGTAATGCCTCCTGCCACTTTGACAACAAAACTTAACCCTCAACCCACTGCAATAAACTTAACCCTCACCGCCACTTTGCAAAACTGAACGCCCCACCCCACTTAAACTAAACTTAACCCCACGCCCCTACACAAACTAACACCCTCACCGCCTGAATAACTTAACCCCCCACCCCCACACCTACTAACACCCTCCACCCCCAATAAATTTGAACCCTCACCGCCCCTTAATAACTTAACCTCTCCACGCCTTCACAACATAAACTGACTTACATTATAACAGTTTGTCAACAACCCTCCATATACATGTCTGTTTTGACAGAATTGATATATATGTTATATGATCAATTTTCAAATGATTATGCATAAGAATTGAGAAATGATTGAGAGGGCAGATAATTTAAATGTAATTCAAATTTTTAATAATTATTTATGATTATAAATGAAACTACCCTGTAACCCACTACGCTGAATAAGGCAGGGTACCATTTGTGATCAATTAAAGGACAATATTTACAGTAGCTGTTACTAAAAAAAAAAAGATGAGATATATATCAAACAAATTATCAAAATAATCACAAAGAAAATATTGAAATGGGAGACATAGATTTTGAGAAAAAAAGGACGCAATAAAAACAAAATTTGAAAAGAACTTAACCGAGAGAGGTGAAAAATATCGGGCTCACTTCCCCAGAACAGATTTAGTGAGTTGTCCAGGATAGTACGGTATGGAGACATTGCCTGAAGGTCCTATGTAAAGTAAAAATGAACAAGAAGAATAGAATTTTAAATATAGATATATTCTTGATTACGTTGTTTCGTTGCATAGATAATTTGGATTACGTGAAAATTCGGTCATAGAAATTCTGTGAGTTGTTCGATATCGTATAGAATATTCTGATTACGGTTTCGTTGCTAAGAAAATACTGAAGTTGATTTTTCTATAGATATATTCTTGATTACGTTGTTTCGTTGTAACAAGGACATGAAAAGAAAGTCAGAAAACTGTGGTTGTGAACTAATAAAGGAATTACGGTATTTTGTGAAACAAAAGCAAAGAAAATAATGAGAATGAAACAAAAGATGGGAATTAAAAACTTTATTGATAGAGATCAAATGTAGATAGAAATTATTCATTTGAAAATAAGAAGAAACAAGATACGCTTTTGAAAAACCTACAAGAATCAGAGGATGTGGGTGAGCGAACAATAAGATAGCGAGATTGTAAGCTAGAAGGCAAAGCAACAAAGATGGATACAAATGTAGTAATATTTATGTATAATATTTATAATAATTCCTCTCGTACCGTTATACGTTACATAGGGCCTTCATGTAATTTCTCCATACCGTTCTATCCTGGGCAACTCGCTCAATCTCCTCCATGGAACTGAGACCGATATTTCCTGCCTCTCTCAGCAAAGTTCGTTTCCTGGTCTCCTTAGGTCGACCTCTCTTTCTTGAACCCTTTGATCCCACTTCAATGCCTGCTTTGATATTCGTTGATCATTTCTCCTCAAGGTGTACCCAACATATCTCCATCTTCTCTTTCTTATAACAGTTGTCACTAGTGGTTGACCAGACATGTCTCTGATTTCATCACTTCTTCTGAATTCGTTACATTTTATATTCATTATTTTTCACAAACATCTATTTTCAAATGCATTCAACTTGCTTATTACACTGATAGAATATAAAATATAAGAAATTCAAGACAGTCAACTTTTGATGAGGAGATGACACTTGAGCTAATCAATTAAAGTTGATATAATAATAGAAAGAAAAAAATCCTATAGCACTTTCAGACCTTAGAGTATGAAGTCACTTCACATTTCTAGACCCTAGTGTGCAGAAGGGTAGGAGGTAATTCTTTCCACATACGTGGAACGTGCGTGTGGGATTGAACACCCAACCCTCTTGTGTTCGAGCCGATATGAAAACGCTTACGCATCACGCTAATACGTCCCACTAAAAATGATATACATTCTCATCAGTGTGGTACCGGGATCCGCACTGCGACTTATAAGACATGTCGTATGAGGTAACCGATGTAGGACTTATGGAACAATATGACCCTAGTAAATAAAAAGCATCGCAGAAATCGGATGTGCTGGCCTACTTGTAGACTCATAACTGGCACAACGTACAATCGCTCTTAGGCTCAGATCACATACAAATAACACAGAGTGGTTAACAAGTGGTCGATATGAAGCGTTCAAAGAAGAAAAAGGAGATACACATTCTGTAAAGGAATGAAAATCGTGGCATATCATAAAGGACGTAGCCATCAACCACAGTAAACGAGTCGTTGATTTTCTAGGCACCACTTATACTTTCAGCAGTTTGCCATTGCTTTCTGAACGGTGAGGTCTATTTTACCTTTTGTAAAAATCCCGCGGAATTGTTTCCAAACGTGCCCACCGTGGAGTTTGAACCAGGTACGATTGGGTTTGTGATCTAGCTCACAACCGCTTGAGCTACAGATGCTCGCTTATGTAAAATTATACATTTTTTTCTCCGATCCAGAAGCACTTGAGCTGAAAGCTCTTCGACTCCGTGTCATGGACATCGTAACCCTTCGGCTAGGTGCCACGAACACCGTAAATCTGGGAACCTGTAGCTTTTCTGCCAGTCCGTGGAGTTGAACCCTCACTTACAGAGGACTAGTCACCCGTAGTCCAACGCGCCTCGAACACGCTGGGCACGTGGGCTAAAACTATATAAAAATTCTCACAGCACGAGCAAGATAAATTATTTCATTATCTCCCTTTGGTTGCTAACATTATATCTGAATAGATAATTAATTATTATTCACATATAAAATTCAAAACGGTCAGGTTTCATATTGACATTTTCCAGCTTAAATATCAATTTTATGTAGGATGTATTATGTAACAGTATAACTTATTTATGTTGTAATTTTGTATTGTATATGATCCTTTTTACAACAAATTAGAATAATAAATGAAAAGAGTATCATAATCGTCTGGCTTCTTCTCTCTAGTCATGTTTTGCCCCACAGCGTCAGGAAAAGAAGAGATTTCTAGAACGTGTTGTTGTGTGTGCTTTATAAACAGTGTTTTTCACCGCCCATGTTACCTCTGAGGTCCACCTTTGCGTGGACTCCGTTTTACTTTGTATCCACTCTATTGGATTTTTGTTTGTTTGTTGTGTTCACCCGCTGAAAGTTCAGGCCGAAGTCATGACGCATGGTATTGCGCTTCTTACTGAGTTTTTGCGTGAGGTTTGCGTACCATTTTACTGGTGGTCCCTCGCCATGCGGTGAGCCTTCGCCGTCTTCAGAGGTTCTCTAGTGGATTAACATTGCTCTTTGAAGCACACTGTCCGTTGGTAATCTGCTTATATGGCCGAACCATTTAATTTGTTGTTTCTTGAGAATATGTTGACACTTTTTGAGAATATTTGTCCTAGTTATAAATTGTACTGAAAGTAGCTTGCCGAAATGTTGAACGTTGTGGCCTTTCCTGACGGAAACATCCCGTGATTGATCCCCTCAGTACGGCCAAAAGTTGTTTTTCTGTTGCGGAGAAAATAAAACCGATCATCAGCACACGCGTGGCGACAGCCTCAGGCAAGAGACCTTAACTCCTCTATCCTATATAGCCTCCCAGCGTACTCTCAGAAATTACAACATAACTGTGTAGGAAGTTTTCAAATTAAAAAATAGATATTGCAAGCGTCCAGTGAAAAGAGTCAGATATTTAAGAAAGCGTAAGCGGGATTCTACAATATTGTAACTAAATTGACGGTAAACAAGTAATTAGATCATTTGGATAATTGTGGTTCGAATTCAGTGATTGGTAATTGTTGATTTCTGGAGGCCCCAAATACCTGTTTACTGTGAATTTATTTATCTTATTTATTGGGTTATATACTTCTCCTGATGCTCTTATAACTCTTCCTTTCGTTGCTACATACTTTCCGAAGGTTGAGCTAAA
This sequence comes from Arion vulgaris, assembly GCA_020796225.1. Taxonomy (NCBI): domain Eukaryota; kingdom Metazoa; phylum Mollusca; class Gastropoda; order Stylommatophora; family Arionidae; genus Arion; species Arion vulgaris. The sequence continues at coordinate 64,028,655 of CM036758.1, read as the reverse complement.
AATAGCTACTCTTTGTTTCTAGGTCACAAACGTGAATGTACGCCTATAGCAGTGACGGTAGCAATGTATAACGTGTTAACACGTCTTTAGCCCACAGAGGAGAGATAATAACAGACGTGTTAATGCGTCTTAGAAGTGAATGGGGAAAACGTATATATACGTCCTTAGCAGCTAAAGGGTTAACTTGTTACAAATATACTTGAAGCTATCTGTGCATGATGTGTGTATGTATGTTATATGTGTATAGATGTGTATATGTATATTATCTGTGCATGATGTGTGTATGTATGTTATCTGTGTATGATGTGTGTATGTATGTTATATGTGCATGATGTGCGTATGTATGTTATATGTGCATGATGTGTATATGTATGTTATCTGTGTATAGATGTGTGCTGTTGTTTTGTTCTTTATTCACAAACACGAAAGCTAATAGTAAGCTCTTTTATTGAGAGCTAGGAAGTTGTAACCCAAAAAACTTTGCCTGCAGGACTAGAAGCTATCAGTCCAGAGAAGTCTTCTTCTTCTTCTTTCTTCTTTGCGTTCGTTCTTTACGACCAATTTGAATCACTCTTTGTGATATGTTTGATCTTTGCCAAGAACGTGTATACGTTGCACATTGATTTGGTTGGCCCCTAAACGCATATGCTTCTACACGTTTAGGACATGTGCATCCGATTTCAGCCAAACCTCCTTAGTCGCCTCTTACGACATGCGTGGCAGGTAACAGTGGTTCTATTCTTTACACCCCAAATTTGGGCCCCGGTAACCACACGGGTGAGTCCAGAGAAGTAAAGTCTGTGGTTCAAATTCTGTGTTTGCTAATAGTTTTTTTTTACCTGATCCCCTAAAGACTTCAGTAAACACTTCTTGGCTCCGGTGCTTCATATGCTGTCATTATAACACTTTATTCACTTGTAACAAATATACTTGAAGCTACATATGAATGATGTGTGTATGCATGTTATATGTGTATAGTTGTGTGTATGAGTGAGGTTGTTTCGTCTCGTATATACAAACACGAAAACTAATAGAATGTGTTTGTGGAAGTACTGTTCAAATCTGACCTGATTTCTATGTTGTATAGTCGATGCTGTTTAAAGGGCACGTCCGAGTGAGCTCTTTGTTTGGGAGAGCTAGCTGGTTGGGATCTTGAAACGTTCGTCTGCATGTCTAGGCGATAGAAGACGAGAAACATAACGTTTGTGGTTCGAATTTTGTGTTTGGTAACTGTTTTTTTTTCCGGTGGCGTTTACTATCTAGTCTTCTTCCTCAAACGCTTCATGTCGATCACTTATTAAACTACTCTTTCTTATTTGTATGGGATCTGAGCCTAAGAGCGATTGTACGTTGTGCCAGTTATGCGCCTACAAGTAGGCCAGCACATCCGATTTCTGCGACGCCTGTTAATTACTAGGTTAGCTTACTTAAGCCCATACCTCAGTCGCCTCTTACGACATGCCTTGTAGGGACTTTTAATGTCACTATTTCTTGTTCCGCTTGTGGGCACGGCAACACACGGCAGCACGGCGACTGTCTATTTATTTACCATATTCATTAGCTCTGGTGCTTCTCTTAAGGTTCTCCTTAATTGACTCCTACTCAGTAGCTGGTCTAACTGAAGTTTATGAGGTATTTGTGGTGTAGAGTTTAGGTGCTCGTCTCTAATGCCAAAGGTACCAGGTTTGTTCCTTCGTGGAGCAATTTGAAAATTTTTCCAGAGATCCTTGATCTCAGTGTAGGTGAGATCGAGTTCCTAGTCCTATCATAGCCGGACGATAAAACGTATATCCCGTGTTTAATATGAGCAAGTAAAAGAACCACTGGCAGTTCAAAATCGAGAAAAGCAGGCTGGAAAGCCGCTGCCCGTGCAACATTCATAAGAAAAGACTAAAATTAAAATTCCTACAAAAATGTCTTCACAATCTTCAAAATTACACTGGCGACCCCGATGGCTATACGAGGGCACGAACCGAGTACCATTGAAACAACAAGCGATCACCCAGTCTCTACGCCACACAGACCCCCACCTTGATAATTACAGTATCAGAAAACACTAAACAATCATACACATCAAAGATCAAGAAAAAACCCCCAAACTAATGAACTAATAATGAAGTTGTCTATGATGTATTTTCCACTATTTTCTATTAAAATTGCTGTTTCATTCTCACTATAATTTTTTCTTTTTAGTGCATACTTCTGTCAACTTGAATAAATGTTTACCTTCGTAAAAGCAATCTAAAATTGCACTTTATATTTTACATTTCATCATGATAAAAAAAACTAATCTCATTTGTTAGAATTGAAAATAAAATATTTGAAACAATTTAACTAAAAAAGTAAAATAAATACCGAACTATTGAGAAAATAGTTTCACAAGTTTCGACATCAATCTCGCAAACACAATGAGATTTTCAGTTAACGTTTAAATGTTTTAGAAATTTTCTGTTTGTTTATTTTCTATTGTTTTGTTTTCTTCTTTGCGTTCTGCTAGTAAACATTCTAGAAACAGTCTGTTTATTTTAAATTGATTTGTTAATATCACTTGTTTGTGCAGTAAGACATAAGGGGTTAGGTTCGAATCCTGCGTTTAGTAATTTTTTTTCTGAAAGCCTCCACATACTTGTTCACAGTACATTTATTGAAATTTGTGTATTCAAGTAAAATAGATGTTTGCGAAAAATAATGAATATAAAATGTAACGAATTCAGAAGAAGTCATGAAATCAGAGAAATGTCTGGTACTAACTTTTATTGTACTAACTTTTATTGTAATAACTTTTATTGTAATAACTTTTATTGTAATAACTTTTATTGTAATAACTTTTATTGTAATAACTTTTATTCTAATAACTTTTATTCTAATAACTTTTATTCTAATAACTTTCATTCTAATAACTTTTATTCTAATAACTTTTATTCTACTAACTTTTATTGTATTAACTTTTACTCTAATAACTTTCATTCTAATAACTTTTATTCTAATAACTTTCATTCTAATAACTTTTATGCTAATAACTTTTATTCTAATAACTTTTATTCTAATAACTTTTATTGTACAAACTTTTATTCTACTAACTTTTATTCTACTAACTTTTATTCTACTAACTTTTATTCTAATAACTTTAATTGCAGGGACCTTTAGTCTATGCCGCAAAGCAATTGTTCAATTGAAATGAACACGTAAACATACTGGGTTCGCTTCAGTGAACTGCAACTAGCTTCATGCTGTTATTTCCCCGGAAGATCTACAACTAAATTGCAACTATGTCGCGACATTGTTCTCTGGAGATGCCGACCAAAGCGTCCTACAGTGTATCGATAAACTCTTGGGATAGTATTCCTCTGTTGTAACAAATTATTTTGATTGCTGTTCGAATGGGTAGTAATTGAATGCTGTCACTAACCCTGTGCTTTTATCAATACCATTAAATATCACACTAGACTGGATGGCTCACGTTGTCATCCGTGTCTTCCTTTGATACTACTGTTAAAATTCTGACGATACATAGGCGTCCACTGATAAATGTATTTTTTAGAAATTAAAAAAACCCGTAAAAGAACAACAATGTTGTATTAACCCTTTCTGTACGTAATATTTTTTATACACCCCCGGACGCATTTACTTTGTAACGTATACTGATTAGCCGGTATAATGGTCTTGCGTTTTTTGAAGAAAAAAAAATCCCACTGCAACAGAAGGACGAAAGGGTTAATTTTGTGTCTTCTTCTACAATTTACTTCTTTATAGACTTGTTTGTGGTGGGGATGTTCTGATCTTGTGTGTGCTTGTTCTAATGTACTTTGTAAGCTGTTGTTCATTTTCTCAAAGCTTTTCTTGATGCCGTCTCTCCATCTTTTGTGTGGTTTTCCTCCTGCTCTGTACTCGTTATACGTTTTCTGTGTGGCTCTCTGTGGTAGACGATAACAGGGCATTCTTGTCAGGTGTCCAAAACATTTAATCTTTTGTTCTTTTATGAATTGCATGACTGGTTTCAGATTCAGTCTTCTTTTAATTTCTTCATTTCTAATGTTGTCTCTTATTGTCACACCTGCAGCTCTTCTAAGACACCTTATTTCCGTCATTATGATTTTCCGCTCATTAGATGCAGTTATTGGTGATGTTTGACACTGGTAACACAGTGTTGGTCAGAAAATTATTCCGATTTTTTTCTTTTCCGATCCAGAAGCACTTGAGTTTTCAGCTCTTCGGCTCGGTGCCATGTACATCGTAACCCTTCTGTTCGGTGCCACGAAAACCGTAAATCTGGTGAACCTGTGGCTTTGCTGCCAGCCCACGGAATTGAACCCGCACTCACAGGGAGCTTTTAAATTATTCCTATAAGATATGCTTTAACATTTAGCGGTATCTCTTTATATGACAACAGTTGTGTTAACTGTTAACTGTACGCAAGCGAGACATGGACAGTGTATAGCAGACACGGAAGAAAATTAAACCATTTCCACACAAGCTGTCTACGCAGAATACTAAAAATAAACTGGCAGGACAAAATTCCAGACAGCGAAGTCCTCACAAGAGCAAAGATCCCAAGCGTCAACACCCTGTTACAGAAGGCCCAACTGAGATGGGTCGGTCACGTTGCTCGAATGCCTGATAAACGCATCCCAAAACAGTTGATGTATGGCGAGCTTGAAGGGGGCAGACGTTTAGCTGGTGGACAGAAAACGCTTTAAAGACACTCTTAAAGTGTCTCTGAAATGCTTCAATATAGACAATACGTGCTGGGAATCCTTGCGCAAGATCGCCAAATGTGGCGCTGTAACAACAAAAGAGGAACCCGAATAGCTGAGAATCATCGTATTGTTGAGTCACAGAGAAAACGAGCAGCGCGAAAAGACAGAGCACACAACACGCACATGTCTAACCTTGATCATGTATGCCCCACCTGTGGTCGGGGATTCTGTTCTAGGATTGGACTCTACAGTCACCTCCGCACACACCAGAGAGGTGCAACAGTACACGTCTGAGATTGTTGTCATCATCGCTTGCGATGGACGGCTATTATTATAACTGCCCCAGTGCCTGGTTAGTTTTTGTGCATCGATTGCTTATTTATAATCTACATTTACAATCTATAATGTAATTTTATCTCCAGAACCCAATGACGTCTATCACCCCATGTCACTCAATGAACAAACGATTAAACACAGACTCCGAACACGACAGAACATCATATTGTGAAGTGATATATACAAAAAACGTAAGAGTGGTGTAACTTTTAAACTTGTGGACATATTCCAGGTATTGAATAACACATTTCTTGATGAATTTTGTCTCTACAAGAAAGACATTAAAAAAATATGATCAACCGAATCTTTTTCAATATTTTTACAGACAAACTGAAGGGAGTCATACAGTTGGATGAAGATATTGGTGATGAGATCTGATGATTAACATAAACAAAGAAGAGAAGAAGAAGAAGAAACAATAGAAGTAAGTCTCTAACCAAGAAAATAAAGTTACATTCAAGAAGTATTCATCATCAAGGGGCGTATCCTTTATAGGACGCTGCTCTCTTTGCAGCACATCTGAATTTCACTCTGTCTCTTGCCAGTTCACCCACTTCATGGATGGTCATATTCATGGTTTCTTTAATATCTTGTAGCCATCTTCTTCTTGGTCTGCTCTGCCTCTGCGTCCTGGGACCCTACCCTCTAGTATTGTTCTTTCCAGGCTATCGTGACGCTTGATGTGACCAAAGTATGTAATTTTTCTGTATAGTATGTTGTTTATCAGCCAATTCTCTTTAACATTTAGTTTTTTCAAGACATCAGTGTTCTTTCTTTTTCTGTCCATGGTATTCGTAGAATCTTTCTGTAGCATTTAGTTTTGAAGGACTGGATTTTCGTTCTTGTTTTTGTGTAATAGTCCATGATTCACAACCATAAGTAGCCACTGGAAAAATGCATGTTCTCAATATTTTTAATTTTAGTATTTTGCTGGTGCTTTGCCACATGTTCTTCATTGTGTTTAACTTCTTGATTGTCATTGCCAATCTTCTTGAGATCTCTTTGGAGCAGTCGCCGTTATTGTTAATTATTGAGCCCAGATATTCGTAGCTCTCAACTCATTGGAGTTCTTCATTGTTTATTTGGATGTTAGGTGAGCCTTTTGCTTCAAGAAGTATTGCTTGAGTTAAATTTTCTGAATATATTCATTTTAATATTTCATTTCGAAATATTAGACTCTTTGCTTCGTCATTTGTCTTCCGTGTTGAGCGTTTCAAAAAACAAAACAAAGGGCCATTGAATTTGTCCTATCAATTTACTAGCCGTAGTTAACAAATTAACAATTCAAATAAGTTAATTAAGATGTATCGGTCTGTTGCTATAAACAGAGGAGTTTTAGACAAGATAAAATAATGTCATCAGAACAGCAATGCTGTACTTAATTATTTGATGTCAACATTAATAGTTATGCACGGAACTACTTTGTTCTTGTTAAATTAATACACTGACTTCTATGTACATCGTTTATTCTTTAGCTTCATACATATATATATATATATATATATATATATATATATATATATATATATATATATATATATATACAGTAAAGGAACCCTTTCATACCTCGTGGTATATAGGGCAATAAAGTGTTAGGTCAGTATCGTTCTTCTTTCCTTTGCGTTCCCGGCCTAGACTGGTGAACCAATTTTATCATGAATTTACTGTTGTTTTGGGACTCTGTTTCTCCGTACAGCTTTTCACTGAAGCTCTGTGTGTTATGGCCAGTACTCTTTCCTTATACCTGCTAAACGTTGACAGTCTTGCAAGACGTGTTCTACCGTCATGTCTGCCATTGCAGGGCACAGGCTAGTATCGTTCATTGACCTTCGGCACACGATGTGTGATGCATTACACCGGCCGTCTTTACTTTCCCATAGCATGTCTGGTACCCATTTGAGGCTGAGTCGACCTGAGAGCCGTCGCGGACAGGAAAATTCCAAGCCCACTGCTGGAGTTGAACCCAGACCACCGGCCTTGAGAAGCGAATTCACTAACAACTATATATTTATATATATATATATCTATCTATTCTCTAACCCTGTATTGCCTTTCGGCGTCAGGTCGTATCAGATATAAATATCTTTGTTTCAGTCAAGAATATATTTAACAACATGGAAATTGTATTAACATTCCGTTCGTGTGTTGGCGGGGCTCACAAGGGAAGCAAAGAAGGTGAAAGGTAGAAGTTGAAGGTAAAAAGTGAAAGGTAAAAGGTGAAAAGTGCAAGGTAGAAAGTGGAATGTAAAAGTTAAAGGTAAAAGATAAAAGGTGGAAAGTATAAGGTTAAAGGTGGAAGGTAGAAGTTGAAGGTGGAAGGTGAAAGGTAGAAGATGGAAGGTAAAAAGTGAAAGGTAAAAGGTGAAAGGTGGAAGGTAGAAAGTGGGAAAGTAAAAGTTAAAGGTAAAAGATAAAATGTAGAAGGTATAAGGTTAAAGGTGGAAGGTAGAAGTTGAAGGTGGAAGGTGAAAGGTAGAAGGTGGAAGGTAAAAAGCAAAGGGAAAACACATTGCAAATGAGAGGAAACATCAGGAGGTGGACGGACAAAATTCTAGCAGAGCAGAGAACTTGTTAGAAAGCTATTACATCCAACATTTGATGCGGAGAAGGTTAAAATGATTAATTGATTGAACATTATATTTATTATATTCCTTTGACATTGTTATTCTATACTTAGTAAAACAAACAAACAAACAAACAAACAAACAAACAAACAAACAAAAAAACAAACAAACAAACAGGAAACAGATCCTTATGATATTCATTAAACCGTTAATGTTGATGATATTGTATGTTCATGAAACATACTTTCACATTTAGAACAACATATATATAGTATCACTTTGACAAACTCACAATCAAGCAAATCTTTAGGGAAATCATGTGATCATGTTAGCTTCGTCATTACCGACTGGCTCCCACTTAATCTAAATAAAATGTATTTTGTGTTATATCTCTGGTTGTGACCCAGAAAACGAAATTGCTAACATAATATAGAAGCTACATTGTGGATGTAGCCCTGAGTAGCAAATTGGGAGTGGTGGTTCGAGTCTCAGCAATCTTGATTATTAATACTACTATTATATTGTCCTGTTCCCTGTAGAATATAGGGACGAAACCAGTGGCGGCTCGTCATTAAGAGCCTGTGGGGCCGGGTCCCACCAAAAATAAGGCGTAACGTGTATTTATTATTTTATACATTAAAATATATCCTTACCGAAAACATGATTTTTCCGAAAATATCTGTCTGGCCCCACCAACAAAATGATCACGAGCCGTCACTGGCCGAAACTATAGCAACGGAAATCCATTCTGGATCGACTTTGTAAATCACTGTACATGCTGTCCGGCATCTCCGTCCTTCGAATCTAATAATAAAATGACCAGTAGAAGGTTCAAAACCTTACCTGTATGAAGTGATTGACGCTTCACATTTCTAACTTCTAGTGTGCATGAAGTAGGAGGACCAATTCCTTTCCTCACATGTGGAATTTCGAGTATTGAACCCAAGTCTCATGTGTCCGAGTCGTTAGGAGAAAACTTATGAATTACGCTAACCCGTCCCACTTCTACTAATCTAATTTTCTTCATTACATATTCTTTGTCTTCCCCATTCCTATTTTCCCACTCGTTGTTTCAGTCAAACGCATGTTTAGTTATATTCTGCGGTTGTTTCAAGAGAATGTAAAACATCTATCGACACATTTTGTTTTTATCCTGCAACAGTATTGGTTTTTCTTTTGTTCTTACATAAGTCTATATTTATGACACCATATTAAGACTCCATCTTCTCTATGGTCGTTCTTTTCCTCTTTGCAGGGATGCCTCCTACTATAATACTCTTCTTCACATACTGGTCATCGTTGTTTCATGGCAATTTATTGTTCGTATGTTCAATTGAATATTACAATTCGTTTCTGCAGACATCTTTTTTTGATGTTCTACGTAGACAGTTGAAGTCTTCTGACGAGATCTTCTTCCGTCACTATAATGATCTTCCAAACTTTCTGTCTCTTTTATATGTCCAAATTTTCAATTGTTTTTAGCATCAGCCAGTGTTCTGATTTTGATGTTTAATACAGTAAGTAGGTTTATAGACTTGTTAGTCAACATGAATCTACCTTATTTACTTCTCTCAGTTTCATTTTCAGAGATTTAACCAGAAATGAGTTATGTCATAAGTCATCGTGTCATAAGGTTCTGGTGTACACATGACTCTTAAATTAGTTCGGGTCACGTTTGAGACTTCGCCATAAGGATACGCTGGCAGAATTTTTACGGGGTCTGGACCTGTGAATCAGCTTTGATAATTTTGTAGAGATTTCCTTGTAATCAACATTGTCTTGTACTAAGCCTAAAGATGGTGATTTGTTGGTTTTGATCTAACTTTAGGATGGGGTAAATGCTGTTTGTTCTGTGACTTCGTGCGGATTTTGATTTCCTTTGATAAATGTTTTTATTTCTATCAGTGAATTTCTTCGTTTTTAGGAGGTTAAATTTCTTTTAGTCAAATTCTTCATTTTTGTGCCTACTTTTACCAGTCTATCTGTAGCTTCATTACTCGAGAAATCAGAGAGTTCTGGGATCAGAGAGTTCTGGGATCAGAGAGTTCTGGGATCAGAGAGTTCTGAAATCAAATGCACTGGTTTTTTTATTGTTTGCAGACAGCAGAATTAGGTATTCAATAGCAGTCCTAGTTAAAAAGTTCCAATATTTTTTCTGGAAAGTCTGGAGAGCTGACACGATGTTCTGGTAGAATGGATTAAAGTTTGGGTTCCCATTCGGGAAATCTGGATTCAATCCCCGGTAAGGCCAAGGAGATTTTTTTCTGTTGGTGGTATAAATAAAACATTCTACCCTGAACAGTTTCACAGGGACTGCATTAGCCATGCGACCATTCTAATCCTCTGGCTCATGTCCCCGATGTTCTACATTGTTATAAAAAGCGGGAACACAGACAGCAAAGACGTTTTGTTTTGGTTTGTAACCTCTTGGATTGAATTTAATTATGTTGTTTTGTTATCTATTGAGTCTTCCAGTAGTAAATGAAGAACTCTTATTCTTGATCACATGCAGTGTCTCAGAGCCATAAAGCTGAACAACAAACTTGATAAATCGCTGTTTTTCATTTAAAATGCCTCATCTCAGATCTTCATGCATCTACACCATAGGTTCCCAAACTTTTTCGTCTCATCGCCCACTTTGCATAACATAAACTTTGCAACGCCCCCTCCAACAGCCCACTTTGCATAACATAAACTTTAACGCCCTCCAACCGCCCACTTTGCATAACATAAACTTTGAACGCCTCAACGCCCACTTCTAACATAAACTTTGTAACGCCCTCCAACGCCCACTTTGATAAAACTTTGTAACGCCCTCCAACAGCCCACTGCACAATATAAACTTGTAACGCCCTCAACAGCCCACTTTGCATAACAAAACTGACCCTCAACCGCCCACTTATAACATAAACTTGTAACGCCCTCCACAGCCCTTGCATAACAAACTTAACGCCTCAACCGCCCACTTATAACATAAACTTTGTAACGCCCCCAACAGCCCACTTGCAACAAAACTTTGTAAGCCCTCAACCGCCCACTTGCATAACATAAACTTTAACGCCTCCAACCGCAAACTTGATAACGCTAACTTTTAATGCCTATCCAGACTTCACATTAACTGTTCCCCCTCTCCAACGCCCACTTTGCATAACATAAACTTTGTAACGCCCCCCCTCCAACCGCCCACTTTGCATAACATAAACTTTGTAACGCCCCCCTCCAACAGCCCACTTTGCATAACATAAACTTTGTAACGCCCTCCAACCGCCCACTTTGCATAAATAAACTTTAACGCCCTCCAACAGCCCACTTTGCAAATTAAACTTTGTAACGCCCTCCACATTATAACAGTTTGCCAACGCCCTCCTACATATATACATGCTCTATCTTCTTTTGACATAGAAATTGATATATATTTCTGTAATACATGGTCAATTTTCAAATTATTATATGCATGAAATAGAAAATTGATGAAAAATGGATCGTGTAAGACGGGCATAAGATGATTGGAACAAATTTTAAATTTTCAATCGAAAATAATTTTAAAAAATATTTATTATTAGTTTCTTCTTTAAGAGCCACCGACCGCTAATCGTCTGAATACCCCCCAAATTCTTCTGAACCCACCTAACGCCCCTAGAACGCCTCAGCGCCCACTGGGGGGCGGTACCGCCCACTTTGGGAAACGCTGATCTACACAAATAACAAATCTTTAGTTCAGACTTCTACAAAATGAAACAATGGGAACAGACATACAACCTAAATTCAACTGATTCTTATGTATATATATATATGATAGTGTCTCATCTCATATCTTCACACGCCCGAGTGGTTACCGGGGCCCACATTTGGGTGTAAAGAATAGAACCACTGTTACCTGCCACGCATGTCGTAAGAGGCGACTGAGGAGGTTGGGCGTGGGGCTAGCTACCCCACACCATAAAAACACAAGATGGCTACAGAACGGAGAGCGAAACGAATAAATTCTGGCTGAAGTATCCCGAAGGATAAGCACCAGAGCTCCAAATGGTGCTGAAGATGCGACGTAAAACACACCAATGCTAAGGCTGTATGAATCAGATTTCCACATGAATGGAATTTATGGGGAGATCTTATACATCGGTCTGGGCGGTGATCGCGAGAGAGAGAGAGAGAGAGAGATCGAGAGAGAGATCTTCATGCATCTTCACAAATAACAAATCCCTTTTTCAGAATTCTATAAAAATGAAATGAAAAATCTTAATTACTTTAGTCAATTATTTATTTAACTCCTGCTAGCTATTTTTCCGCTGGAGTTCATGTTAGATTCACATTTAAATAGGTCAAGTAGCGTTTGAAATGACATCCATTAACTAGATCAAAGTTCAGTGAAGGTCATTAATTCTGTTTAGTGTTTACATTTTGATAAATGTTTTCCAACTGATTGTGATGTTGTTGTTGTTTATGTTGTTGATGTATGACATCATATTAATGATTAATGATTAATGATGATGATGATGATAAGAGTGGTTTTTTCATTCGCAAATACACATACACAAACGTAAACATACACAGACAGTTATATCTTTATATATTCAATCAAGTGTAATGCCTCCCGGCGTAGGCGATCATGTCTCTTCATAACTCTCTCTCATTGGTACATGTTATCAGTTCTAACGTCGATTTTTGTCGAACCATTATGTCAGGCCATCCAACGTCTTATCCCTCTGTCTTCTACTATCTCTCCTTACCTGAATTTTACCTGTTGTTAAAGTATGCTCTAAATCTCATTTTCGCATTATATATCAGAAGAACCTTGATTGCCGGATTCTTATTCCTTTGATAAGGTTTTTTTTGTGTGCAGTTCTGTTTTAAAACCTCATCATTTGTTTTGTTCATGGAATTTTTCAGCATTCTTCTGTAAAACCATATCTCTGGGACTTCCAACGATCTTATTGATTGTTTGTTGATTGTTCGTGATAGCTGCCATACATAAGTATTGGTTCAATATAGCATTGGAGTAATCATTTCCACAGTTTCATTGGTAGTGAATTAACACATTTTGTGTTTTCCATTTTCAGAAAAACTGCTTTCGCTTGAGCTACTTAATTTTATATATATATATATATTTCATTAGCCTCTTTATCTCAGGAGACAATAGGTCTTGCGTCGCGTAGTATGCTCTACGCTGAATCACAACGTTTCTTGTGGCCTATTCTGGAGTGACAATCCTTGCCACAGTTGCTGTAGGTAAAACTGAAGACTGGACCTGATACATAGGATGTTCTCTCTGCCCTCTGTGCTATCTTTGTCTCCACATGTGATGTTGTTTTCTTCTTTTTCTTTTGAGCCGTCCCCCACTGCCGCTCGCCTGCTTGCCTGTCTTAGGCCTGCCGCCCCAGTGTCTTTGTCTATGCCGCATGAAGTTAGATCACGCTTGCAGGTGTCAATGAAGCGCAATAATGGGCGCCCATGCTATCTAGCACCAGATGCGAGTTAACCATATAGAATGTTCTTTGGGATTCTATCATCGCTCACTGTCCCAGCCATCTCAGACATCGCTGACAGTATATATATATATAATTCGCGTAAACATATAGTTTTCCATCTTTCATACAACTTTTCTACAAGTGATATTACTCGCGTTCTTGTTAAGAATTATCGTTACCAAAGAACTATTCACACAGAGTCAGCAGGGAAGCATCAACACCATCATCCACAACTGACGCTGAAGAGGAATCGAACATCCGTAGGCTAAGGACAGCCAAAGACTTACGGAGAGCGAACCCAGTAAACGCTGGTTGAAATCAGACAAATCGCAGAAGGACAAGCACCAAAGCTCCAAATGGTACTGAAGATGTTAACTTATCACACCCGGTCTTGGTGTGGCTGTTTATATATCACAATAAGAATGATAAAAATGGCCAAAAAGAACGATCGAGAAGAAGAAGAAGAACATGTGTTACGCATGGAAACTATTAACTGTCACGAAAACACTATTCATTTTACATTTTGCTGTCATTTCTTTATGGATCTCACAGGAATGTTATAATAGTAATTCAGTAGCCATTTTTTAAAGTTTCAGTTAGCGATACGGTCTAACCCTGTCATTAAAGCTGCAATGAGATGGACACTAGAGTGTAAATTAACACAGGGAAGACTCCAAAACGACCTGGAGGAGAACAGTAGAACACGAACTGAAAGAAATGAGTCGCAGCTGGAATATAATACAAAGGATGGTAAAAAACAGAAAAGAATGGTATGCATTTATCGCTGCACTAAGCGCACGGGTGTTGCAGGTTAGAGAGAGAAAGAGAGAAAGAGACGTGTAACCGTCTGTGTTATTGAGTGATATGACCATCATCATTGCACTTCGGTGAGTAACCATGTGTGCTCCGTTCTCTTCTTACACAGAAAGATCTCAGCTGCAGTGCACGAACTCCGCAGCACCGGCGAGGATCCCCAACCGTTTGTGTATTTATATCTTTCTACACAAAATTATCTTAGTGGTGGTGCACGAACACATTAGCTCCGACAAGGCCCTATGCAAATTTTATGACAGTAATTTTTGTAGAAAGTTTTAATTCATCTTTATAATTATTCTCAAGTTAGAAAAACATGTAAGTTGATAAATATAATTCAGTTCAGATAAATATAGTTCAGTTGAAATAAAAATACTTCAGTTGATATATACAGTATACTTCAGTGGAGATAAATATAGTTCAGTTGAGATAAACATACTTCAGTAGAGATAAATATAGTTCAGTTGAGATAAATATACTTCAGTTGAGATAAATATATTTCAGTTGAGATAAATATATTTCAGTTGAGATAAATATATTTCAGTTGAGATAAATATATTTCAGTTGAGATAAATATACTTCAGTTGAGATAAATATACTTCAGTTGAGATAAATATATATAGGTTAATAAATATAGTATAGTTCATGGGAGGTAAATATGTATAAGTTGATAAATATAGTATAGTTCAGTTATTTGGTCATAATTCAACTGTTATGTTATGAAGAATCTCATGGACCTCTAAAATGACAAATATGGAGGTGTTGAATGAGGCCAAGACACAGAGAAAGCTTATTATCAATATAAGAAAGAAGTAATCATCATTTTTCAGACATGTAATGTGAAGGGGAGGTTTATAACACATTATGACAATCGGTAAAATCGAGGGAGACGAGACAGAGAAAGACAGAGAGAGAAAATTTTGGATAGCCTGACTTCATGGCACGGAAGAGTATCATCATCTGAGATGATAGCAAACACCAGAGACATGGATTTGTGGAGATCCATGATTGTCTACGCCAACTGACACGGCACATGATGATGATGATTCTCTGAAGAGTTGAGCTTATCCTTTTCTTCTTCTTCTTCTTTGCGTTCGTTCTTTACGATCAATTTTAATTTAATCACTTTTGCGATATGTTTGATCTTTGCCAAGAACGTGTATACGATGCACATTCGTTTGGTAAGCCCCTAAACGCATAGAGTTCTACACGTTTAGGACACGTGCATCCGATTTCAGTCAAACCTCCTTAGTCGTCTCTTACGACATTCATGGTAGGTAACAGTGGTTCTATTCTTTACACCCCAAATGTGGGCCTCGGTAACCACTCCGGCGATCCTTTTCTATTGTCCTGATAAATTAAGTAAGTAAAAGTAAAGGGACCCTTGTTATACCACGTGGTATATAGGTCATTGGTCTACAAGGTGTGTCCTGAGCCTAGCCCTGCACTGGCAGGGTTGGGATCGGCAAGTCTCTTAGGAGGGCGAAAAGTGAAATTAGTAGCCTGCTGATGACCCTCAGAACACACAAGTCAACCCCACCTTCCAGCGGTGTAGACCGGGAAACTTTAACCGTGAGGTCAAAGACCAACGGGGCAATGGCTCGCCTAGGAGATGGACTCCCTAGGTCAGGATTTAAAAACATTTTGTTTGTTTGTTTGTTTGTGTTTTGTTTGTCCTTGGGGAGTTAACCTGACAAAAATCTCGGCGGAGGCCTGGCGTCCCAGACTTGTGATATCAGTGGATTTACCCTGATACCCAAGATCCAGACCCCAGCTATGGGAAAATAGCCCCACTGCCTTGTGGGAGCCTTGGGAGAAGCAAAGGCTATGGGAGTAAACCCAAACAGAAAATCCGGAACGGAGTTCCTAAGACGGACATGCATCAAGTGATGTCCTAACAGCAGCTTCTGCAACCGAACTGATACCAGATGTTGTGCTTGCACTCCTCTGGATTCTATCAGCGAGGTCGAGAAGGGGTAGTTGACGCTTGGGCAACTCAGCTACTCCATAAAAAAATCGCCCAGACATGCGTCACGGAGTAGAATAGGGCATTAAAGCCACAAGAAACGTTGTGATTCAGCGCAGAACGTACTACGTACTCGCCTTGCTTGCCTGTCTTTGTCCAGCCGCTCCCAGTATTCTTTGTCAAAGCCGCAGGGAGTTAGATCACGTTTGCAGGTGTCAATGAAGCGTAATAATGGGCGCCCATGCTATCTAGCACCAGATGCGAGTTAACCATATAGAATGTTCTTTGGGATTCTATCATCGCTCACTGTCCCAGCCATCTCAGACATCGCTGACAGTATATATATATATATATATATATATAATTCGCGTAAACATATAGTTTTCCATCTTTCATACAACTTTTCTACAAGTGATATTACTCGCGTTCTTGTCAAGAACTATCGTTACCAAAGAACTGTTCACACAGAGTCAGCAGGGAAGCGTCAACACCATCATCCACAACTGACGCTGAAGGGAAATCGAACATCCGTAGGCTAAGGACAGCCAAAGACTTACGGAGAGCGAACCCAGTAAACGCTGGTTGAAATCAGACAAATCGCAGAAGGACAAGCACCAAAGCTCCAAATGGTACTGAAGATGTTAACTTATCACACCCGGTCTTGGTGTGGCTGTTTATATATCACAATAGGAATGATAAAATGACCAAAAGAACGATCGAGAAGAAGAAGAAGAACATGTGTTACGCATGGAAACTATTAACTGTCACGAAAACACTATTCATTTTACATTTTGCTGTCATTTCTTTATGGATCTCACAGGAATGTTATAATGGTAATTCAGTAGCCATTTTTTTAAGTTTCAGTTAGCGATACGGTGTCTAACCCTGTCATTAAAGCTGCAATGAGATGGACACTAGAGTGTAAATTAACACAGGGAAGACTCCAAAACGACCTGGAGGAGAACAGTAGAACACGAACTGAAAGAAATGAGTCCCAGCTGGAATATAATACAAAGGATGGTAAAAACAGAAAAGAATGGTGTGCATTTATTGCTGCCATAAGCGCCAAGGGCGTTGCAGGTTAGAGAGAGAAAGAGAAAGAGACGTGTAAACATCTGTGTTATTGAGTGATACGACCATCATCATTGCACTTCGGTGAGTAACCATGTGTGCTCCGTTCTCTTCTTACACAGAAAGATCTCAGCTGCAGTGCACGAACTCCGCAGCACCGGCGAGGATCCCAACGTTGTGTATTTATATCTTTCTACACAAAATTATCTTAGTGGTGGTGCATGAACACATTAGCTCCGACAAGGCCCTATGCAAATTTTATGACAGTAATTTTTGTAGAAAGTTTTAATTCATCTTTATAATTATTCTCAAGTTAGAAAACATGTAAGTTGATAAATATAATTCAGTTGAGATAAATATACTTCAGTTGAAATAAATATATATAAGTTGATAAATACAGTATAGTTCAGTTGAGATAAATATACTTCAGTTGATATATACAGTATACTTCAGTGGAGATAAATATAGTTCAGTTGAGATAAACATACTTCAGTAGAGATAAATATAGTTCAATTGAGATAAATATATATAGGTTGATAAATATAGTATAGTTCAGTTGAGATAAATATATATAGGTTGATAAATATAGTATAGTTCAGTTGAGATAAATATATATAGGTTGATAAATATAGTATAGTTCATGGGAGGTAAATATGTATAAGTTGATAAATATAGTATAGTTCAGTTATTTGGTCATAATTCAACTGTTATGTTATGAAGAATCTCATGGACCTCTAAAATGACAAATATGGAGGTGTTGAATGAGGCCAAGACACAGAGAAAGCTTATTATCAATATAAGAAAGAAGTAATCATCATTTTTCAGACATGTAATGTGAAGGGGAGGTTTATAACACATTATGACAGTCGTAAAATCGAGGGAGACGAGACAGAGAAAGACAGAGAGAGAAAATTTTGGATAGCCTGACTTCATGGCACGGAAGAGTATCAGCATCTGAGATGATAGCAAACACCAGAGACATGGATTTGTGGAGATCCATGATTGTCTACGCCAACTGACACGGCACATGATGATGATGATTCTCTGAAGAGTTGAGCTTATCCTTTTCTTCTTCTTCTTCTTTGCGTTCGTTCTTTACGATCAATTTTAATTTAATCACTCTTTGCGATATGTTTGATCTTTGCCAAGAACGTGTATACGATGCACATTCGTTTGGTAAGCCCCTAAACGCATAGAGTTCTACACGTTTAGGACACGTGCATCCGATTTCAGTCAAACCTCCTTAGTCGTCTCTTACGACATTCATGGTAGGTAACAGTGGTTCTATTCTTTACACCCTCAAATGTGGCCTCGGTAACCACTCCGGCGATCCTTTTCTATTGTCCTGATAAATTAAGTAAGTAAAAGTAAAGGGACCCTTGTTATACCACGTGGTATATAGGTCATTGGTCTACAAGGTGTGTCCTGAGCCTAGCCCTGCACTGGCAGGGTTGGGATCGGCAAGTCTCTCTTAGGAGGGGCGAAAAGTGAAATTAGTAGCCTGCTGATGACCCTCAGAACACACAAGTCAACCCCACCTTCCAGCGGTGTAGACCGGGAAACTTTAACCGTGAGGTCAAAGACCAACGGGCAATGGCTCGCCTAGGGAGATGGACTCCCCTAGGTCAGGATTTAACAACATTTTGTTTGTTTGTTTGTTTGTGTTTTGTTTTGTCCTTGGGGAGTTAACCTGACAAAAATCTCGGCGGAGGCCTGGCGTCCCAGACTTGTGATATCAGTGGATTTACCCTGATACCCAAGATCCAGACCCCAGCTATGGGAAAATAGCCCCACTGCCTTGTGGGAGCCTTGGGAGAAGCAAAGGCTATGGGAGTAAACCCAAACAGAAAATCCGGAACGGAGTTCCTAAGACGGACATGCATCAAGTGATGTCCTAACAGCAGCTTCTGCAACCGAACTGATACCAGATGTTGTGCTTGCACTCCTCTGGATTCTATCAGCAAGGTCGAGAAGGGTAGTTGACGCTTGGGCAACTCAGCTACTCCATAAAAATCGCCCAGGCATGCGTCACGGAGTAGAATAGGGCATTAAAGCCACAAGAAACGTTGTGATTCAGCGAAGAACGTACTACGTGACGCAATATCTATTGTCTCCTGAGACAAGGAGGCCAATGATCATACAGGGCATCAAGCTTTTAAGGGCCTGGCAACATATGATTGTGAGACATGGACCATTGACAAAGCGGCGGTGATCATCAGTGCCTTTGAATGGAAATGTTACAGAAGAGTATCAAAAATATCATGGACAGAGAAAAGAACAAATGCTTCTGTTATGCAACAGCTTGATATTAGAGTTGGCTATTAAAGAGCATAACATTAAGGAAAATTAAATATTTCAGAACATCAAACAACATGAGTGCCTAGAGAAGATAATTTTGGAGGGAACTGTGTCTGGAAGAAGAATGAGAAGAAGACCTTTAATACGATGGGTGCAAGATGTCATTGACGAGCTGAGAATGAGTACTGCTGACGCCGGTCATCTTGCACAGAATAGAGCATTTTTCAGGACTGCTGTCATGTGAACCAGGTTCCGGAAGAGACAAGCTACTTGATGATGATATAGGACAATACGGTGTTAGGCTCATATTTTTCATTGACCGTCGGCGCACAATGGTTGATATTGTCAACATCACGCCGGCCGCCTTTACTTCCCATTTTATTCCTGGTATCCAATTAAGGCTAATTGCAGTGTCGGCTCGTCATTAAGGGCCAGTGATGCCGGGCCCCACCAAAATAAAGTGTAAAATTTATTTTTCATAAATTAAATATAACCTAACCCAAAACCATGATTTTTCCGAAAGTTTGTATCAGACCTACACAACAAAATGAGCACAAGCCACCACTGGCTAATTGTTCTGATCATAAGATTAATATTTCTTGTGACCTTGTTTTAAAAAAAAAATTCTAGCATGATCTTGTATCTTCTGAAACAAGTTCAAATAAAAACGTTTTTTGTTGCTGTTTTTGAAATAACAAAAATTGGATGTAATCATCTATGTAATACGACCTTAAGGTTGTTATTCTTAAAGTAAAATAATATAAAAGTTACACTGACTTGTATTAGATTATTTTATTTATACATTAATTAGAAACTTTTCATTAATGTTGTTTTTAAATTAACTTTATTTTTCTGTTTGTACATTTTGTTGTGAAAATATGAGTTTTTTTTTCTGTTGAAGTTTCAATAGAATATAACATTTATTTGTTTGTTAGTTTTTTAAACGAAATACGAGTATAATGCTGTTGTTTCTCTTTTTGCTTTGTTTTACGCACGCATGCACATATACATCTACATACATTTACACACACATACACACACAAACATAGATCACAGGCATACACGCACGCACACCCACATGCACTCATACCCACACATACATATATACACTCACGCATGCACACACACACACACACACACACACACGCGCACACACACACACACAGCCGTGTATTGTGATCGTGGATGTGAGATCGCGTATTTTAAAAAAAAAAAAAACATAATGACAATATTTTTGTCTCTCTCTGTTTCACACACACACATGCACACATACACACATACACTCACGCACACACACACACAGCACACACACACACGCAAATCACCACATGCACACATATACACACACACAAACAACATGCACATATACACACACACACAATCACACACATGCACCATACCTCACACAACAAACACACGCACACATACACACAACACACACACACACACACACACACAATCACACAATGCACAAACACTACACACATGCACACTAATCACACACACATGCATACATACACACACACATCCACACTACAACACACACGCACAAATACACACACACACACACAATCACACACATGCACACACACACACTCACACACATGCACACATATACACACACACACACACATGCACACATACACACACACACACACATCACACACACACAATCACACACAAACACACACGCACACATACTACACACACACACACAATCAACCCCATGACACACACACTACACACATGCACACATACACACACACACAATCACACAATGCACACATACACACACACATCACACACATACACACATACTACACACATACACAATCACACACACACACACACACACACACACACACACACAGATGTGAGTAGGTGGATGCTTGATTCTAATTGTGGTGGTTTATTTGACAGTGGTTCTAGAAGATGGTAGTATATACTTCATGTTGATTGGTGCTTGATGGATACAGCACATTTATATCAAAGACAAACTCTATCTTGGCAGTTTCATATTCATTTATTTCGATATTAGATCATGAGTTTACCAAAACACGTCTGCTTCGGTCCGTTGTTTATGTTCGTCTCCCTATGGTGTCACTAAGTCGCTAAGCAGTACTAACAAATCTACGTCAACTAATTTCACTAAGTCGCTAAGCAGTACTAACAAATCTACTTCAACTAATTTCACTAAGTCGCTAAGCAGTACTAACAAATCTACGTCAACTAATTTCACTAAGTCGCTAAGCAGTACTAACAAATCTACGTCAACTAATTTCACTAAGTCGCTAAGCAGTACTAACAAATCTACGTCAACTAATTTCACTAAGTCGCTAAGCAGTACTAACAAATCTACGTCAACTAATTTCACTAAGTCGCTAAGCAGTACTAACAAATCTACGTCAACTAATTTCACTAATGCGCTAAGCAGTACTAACAAATCTACGTCAACTAATTTCACTAAGTCGCTAAGCAGTACTAACAAATCTACGTCAACTAATTTCACTAAGTCGCTAAGCAGTACTAACAAATCTACGTCAACTAATTTCACTAAGTCGCTAAGCAGTACTAACAAATCTACGTCAACTAATTTCACTAAGTCGCTAAGCAGTACTAACAAATCTACGTCAACTAATTTCACTAAGTCGCTAAGCAGTACTAACAAATCTACGTCAACTAATTTCACTAAGTCGCTAAGCAGTACTAACAAATCTACGTCAACTAATTTCACTAAGTCGCTAAGCAATACTAACAAATCTACGTCAACTAATTTCACTAAGTCGCTAAGCAGTACTAACAAATCTACGTCAACTAATTTCACTAAGTCGCTAAGCAGTACTAACAAATCTACGTCAACTAATTTCACTAAGTCGCTACAAGGTACTAACAAATCTACGTCAACTAATTTCACTAAGTCGCTAAGCAGTACTAACAAATCTACGTCAACTAATTTCACTAATGCGCTAAGCAGTACTAACAAATCTACGTCAACTAATTTCACTAAGTCGCTAAGCAGTACTAACAAATCTACGTCAACTAATTTCACTAAGTCGCTAAGCAGTACTAACAAATCTACGTCAACTAATTTCACTAAGTCGCTAAGCAGTACTAACAAATCTACGTCAACTAATTTCACTAAGTCGCTAAGCAGTACTAACAAATCTACGTCAACTAATTTCACTAAGTCGCTAAGCAGTACTAACAAATCTACGTCAACTAATTTCACTAAGTCGCTAAGCAGTACTAACAAATCTACGTCAACTAATTTCACTAAGTCGCTAAGCAATACTAACAAATCTACGTCAACTAATTTCACTAAGTCGCTAAGCAGTACTAACAAATCTACGTCAACTAATTTCACTAAGTCGCTAAGCAGTACTAACAAATCTACGTCAACTAATTTCACTAAGTCGCTAAGCAGTACTAACAAATCTACGTCAACTAATTTCACTAAGTCGCTAAGCAATACTAACAAATCTACGTCAACTAATTTCACTAAGTCGCTAAGCAGTACTAACAAATCTACGTCAACTAATTTCACTAAGTCGCTAAGCAGTACTAACAAATCTACGTCAACTAATTTCACTAAGTCGCTAAGCAGTACTAACAAATCTACGTCAACTAATTTCACTAATGCGCTAAGCAGTACTAACAAATCTACGTCAACTAATTTCACTAAGTCGCTAAGCAGTACTAACAAATCTACGTCAACTAATTTCACTAAGTCGCTAAGCAGTACTAACAAATCTACGTCAACTAATTTCACTAAGTCGCTAAGCAGTACTAACAAATCTACGTCAACTAATTTCACTAAGTCGCTACAGTACTAACAAATCTACGTCAACTAGTTTCACTACGTCAATGTTCCGTTCTAGTGTTGCTACTGCTCATAGTGAGCAGATTTGGTGTGCAAACACTACAGTCTCTACTTATGCATTTCTACAAACTTATCTATCTAAACTACCTGTCTAAACTACCTGTCTAGTCTGTTGGTAACTACCTGGGGTTGGGGAACGTTGTGCCTGGCCCTGGCAGACTACTACAGAGAGAGAGAGAGAGAGAGAGAGAGAGAGAGAGAAAAGGAGAGATAGAGTGTGTTTATAAACAGAAAGTTATTGGTTATTGGTTACTGAACATATGTGCTAGCACTGCTGGCAGACCCATAGGTGTTAAGTCTCCAGCAACATGTATCGAAGGTTATGCATACTTCTGGTTCCCATGGCTCACTGGTTAATCACACTACCCACTCTGCCTTTCATGAACCGAGTTCTACGTGTACATCGTGTAACTTTAAACTCCTCCAATCACTGGATTGATTCAACATGTATATTTGTCTCATCATCCAACAGACAGTTGTGACTAGATCGAAGAACTTTTCCCTTATCAATCTTTAACACTTGGACAATCAATGCTGCTGTTGGAAGCATGACCGCTCTCTTATTGACAAATATACCCGCCTGCACGGGACAGTAGATCCTCGTAAGGCTTGGAGGTTAGAAACTTTAATAGACGACATCCACTCATACCAAAACAAGAGTTCAAAGGCGAAGGATTGCCTTCATTGCACCGGGTTTCCCAATATAGCTCCGTCCCTGTCGGCGGAGATGGTATACCAAAATCTGCCATTTTGGATCTTCTGAAACATCGACAGAGATGAAGTGTCTACGCAGAATGCTGGGGTAGAATAATAGACCGTTTGAGAAATGAAGACCTTTGGAAAAAAAGTGGGTACAACATCAGCACTTAAACTTCATCAAGAAACAACAAATTAAATGGTTCGGCCACGTAAGCAGATTACGAACAGACAGTGCACATCAAAGAGCAATGCTGCTCCGATACAGTGGGTACAAAGCAAAATGTAGGCCACGCAAAAGATGGACCTCAGAGATAACAGAGGTGACGAAAGACACTATCTGCGAAGCGCACATAAAGACCCGTTTTAGAAATCTCTTCTTGACCTGACGCTGTAAAGTAAAACAGGATTGGAGAAAAGAAAAAGAAAAAAGCATCGACTGAGAGTCAGATACAACAACTCCAGTAAACGGAGCTCTAGAGCGGCAATGAAGGACAGCAGCAGAAAGAGTTAGATCAGGTGAAAGATTATACTTACACATAAACTGCTTGATAAAATGAATTCATTTCAGCTTGATCTTTCTCTTAACATTTGTGAATGCATTTGACATGTACCAGTGACATTCTGTTTCACATGTCAATCACCTGGTATTTCTGTTTTCTAATTTTGGAATGAACAATATTTTCTAAATTGTTAATTTGTGCAGCCACTGCAACTGGAAATCGAAAATCAAATTGTTTATTTCTCACGAAGAACCAGGTAGTTTCATAGTTATTTTCTTAGGTCACTGTAAACTGTGAGATTTTATTGCTAATTTATTTGACATCAGTTTCTATGGTAACTGGCATTTCAAACAGTGGCATTAGTTTATGTAACTAAGTAACCTTCCGTAAAATGACATGTTTATGTAACTAGCTGACGTTATACAGTGACATCAGTTTTGACAATATGTCTGTCTGTTTATCTATTCTGTCTGCAGGTCCGTACGGTATATTTTCTCAGTCTGATGCAGAAGTCTTTGAAATGTCGCCTCTTAAATGTGTCAAATTTTATTTTGATTTCATTGCTTATGCGCTCCTTACATAACCGCCTGGTGCGGTCACTTCTCTGTATCATAGCACAGAAGGTCCTGTCTGTTTAATCTGTCTGTCTAATCTTTCAGTCTAATCTACATGTATGTCTAATCTACACGTCTGTCTAATCTGCCTGTCTAATCTGCCTGTCTAATATGTCTGTCTAATCTGTCTGTCTAATCTACATGTCTGTCTAATCTACACGTCTCTCTAATCTGTCAGTCTAATCTGTCTGTCTAATATGTCTGTCCAATCTTTCAGTCTAATCTACATGTCTGTCTAATCTGCCTGTCTAATCTGTCTGTCTAATCTGTCAGTCTAATCTGTATGTCTAATCTGTCAGTCTAATATGTTAGTCTAATTTGTCAGTCTAATCTACCTGTCTAGTATGTCTAATATGTCTGTCTAATATGTCAGTCTAATCTACATGTCTGTCTAATCTGTCAAAGGCAAAGCAAAGACTAAACAACTTAGACACATTGATCTCCTATTCCTTCCTAAATCTATCCAACAAAGTGAGTGACGTGAACCCCTCCCTCTTCCCTCCGCCCCCAATAAAACAGACTATATATTGAAGTTGTCACATCAACAAAGTGATTGACGTGACCTCCAATAAAACAGACTATATATTGAAGTTGTCACATCAACAAAGTGATTGACAGGACCCCCTCCCGCCCCCAATAAAACAGACTATATATTGAAGTTGTCACATCAACAAAGTGATTGACGTGACCCCCTCCCCTCTTCCTCCCGCCCCAATAAAACAGACAATATGTTGAAGTTGTCACATCAACAAAGTGATTGACAGGACCCCTCCCGCCCCCAATAAAACAGACTATATATTGAAGTTGTCACATCAACAAAGTGATTGACAGGACTCCCCCTCCCCCAATAAAACACACAATATATTGAAGTCGTAAAATCAACAATGAGAACAGCAAGTCTCTAAACAAACATTTCTACAACAAACTAGAATTAAGAAGCTATTCTTATGCATTCAGGACAAATATGGAAACCAAACTGACCGCAGACAGATAACATTCTACAGACGGTATAGAAGATAAATGACAAGGGTATTACTGGTCAGCCTGTGGAGACAGCTTGAGGATTGTTGAGTAATTAGGTCGATTAAGAGATGCCTAAATTCAGTGGCGGCTCGTGATCCTTTTTGTTGGTGGGTCCAGACAAAATGTTTCAGAAAAATCTTGGTTTTGGGTTAGGTTATATTTTATTTATTAAAAATAAATACACGTTACACATTATTGGGGGGGCGGCCCCACTGACCCTTACTGACGAGCCGCCACTGTCTAAATTATTATTGGTGTTGATTGTGTCCTGAGGTTTGTGTTTACTCTGACTGAGTGGGGCTTGATATATACATCGGGATCATAAAGACCAGATCAGTTATTTGTATACATTCTTTGGGGAAAATAAGATTGCAGATGTCTCGCTATAACTGCTTAAACAAAATCGTGGGTCTTAACTCTTTCACTATGTGATTTTTTGATAATCTCCGGACGGACTTATATTGCAATGTATAATGCATTAGGTAGTATAATGTCTTTGCGTTATCTTAATAAATAACACGAGCCTGTATATCGGATCAGTAGAATGAAGGGGTTAAGCTTGGGAAATGAGATATTCGAAAATGATTGTTATTATGACAAGATAAGATAATGTCTTTATTTTACGCACGCATGCACATATACATCTACATACATTTACACACACATACACACACAAACATAGATCACAGGCATACACGCACGCACACCCACATGCACTAATACCCACACACACACATATACATAGATCACAGGCATACACGCACGCACACCCACATGCACTCATACCCACACATACATATATACACTCACGCATGCACACACACACACACACACACACGCCGTGATGGATCCGTGGATGTGAGATCGCGTATTTTTTTAAAAACAAAACATAATGACAATATTTTTGTCTCTCTCTGTTTCACACACACACATGCACACATACACACATACACACACACACACACACACACACACACACACACGCAAAATCACACACATGCACACATATCACACACACACAATCACGCACATGCACATATACACACACACACAATCACACACATGCACACATACACTCACACACACAAACACGCACGCACACATACTACACACACACACACAATCACACACATGACACACACACTCACACACATGCACACATACACACACACACAATCACACACATACACACACACACACACACACACCTACTAACACACACACACAATCACACACATGCACACACACACTCACCCACATGCACACACACACACACACACACATGCACACATACACACACACAATCACACACATACACACACACACGCACACATACTACACACACACAATCAGACACATGCACACACACACTCACACACATGCACACATACACACACACACAATCACACACATGCACACATACACACACACACAATCACACACATACACACATACTACACACACACACACACACAATCACACACACACACACACACACACACAGAGATGTGAGTAGGGTGCGATGCTTGATTCTAATTGGTGGTGGTTTTATTTGACAGTGGTTCTAGAAGATGGTAGTATATACTTCATGTTGGATTGGTGCTTTGATGGATACAGCACATTTATATCAAAGACAAACTCTATCTTGGCAGTTTCATATTCATTTATTTCGATATTAGATCATGAGTTTACCAAAACACGTCTGCTTCGGTCCGTTGTTTATGTTCGTCTCCCTATGGTGTCACTAAGTCGCTAAGCAGTACTAACAAATCTACGTCAACTAATTTCACTAAGTCGCTAAGCAGTACTAACAAATCTACGTCAACTAATTTCACTAAGTCGCTAAGCAGTACTAACAAATCTACGTCAACTAATTTCACTAAGTCGCTAAGCAGTACTAACAAATCTACGTCAACTAATTTCACTAAGTCGCTAAGCAGTACTAACAAATCTACGTCAACTAATTTCACTAAGTCGCTAAGCAGTACTAACAAATCTACGTCAACTAATTTCACTAAGTCGCTAAGCAGTACTAACAAATCTACGTCAACTAATTTCACTAAGTCGCTAAGCAGTACTAACAAATCTACGTCAACTAATTTCACTAAGTCGCTAAGCAGTACTAACAAATCTACGTCAACTAATTTCACTAAGTCGCTAAGCAGTACTAACAAATCTACGTCAACTAATTTCACTAAGTCGCTAAGCAGTACTAACAAATCTGCGTCAACTAATTTCACTAAGTCGCTAAGCAGTACTAACAAATCTACGTCAACTAATTTCACTAAGTCGCTAAGCAGTACTAACAAATCTACGTCAACTAATTTCACTAAGTCGCTAAGCAGTACTAACAAATCTGCGTCAACTAATTTCACTAAGTCGCTAAGCAGTACTAACAAATCTACGTCAACTAATTTCACTAAGTCGCTAAGCAGTACTAACAAATCTACGTCAACTAATTTCACTAAGTCGCTAAGCAGTACTAACAAATCTACGTCAACTAATTTCACTAAGTCGCTAAGCAGTACTAACAAATCTACGTCAACTAATTTCACTAAGTCGCTAAGCAGTACTAACAAATCTACGTCAACTAATTTCACTAAGTCGCAAACAGTACTAACAAATCTACGTCAACTAATTTCACTAAGTCGCTAAGCAGTACTAACAAATCTACGTCAACTAATTTCACTAAGTCGCTAAGCAGTACTAACAAATCTACGTCAACTAATTTCACTAAGTCGCTAAGCAGTACTAACAAATCTACGTCAACTAATTTCACTAAGTCGCTAAGCAGTACTAACAAATCTACGTCAACTAATTTCACTAAGTCGCTAAGCAGTACTAACAAATTTGCGTCAACTAATTTCACTAAGTCGCTAAGCAGTACTAACAAATCTACGTCAACTAATTTCCCTAAGTCGCTAAGCAGTACTAACAAATCTACGTCAACTAATTTCACTAAGTCGCTAAGCAGTACTAACTAATCTACGTCAACTAGTTTCACTACGTCGCTAAACAGTACTAACAAATCTACGTCAACTAGTTTCACTACGTCGCTAAGCAGTACTAACAAATCTACGTCAACTAATTTCACTAAGTCGCTAACAGTACTAACAAATCTACGTCAACTAATTTCACTAGTCGCTAGCAGTACTAACAAATCTACGTCAACTAATTTCACTAAGTCGCTAAGCAGTACTAACAAATCTACGTCAACTAATTTCACTAAGTCGCTAAGCAGTACTAACAAATCTACGTGAACTAATTTCACTAAGTCGCTAAGCAGTACTAACAAATCTACGTCAACTAATTTCACTAAGTCGCTAAGCAGTACTAACAAATCTACGTCAACTAATTTCACTAAGTCGCTAAGCAGTACTAACAAATCTACGTCAACTAATTTCACTAAGTCGCTAAGCAGTACTAACAAATCTACGTCAACTAATTTCACTAAGTCGCTAAGCAGTACTAACAAATCTACGTCAACTAATTTCACTAAGTCGCTAAGCAGTACTAACAAATCTACGTCAACTAGTTTCACTACGTCGCTAAGCAGTACTAACAAATCTACGTCAACTAGTTTCACTACGTCGCTAAGCAGTACTAACAAATCTACGTCAACTAATTTCACTAAGTCGCTAAGCAGTACTAACAAATCTACGTCAACTAATTTCACTAAGTCGCTAAGCAGTACTAACAAATCTACGTCAACTAATTTCACTAAGTCGCTAAGCAGTACTAACAAATCTACGTCAACTAATTTCACTAAGTCGCTAAGCAGTACTAACAAATCTACGTCAACTAATTTCACTAAGTCGCTAAGCAGTACTAACAAATCTACGTCAACTAATTTCACTAAGTCGCTAAGCAGTACTAACAAATCTACGTCAACTAATTTCACTAAGTCGCTAAGCAGTACTAACAAATCTACGTCAACTAATTTCACTAAGTCGCTAAGCAGTACTAACAAATCTACGTCAACTAATTTCACTAAGTCGCAAACAGTACTAACAAATCTACGTCAACTAATTTCACTAAGTCGCTAAGCAGTACTAACAAATCTACGTCAACTAATTTCACTAAGTCGCTAAGCAGTACTAACAAATCTGCGTCAACTAATTTCACTAAGTCGCTAAGCAGTACTAACAAATCTGCGTCAACTAATTTCACTAAGTCGCTAAGCAGTACTAACAAATCTACGTCAACTAATTTCACTAAGTCGCTAAGCAGTACTAACAAATCTACGTCAACTAATTTCACTAAGTCGCTAAGCAGTACTAACAAATCTACGTCAACTAATTTCACTAAGTCGCTAAGCAGTACTAACAAATCTACGTCAACTAATTTCACTAAGTCGCTAAGCAGTACTAACAAATCTACGTCAACTAATTTCACTAAGTCGCTAAGCAGTACTAACAAATCTGCGTCAACTAATTTCACTAAGTCGCTAAGCAGTACTAATCAAATCTACGTCAACTAATTTCACTAAGTCGCTACAGTACTAACAATCTACGTCAACTAATTTCACTAAGTCGCTAAGCAGTACTAACAAATCTGCGTCAACTAATTTCACTAAGTCGCTAAGCAGTACTAACAAATCTACGTCAACTAATTTCACTAAGTCGCTAAGCAGTACTAACAAATCTACGTCAACTAATTTCACTAAGTCGCTAAGCAGTACTAACAAATCTACGTCAACTAATTTCACTAAGTCGCTAAGCAGTACTAACAAATCTACGTCAACTAATTTCACTAAGTCGCTAAGCAGTACTAACAAATCTACGTCAACTAATTTCACTAAGTCGCTAAGCAGTACTAACAAATCTGCGTCAACTAATTTCACTAAGTCGCTAAGCAGTACTAACAAATCTACGTCAACTAATTTCACTAAGTCGCTAAGCAGTACTAACAAATCTACGTCAACTAATTTCACTAAGTCGCTAAGCAGTACTAACAAATCTGCGTCAACTAATTTCACTAAGTCGCTAAGCAGTACTAACAAATCTACGTCAACTAATTTCACTAAGTCGCTAAGCAGTACTAACAAATCTACGTCAACTAATTTCACTAAGTCGCTAAGCAGTACTAACAAATCTACGTCAACTAATTTCACTAAGTCGCTAAGCAGTACTAACAAATCTACGTCAACTAATTTCACTAAGTCGCTAAGCAGTACTAACAAATCTACGTCAACTAATTTCACTAAGTCGCTAAGCAGTACTAACAAATCTACGTCAACTAATTTCACTAAGTCGCTAAGCAGTACTAACAAATCTACGTCAACTAATTTCACTAAGTCGCTAAGCAGTACTAACAAATCTACGTCAACTAATTTCACTAAGTCGCTAAGCAGTACTAACAAATCTACGTCAACTAGTTTCACTACGTCAATGTTCCGTTTAGTGTTGCTACTGCTCAGAGAGCCGCTGTAGCGCAGTTGTTAGTGAACTCGCTTGGCAAGGCTGGTGGTCTGGGTTCAGCTCCGCAATGTGCGGGGAAATTTTTTCCGACCACGACGGCTCTCAGGTCGACCCACCCTCAAATGGGTACCAGACATGCTCTGGGAAGTAAAGGCGGCCGGCGTGATGCTGACCACATCACCCATCGTGTGCCGACGGTCAATGAAAAATACAGGCCTAACACTGTATTGACCTATATACCACAAGGTATGAAAGGGTTCCTTTATTTTTACTGCTCATAGTGAGCAGATTTGGTGTCAAACACTACAGTCTCTACTTATGCATTTCTACAAACTTATCTATCTAAACTACCTGTCTAAACTACCTGTCTAGTCTGTTGGTAACTACCTGGGGTTGGGAACGGTTGTGCCTGGCCCCTGGCAGACTACTACAGAGAGAGAGAGAGAGAGAGAAAGAGAGAAAGGAGAGATAAGTGTGTTTATAAACAGAAAGTTATTGGTTATTGGTTACTGAACATATGTGCTAGCACTGCTGGCAGACCCATAGGTGTTAAGTCTCCAGCAACATGTATCGAAGGTTATGCATACTTCTGGTTCCCATGGCTCACTGGTTAATCACACTACCCACTCTGCCTTTCATGAACCGAGTTCTACGTGTACATCGTGTAACTTTAAACTCCTCCAATCACTGGATTGATTCAACATGTATATTTGTCTCATCATCCAACAGACAGTTGTGACTAGATCGAAGAACTTTTCCCTTATCAATCTTTAACACTTGGACAATCAATGCTGCTGTTGGAAGCATGACCGCTCTCTTATTGACAAATATACCCGCCTGCACGGGACAGTAGATCCTCGTAAGGCTTGGAGGTTAGAAACTTCAATAGACGACATCCACTCATACCAAAACAAGAGTTCAAAGGCGAAGGATTGCCTTCATTGCACCGGGTTTCCCAATATAGCTCCGTCCCTGTCGGCGGAGATGGTATACCAAAATCTGCCATTTTGGATCTTCTGAAACATCGACAGAGATGAAGTGTCTACGCAGAATGCTGGGGGTAGCAATAATAGACCGTTTGAGAAATGAAGACCTTTGGAAAAAAGTGGTACAACATCAGCACTTAAACTTCATCAAGAAACAACAAATTAAATGGTTCGGCCACGTAAGCAGATTACGAACAGACAGTGCACATCAAAGAGCAATGCTGCTCCGATACAGTGGGTACAAAGCAAAATGTAGGCCACGCAAAAGATGGACCTCAGAGATAACAGAGGTGACGAAAGACACTATCTGCGAAGCGCACATAAAGACCCGTTTTAGAAATCTCTTCTTGACCTGACGCTGTAAAGTAAAACAGGATTGGAGAAAAGAAAAAAGAAAAAAGCATCGACTGAGAGTCAGATACAACAACTCCAGTAAACGGAGCCCTAGAGCGGCAATGAAGGACAGCAGCAGAAAGAGTTAGATCAGGTGAAAGATTATACTTACACATAAACTGCTTGATAAAATGAATTCATTTCAGCTTGATCTTTCTCTTAACATTTGTGAATGCATTTGACATGTACCAGTGACATTCTGTTTCACATGTCAATCACCTGGTATTTCTGTTTTCTAATTTTGGAATGAACAATATTTTCTAAATTGTTAATTTGTGCAGCCACTGCAACTGGAAATCGAAAATCAAATTGTTTATTTCTCACGAAGAACCAGGTAGTTTCATAGTTATTTTCTTAGGTCACTGTAAACTGTGAGATTTTATTGCTAATTTATTTGACATCAGTTTCTATGGTAACTGGCATTTCAAACAGTGGCATTAGTTTATGTAACTAAGTAACCTTCCGTAAAATGACATGTTTATGTAACTAGCTGACGTTATACAGTGACATCAGTTTTGACAATATGTCTGTCTGTTTATCTATTCTGTCTGCAGGTCCGTACGGTATATTTTCTCAGTCTGATGCAGAAGTCTTTGAAATGTCGCCTCTTAAATGTGTCAAATTTTATTTTGATTTCATTGCTTATGCGCTCCTTACATAACCGCCTGGTGCGGTCACCTCTCTGTATCATAGCACAGAAGGTCCTGTCTGTTTAATCTGTCTGTCTAATCTTTCAGTCTAATCTACATGTATGTCTAATCTACACGTCTGTCTAATCTGCCTGTCTAATCTGCCTGTCTAATATGTCTGTCTAATCTGTCTGTCTAATCTACATGTCTGTCTAATCTACACGTCTCTCTAATCTGTCAGTCTAATCTGTCTGTCTAATATGTCTGTCCAATCTTTCAGTCTAATCTACATGTCTGTCTAATCTGCCTGTCTAATCTGTCTGTCTAATCTGTCAGTCTAATCTGTATGTCTAATCTGTCAGTCTAATATGTTAGTCTAATTTGTCAGTCTAATCTACCTGTCTAGTATGTCTAATATGTCTGTCTAATTTGTCAGTCTAATCTACATGTCTGTCTAATCTGTCAAAGGCAAAGCAAAGACTAAACAACTTAGACACATTGATCTCCTATTCCTTCCAAAATCTATCCAACAAAGTGAGTGACGTGAACCCTCCCTCTTCCTCCCGCCCCCAATAAAACAGACTATATATTGAAGTTGTCACATCAACAAAGTGATTGACGTGACCTCCAATAAAACAGACTATATATTGAAGTTGTCACATCAACAAAGTGATTGACGTGACTATTCACATCACTTCTCCCTCCCTCCTCGCCCCAATAAAACAGACAATATGTTGAAGTTGTCACATCAACAAAGTGATTGACAGGACCCCCTCCCCCAATAAAACACACAATATATTGAAGTCGTAAAATCAACAATGAGAACAGCAAGTCTCTAAACAAACATTTCTACAACAAACTAGAATTAAGAAGCTATTCTTATGCATTCAGGACAAATATGGAAACCAAACTGACCGCAGACAGATAACATTCTACAGACGGTATAGAAGATAAATGACAAGGGTATTACTGGTCAGCCTGTGGAGACAGCTTGAGGATTGTTGAGTAATTAGGTCGATTAAGAGATGCCTAAATTCAGTGGCGGCTCGTGATCCTTTTTTGTTGGTGGGTCCAGACAAAAGTTTTCAGAAAAATCTTGGTTTTGGGTTAGGTTATATTTTATTTATTAAAAATAAATACACGTTACACATTATTGGGGTATGGGGGCGGCCCCACTGACCCTTAATGACGAGCCGCCACTGTCTAAATTATTATTGGTGTTGATTGTGTCCTGAGGTTTGTGTTTACTCTGACTGAGTGGGGCTTGGATATATACATCAGGATCATAAAGACCAGATCAGTTATTTGTATATATTCTTTGGGTAAATAAGATTGCAGATGTCTCGCTATAACTGCTTAAACAAAATCGTGGGTCTTAACTCTTTCACTATGTGATTTTTTGATAATCTCCGGACGGACTTATATTGCAATGTATAATGCATTAGGTAGTATAATGTCTTTGCGTTATCTTAATAAATAACACGAGCCTGTATATCGGATCAGTAGAATGAAGGGGTTAAGCTTGGGAAATGAGATATTCGAAAATGAGTTATTATGACAAGATAAGATAATGTTTGTAAACAGAGAGAGGGAGAGAGAGACGAAGAGAGAGACAGAGAGAGAGACAGAGAGAGACGAAGAGAGAGACGAGAGAGAGAGACAGAGAAGAGAGAGAGGAGAGAGAGACGAGAGAGAGTCGGAGAGAGAGAGACGAAGAGAGAGTCGGAGAGAGAGACGAAGAGAGAGATAGAGAGAGAGACGGAGAGAGAGACGGAGAGAGACAGAGAGAGAGACGGAGAGAGACGAAGAGAGAAGAAGAGACAGAGCGGAGAGAGAGACGAAAAGAGAGAAGACAGAGAGAGAGACGGAGAGAGAAGAGAGAGAGAGACAGAGAGAGACGAGAGGAGACAGAGAGACAGAACGGGGGAGACGAAGAGATAGACGACAGAGAGAGAGACGGAGAGAGAAAGAGAGAGAAGAGAAGAGGAGACGGAGAGAGAGAGAGAGGGGAGAAAGAGAGACAGAGAGAGAGAGGAGAAGAGAGAGACAAGAGAGAGACAGAGAAGGGAGACAGGAGAGAGACGAGAGAGACGACAGAGAGAGAGACGAGAGAGAAGAGAGAGAGAGAAGGAGACAGAGAGAGAAGACAAGAGAGAGAGGAGACGAAAGAGAGACCAGAGAGAGAGACAGAGAGAGAGAGAGAGAGAGGGAGAGAGAGAGACAGAGAGAGAGGGAGGAGAGAGAGAGACACAGAGAGAGGAGACAGAGAGAGAGAGAGGGGAGAAGAGACAAGAGAGAGAGGGGAGAGAGAGACAAAGAGAGAGAGAGGGGAAGAGAGACGACAGAGAGAGAGAGAGCGGGAGAAAGAGACAAGAGAGAGAGGAGAAGAGAGAAAAGAGAGAGAGAAAGAGAGAAGAGAGAGAAGAGAGAGAGAGAGGCGGAGAGAAAGAGATGGGGAGACAGAGAAAAGAGAGAGAGAGACAAAGAGAGAGAGAGAAGAAGAGAGAGAGCGAGAGAAGAGAGGGAGAGAGAGAGTTCAAGTCTCATTCATCTGAGAGTAACATTTTCTCTTGTCGCACATGTACCGGAGATGTTGCCCAGTGTCGGGTTCGTTTTGTCTTGCTGATCTGGTGATGAGGAGTTAGCCCAGAGGATTCTGCTACGTCTCAACCATTTCATTCTTCTTTGCTTTTTCCGATGTTTGTTGTGAAGACTCTGTATACTGTGGTTGATGCATTCTTTTGTGGCCAAACCACTTCATTCTTTGTTATTTGTATTCAAGAGGTTTTGTGCCAACTTTCTTAGTGATGTTGGTGATTCTGTTTTCTGTGTTTTGGTAATTTTGCAGGCAACGCTTCACATGTGTTATTTTTGTGATTGCTTTGCCAATGTCCATGTTTGGCTCTGAATACAATGCTTACTTTTGTTGAATACAGAATTAAACATTACATGGAAGAAACAATAGTAATGAATCAGAATAATACATGAGCACGGAAGACAGGTTGAATAGATCAGAATAATACAGTGAGCAGGGAAGACTGAGAATGTCGATAATTAGTGAGCAGAACACTAAATTCATTATGTTAGCTAGAATGACAGGTTGAATAGATCAAATAATAAGTGGCTCATGGAAGACTGAAGAATAGATCTGAATAATACAGTGAGCACTGAGACAGGTTGAAAGATCAGTATATATGTGACGGAGACAGGTTGAATAGTCAGAATAATTAGCTGACTACAAGACATGTTGAATAATCAGAATAATATATGAGCACGGAAGAACAAGAAAATGAATCAGAATAATATAGTGAGCACGGGAAGACAGGTTGAATAGATCAGAATAATATAGTGAGCAGGAAGACTGGAAGAATAGTCAGAATAATGGGAGCAGAAGACAGGTTGAATAGATCAGAATAATATAGTGAGCACGGGAAGACAGGTTGAATAGATTAGAATAATATAGGAGCACCGGAAGAATAAAATCAGAATAATAAGTGAGCATGGGAAGACAGGTGAATAGTTCAGAATAATATAGCGAGCACGGGAAGACGGTGAATAGATCAGAATAAAATAGTGAGCACGGGAAGACTGAAGAATAGATCAGAATAATATAGGAGCACGGAAGACAGGTAGAATAGATCAGAATAATATAGCGAGCACGGGAAGACAGGTTGAATAGATCAGATAAACACACTGAGTACAGGAAAACAAGAGTAATGGATCTAGACCTACAAAAAAACTTTTATAAGTTAGTTTTGTCAATAATATAGCTATTTCTTGACTCTTTTTTGTTCTTGTCATCACATTTTATTCTCTGCACTATCAATAATATATTTGTAATTGTACAAATCTATATATTTTATATAACAATAGAAACCTGTTTCCAAACAATGGTGGGAAATACGGTATTATGTTCAAGTTTTCTTTTGAACGAAAATTTTACCGAAAATTTTACCTAAAATCACACCCTGTGGGATGTAGTCAACATAACGCCGGCTGTCTTTACATCCCAGTGTTTCTCTGTCACTACACTGAAACTCTGTTGACATAGAGCAGATGCCTGGGAAAAAATTCTCACTTCACCTGAGAATTGAGAACCTCGGATCACGCGTGGGATCCTTGCCGGTGCTACTATATATTAAAGAAAGAACAGATCAAATGGTTTGGATACTAATGAAGGTTACCTCAAGATAGTCTCCCACAAAGAGCACTAGCAATCAGATACAAATCAATAAATGCAGAGGCTGACCACGTAAACGATCGATCGACGGAATATCCGAGGCACTAAATTCCATGTGTACAAAGCCGTAGGAGGCTCGCTCCAGGTGCCTCTTTTTCGACGGGCGACGAAAGGCAAAACAGGAATAGAGAATAGATAGATAGATTACACGTCTTTACGTCGAAAGTGACCCAACCAATACGTTATAGTGACTTTCATATATTTTACATGCATATACACAATTTCGCAATGTTCAATTACGAATAACAAGCTAATATCAATATAGATAGAGACTGCAGTAAAACTAAGTATAATGGCAAAGCACGTAAAACAAGGTACTTTAATTTTACAAAATACAAATACAATGACAATACACAGCAACGTTTCGACCAAAAGGCTTTATCAAGCAAAACGATACAACAAACCTGACGAATAACTCAGAACACTACATATAGAATTTAACAAAGATATAGCAACGGTTTAAAACGAATGAAAATAACAAGGTATAATTTTGTATATACAATTTTATTCGAAATGTTGTTTCGTTAGTTTTTAGTGTAAGGAGCATATTTTATTTCTCATACAAATGCAAGTTCTAGACACGGACACATTAGCGAAACAATCTCAATTAGTTAAATATTTAAAATAGTCGCCAGACAAATATTAAAAGATCATGAAAATAATCTAAATATGAATCAAACCTGTCTAGTCTAGTAGCCACTTTGTCACGATGCAGGTGACATAAGCATTTATTAAGTTTGACCAACAAAGTATCGGTAATACAATTAGTCTGGTCCATAGATTCTCAAACGTTTTCGGCCCACCGCCCACATTGCACAACATAAACTTTGTAATGCCCCCATCCCCACTATAACAGTTTGCAAACGCCCCCCAGCATATATATACATGCTCTATTTTCACTTTGACATAGAAAATTGACATATATTTCTGTTATATATGGTCAATTTTCAAATAATTATATACATGAAATAGAAAAATTGATGAAAAAATGGATCGTGTAAGATGGGCATAAGATGAATGTAGAATTCAAATTTTTAAGGATTATTCAATTGTAAAATCACGAAAACTTCCCCAAATGCTTTTGAACCAACTATCGCCCCTGGAAGGCTTCAGTGCCCACTGGGGGCGGTACCGCCCACTTTGGGAACTAATGGTCTCGCCTCTCAGACGTTAGGTTTTGCAACTATTAAATACAGATCATAATCATGTACCGTGCTGACTGACGTAGACGCTCAAATGACTGTCATGAGTACTGCATATTAGTATTTCGATTTTGTTATTTGTGCATGCTATTTAGGTAGGCTGATCAGAATTTTGTCTGTCGTATTCTGTCTCACTCTACACTAATTTTGTTGGTTGCAAAACAAGGACAATATAAGACAAAGTAATTTCGCTTGTGCGGTGCCGGGTACCGCAATGGAAGCAAAGAATAGTATCACTGCGAAATACAAGGCATGTCGTAAGAGGCGACTGATGTAGGACCTATGGAAGCTACCCTAGTAAATAAAAAACATCTCAGAAATCGGATGTGGAGGCCTACTTGTAGAAGTATAACTGGCCCAAGGTAAATCTTTCTTAGGCTCGGATCATATACAAATCACAGAGAGTGGATAACAAGTGGTCCAAATGTAGCGTTTGAAGAAGAAGAAGAAGTTATTTGTGCAGGTCGTTAACGTAGACTGATAGAATATTCTCTGTTGTCATCTGTCTCGTTCCATACTGATTTTGTCGGTTGTCAAAGAAGAGACAATATAATAC
Source organism: Arion vulgaris (assembly GCA_020796225.1). NCBI lineage: Eukaryota > Metazoa > Mollusca > Gastropoda > Stylommatophora > Arionidae > Arion > Arion vulgaris. Next base: position 63,989,300 of record CM036758.1, on the reverse strand, counting down.
AAAGTAATTTAGTTTTACAAGTACAAAATTAAGACAAATTAACATTTCTACTGAAAGGTTACAATCAAGCAAAGGATACAAGAACAAACGGAATATAGGTCAAACGCACTATATGAAAAACATCATGGGCATCACCCAGCAGATGTATCGGTTGAAATAATGTGGTATTCTTCCATTCCTCATAGCGTGTCCGAACAAAAATCGATATCCGGGCAAATACAACAAATAACACTTAAAATAAAAGCGGTCAAAAATATACAACATTTTCCAGATTATATCTAGGATCCGTGCCTGTGCTACGAATCTCGTGCACTGTCGTTGAGCTATTCCTCTGTAAGAAAGAGATTTGAGCATGCATTGATATTCTAAGAGTCTAAAGGCGAAGAATTGATTTCATTGCATCGTGATTTCCCATATGGTTCCCCGTCGGCAGAAATGGCACTCCGTCTGCTGAGAGTGTTGCACAAAGCACGAACTCCGTAGCTCTAGAACAAATCTAGGGATCTCTTAAAAAATTGCTTATGCGACTCGGTCCGGATTTGAACACACACTTTTCAGAACGACAGGCAAATTTCTTAACCAATTTACCATAGTGAACCCCGATGGATATTCGCCTAAGTACTTCTTCTTCTTCGATCGCTCAATATCGATCACTTGTTAATCACTCTGTATGATGTGTATGTGATCTGAGCCTATGGGCAATTATACATTGTGCCAGTATACGCCTACAAATAGACCAGCACATCCGATTTCTGCGATGCTTTTATTTACTAGAGTAGCTTCCCTAGGCGCCTACATCAGACGCCTCTTACGACGTGCCTTGTAGGCCGCAGTGGTACTATTCTTTGCTTCCTTTGCGTGCCCTTGCACCACACGGGTGCAGCTAAGTGCAATAATGTTGGCCGTATCAATTAACCGATAAATTGTACTTCGTGACAATGACAGAACTGAGCTTTTATTTTCTAAACTGTCAATTATGTGAACATTTGTCTGGGATAAGTGTGACATACTGATGTTCCAGGGAGATAGATTTTTAAGACAATGAATCGCCTATAATCGAGGAAGCAATCCTGAGATTGTCTATTGTTTTTTTCCCAAGTGAATGATGGAATTGGTTGTCCACTCTTGCCGTTAAGAGTAGGGGTGGGAGCTTTAAATTGTGTTCCAGGGTCAGATGAGTCACCTTTGTTGTGTTATATCCTTGTTTATTTAGTGTGGTCTTGATATTGTCTATCCATCTTTTCTTGGTCTTCCTTAGCTCTAGTACCTGATCTCTTTTTATTGTATGCTGTTATTGCTGGTTGGTAGTATTCCATTTTCACTAAATGTTCAAGTCACTGCATTTGTTGTCTTTCAATGTATTCGGTGCATGAAGTTATGCCCACTCTGCTTCTGATGCCCTCATTTCGTAGTCTATCTTTACTGGTGACCCCATAATCTAGAGATTATAGGTATTTAGGACCAGGTCTGCCCGTCTGCCCAGCGTGTTCGTAGCGCGTTGGACTACGGGTGACTATCCTCTGTGTGTGCGGGTTCAATTCCGCGGGATGGCAGAAAAAGCCACAGATTCCCAGATTTACGGTGTTCGTGGCACCGAACCAAAGGGTTACGATGTCCATGGCACCGAGCCGAAGAGCCGAAAGCTGAAAAGCTCAAGTGCTTCTGGATCGGAAAAAAAAAAGGACCAGGTCTAGGATGACTGTGCATTGACCACTGTGAGATTTAGTAAGGTTATCGAAAGATCGTTGAAAATCACCTGAACTATTATTGCTCGACTTATTTTTGAACGATCGTCATCATCATCATCATCATTAATCATCATCATCATTAATCATCATCATCATCATTATAATTATCAGCATTATCATGATCATCACTACCATCATCATCATTCTCATTCTCAACATCATCATCATCAACTAGATTGTCCCTGCCAGAACTTGACTCCAAGAGAGCAGTTCCAAATGTCTCCATGTCCTGCACAAGATGTTCGGTCTCTGTCGTAGTCATACTCAACTCATCTATGACATCCTACACCCATCTGCTCCGTGGTCGTCCTCTCTTTCGTCTCCCCAGGAAAAACAAACTTAGTAGTTTCAGAGTAAGTAGTTTAGGAGTGAACCTTTCCTCCAAGCTTTAGAGAATTCTACAGGATGATCTAATGTGAATAGCATGCACAATTGAAGATCTTGTTCATTGTTCATTTGAGGATCATCTTCATCGCACATAGGACATGTCCATAATTGCTCGATAACCTCACAAGCACATCTTCATCACACATTGGACATGTCCATAATTGCTCGATCTCCTCCCAAGCACATCTTCATCACACATAGGACATGTCCATCATTGCTCGATCTCCTCCCAAGCACATCTTCATCACACATAGGACATGTCCATAATTGCTCGATCTCCTCCCAAGCACATCTTCATCACACATAGGACATGTCCATAATTGCTCCGATCTCGTCCCAAGCATGTATTTCAGTGTGTTTAGACTAACAACTCCTGTTCTGTGTTGATTGATGTATCTACTGGGGTTTCTCTTGTGGTTTTCCCGTCTTGCCGCACCTATCAGTATACATAACTTGCGCAACCGAGGTAGAGAATACCCTTTATCTTCTTCGTTGAAATCTTCAGAGCGTATTTTTTCTATTAAAACGTTGATGATGTCGCTTTTGTCCATAGAAGACCTATTCTTGATAGTAGCATTGCCCGCAGTACGTGCCGCTCTCTCACTGCCCTTCACCCCAGAATGACCGGAGACAAATATGAAGGATTCTGTCTGGATTGTCGCATTTTGAATTAATTGCACACACTGTCTTCGTACATAACCGGTCTTGATCTTCTGTATCATGCTCAAAAAGGCGCTGATCTTGTTTGAAACGGCAATGAAAACAGACATAATGTTAATTGATTAAAAAGTAAAACTTCTCTAAAATACTTCATCAGCAGTAACAAAAATACTTGACATATTTCTTGAATCCAACGACTGTAAACATTCTGTGCACTAAGAACACTAGACAAGTACTTACTGTTCAAAGCCAAAGAACAGAAGAATGAAAAAAACAACAATATGAAAGGACAAAACCAATCCATAGGATTGCCGGTCTACGAGCTGTGCATTGAGGGGTTTAAATACCCATTATTCTGTGACAGACGTCTGTCGATAAAGTGTAATAGAAGCATGTCTGTCTGTATCAGTTAAAGAAATAATGGCTGAATCACTCAGACTCGCTTCTTGGTCTTGAATCTGAGTTTACGAGTCGTTTCTCTCTTCTTTTCTTATAACCACTCTTATACATAAATGAGGGGGACTCTGTAGCGTTGAGGTTGGGTGATCGCCTCTCGTGGCAAAGGTAACCGGTTCGCTTCCTCGTGGATTGCTCCTGCATCTTCCTCCAACACTCAACCAAAATCTACGCTCTCACGTATATACTCGTATATATACTAATACAAGCATTTTCTTAATCACACACACTCACTATCTCTCACAAACACAGACACACAGAAATCAACAATTTTTTCTCATACAATCTCTCTATATGTCTCTGATGCCATACATACACACACACATGATTACTCTCGCACACTCCCTCCCTCTCTGTCAGAGACATACACAATCTGTCACAACACACATACTACTCTCGCATACTCATTCTTACATATACATATACTACTACAAATATGTTCTCACTGTAGTATACACGCTATCATACACTTTCTCTCTCCCACACACACACTCACACGCACATATCAATTTCTCTCTTTCATTAAATCACTCACTCTATTACTCACGCACACTCAAACACTTCTATCACACAAACTCAAAAAACACACGCAGTTTTACGCACGCATACTCGCAAACATGCTCTCTCTCACACACGCACACCCTTTCACGTTAAAAAATACACACCCATTCTTCATATCACGCATGTTTTCAGCTAGAGGAGCGATTCGCATAATTTGTCCTAAACAGCAGCATCATCTCTTTCCTAAGAGTTGCACACATTCCAAGGGAAAAGCCACATACAGCTAAGGTATTCATAAGTACAAGCAGTGGCGGCTCATCATTAAAGGCCTGTGGGGCCGGGCCCCACAAAAAGTAACGTGAACGTGTATTTATTATTTTATAAATTAAAATTTAGCATAACCCAGAACCATGATTTTTCCAAAAATATTTGTCTGGCCCCACCAACAGAAATGATCAAGAGCCGCCACTGTCTACAAAGGGTCTAAGGGAGAAGGATTTACTTCATTGCACTGGGTTTCTCTATATGGCTCCGTTCCTCTAGGCAGAAATGGTACGCCACCTGCCAAGAGTGTTGCACAAAGCACGAACTCCGTAGCTCCAGAAAGAATCCTAGGTATCCCCGAAAAATCTGCACGTGTGTCTCGGTTCGGATTAGAACCTAACAATCTTTAGAAAACTAGGCAAACGTTCTAACCGCTTTGATATAGAAACCCTCTATAGGTATACAGTACATTACTGTTTTCCAGCGATATATAGTCCCTACATAGTTGCACCTATCGTTGTGAGGCAAGCCAGGTTGGTTTTAAAAAAGAAAGACAGTTGCAGAAGAAAAGGATGAACACATTTCAAATGCCTTCTTTTTTTTTTTTTTTTTTCCGATCCAGAAGCTCTTCGGCTCGGTGTCATGGACATCGTAACCCTTCGGCTCGGTGCCACGAACACCGTAAATCTGGGGAACCTGTAGCTTTTCTGCCAGTCCACGGAGTTGAACCCGCACTTACAGAGGACTAGTCACCCGTAGTCCAACGCGCTACGAACACGCTGGGCACGCGGGCCAAATGCCTTCTTATGGAACATACTTGGGATCTTCTGTAGAATCTGAGAGCAAATAATGAGCTGCTGGAATATGCTGGAATTCCGAGGATATTTACTCTCAGCCACCACCACCATTTAAGATTGCTGGGTCAGGACTGCTGTCATGGGAGCCAAGTTCCAGAAGAGACAAGCTACTTGATGATAATGATGACCGGTCACCTGACCCGTACGAATGTTAACCGAATCCACAAAGTACTTGCCTCTCGCACCAAACTTACTCGGTTCCATCTCCGCGAGCGATAGAGAAATTGTTCCAGAGTTCTCTGATCTCACTGTAGGTGAGATCGAGTTTCCAGACTTTCTGGAGACGAACGATGAAACGCAGGTCATGGGTTCAAGTTGAGCACTTAAAAAAAACCTTGCTATTTAAACATTTATACTAGTTGTTAAAAACCCTTGCTTCCCGTCTGCCCAGCGTGTTCGTAGCGAGTTGGACTACGGGTGAAATACCTATCCCTCTGTGTGTGCGGGTTCATTCCGCGGGATGGCAGAAAAAGCCACAGATTCCCCAGATTTACGGTGTTCGTGGCACCGAGCCGAAGGGTTACGATGTCCATAGCACCGAGCCGAAGAGCTGGAAAGCTCAAGTGCTTCTGGATCGAAAAACACCCCAAAAACCCTTGCTATTTAATCATAGATACTAGTAGGTTGCAAAGTCGATGCTCATGAAAATATTCTTTTAAAAGATATTTAGAAAAATTCTGGAAAAATTTTGACCATCTTCAAAAATTAAATAGGACCCTCGCCCGTTCTAAGGAGTTAAGGAACAGTCGTTGAGGTCTTCCTGTGTAAAAATTGATCGAAACACACATATTTATTCCTCAAGTTACAGTAATTATGATGCAAGTCGACCCAGCGTCATTTGGGTAGCAGAGATGGGTGAAGATGGATTCAGATTGTAACTGATGATTTGAGCATGACAGCTGCAGAAGCCATATAAGAGATCGAAATTCTGAAGGACTGTTAGGGTGGCTTCTTCTTCGAACGCTCCATATCGATTACTTGTTAACCACTCTTTATGAGCTGTATGTGATTTGAGCCTAAGAGTGATTGTACGTTGTGCCAGTTAAGCGCCTACAAGTAGGCCACCATAATTCTGCGACGTTTTTAATTTACTAGGCAGCTTCCTAGGAACCTACCTCAGCCGCCTCTTACGACATGCCTTGTCGGTCTCACTGGTACTATTTTCGCTTCCCGTACCACACGGGGGCGTGTTAGGGTGACAAAGTTCTGCTAAGGACACGCTATTTGATGATGATCCTCAGATCTAGTCAAGCCCACTGCCTTGTGGGTCTGGCTGGGGACAGTCAAACGCTAGCGGAAGAAGCGAATCCGCACACAATAGCTGACTGAAATCGAACACCCCACCGAAGGATAAGCAACTGAGCTCAAATAGGTGCTGAAGGTTGGTGCACGTACATTACGTTCTGATGTTTGGTTGTTTATATATCACAAAGAGAATGATTAAAATAGGCCTAGAACAATCGAAGAATAAGAAGATATAGTCAGTACCATTCTTGCCTCTTTTCAACCACATCGAGTGTGTGTATATTGTTCATTACGACACATATTTCGTACAGATTTGTACTGGTATGAGTTTACTAACAGAATACCAAATGTTATAGTACACCATCTACAGTGGCGACTCGTGGTAATTTTTCTTGGTGGGGCAGACACAAATTTTCGGAAAAACCATGGTTTTTGGAGTATTTACTATTATTTGTCTATTACTGGAAGTTATTTCCCCTTTCGGTTGTTGGTGGGGCCGGGCCCACTGACCCTTAATGACGAGCCGCCCCTGACCATCTAACCATCTACTGAGTTCTTCTTCCTCTTCTTGCGTTTGCTTGCTCGGAGTTCAGACGTAGTCAGGGGCGTAACAGTGCATTAGAAAGTAAGGGGTATAAATTCATTTACAAAAATTTATATTTATAAAAAAATTACAATTCTGCAAAATATCTTCATCACCTTCAAAATGACACCATAGAACATCGCTGGTGCTACGGAACTCGTGAACTGTCGCAAAGATCTTCATGTGTAAGAAAGATATAGAAGCGCAAATGGTTACTCACCGAATTGAAACTATCAATCAAATAAAACCAACAATAAGTGTGGTGTATATACGATGTAAGAAACATACACAGAAAATAGCAACATGCGAAATGAGATGTCCCTGCAAAGTCACCAACAACACATGAATCGACAGAGTAACGAATACCAGCATCAGAGAAAATGTTGGAACAAGACCGTGCTTGAATTATATAGCGAAACAGAGAGTGAAGTGGTTTGGCCACTTAGTAAGAATGCGAACAGACCAAACTGACTATGAAGCTTTCCACAACAGAATATCAGGAAGAAAGGCAAGAGGAAGACCAAGAAAATGTGGATAGATAACGTAGTTGAATTCTGCCAGGGGACTAAGAAAACCATCACAAAAGTCACCAGAGAAACGCAAGACAAATACATAAAACCACGACACTAGGTTAACAACCCGGTAACAGTGTGCTGACAACACAAGTCACCAGAGAAGCGCAAGACAAATACATAAAACCACGACACTGGGTTAACAACCCGGTAACAGTGTGCTGACAACACAAGTCACCAGAGAAGCGCAAGACAAATACATAAAACCACGACACTGGTTAACAACCGGTAACAGTGGCTGACAACACAAGTCACCAGAGAAGCGCAAGACAAATACATAAAACCACGACACTGGGTTAACAACCCGGTAACAGTGTGCTGACAAAAGAAGAAGTGCGGTGATTGAGATTCTAACCGATATTTGCGTGAAAGCCTGCTTTCCTTTTTATCAATGTCCCCCAACATACAGACATGCCTTCTCCGACTTCAGAGGCATTTGAAGTTTAGTTCGTCAAGTTTGGATTTATGTTCAGGGAACATCAGTCCAAACCACTTGCCGTGAGCTTACCGGGAATTCCTGGTCTAGGCCTCGTACCATGAGAACATCTATGACAAGTGAAAACTAGTGAAGATACGACTTCTCTATCGGACTTCCCGCATCTACTCATGTATACTGTGGCCTGGTGTCAGATCCGACGGGTCACAACGAGACCACTAGATTGATTGATTGATTGGACCATCATGATTGCGTTTCGGTGAGTAACCATGTGTGCTCCGATCTATTCCTTACACAGGAAGATCTCAGCTGCAATGCACGAGCTCAGTCTCACCGGCGAGGGTCCCCGATGTAGTTTGAAGAAAGTGACGATATTTTTGCAGGAATTTAATTTAAAAAAAATCTTTTCCTAATGAATTTTGCCCGGCAGCCTGCTCTTCTCGATTTTTAACTGCCAAGGATTCTTTTACGTGCTCACATTGAACACGGGACCTAAGTTCTATCGTCCGTCTCCGATAGAATTAGGAACTCAATCTCCCCTACAATGAGATCAGGGATCTCTGGAAAAATATCCAGATGGCACCACGATGGAGCGAACCTGGTACCTTTGACACGAGAGACGAACACCCAACATAGTTGCAGATTTTACATGCGAACCTGGTACCTTTGACACGAGAGACGAACACCCAACATAGTTGCAGATTTTACATGCGAACCTGGTACCTTTGACACGAGAGACGAACACCCAACATAGTTGCAGATTTTACATGCGAACCTGGTACCTTTGACACGAGAGACGAACACCCAACATAGTTGCAGATTTTACTTCGAACCTGGTACCTTTGACACGAGAGACACCCAACATAGTTGCAGATTTTACATGCGAACCTGGTACCTTTGACACGAGAGACGAACACCCAACATAGTTGCAGATTTTACATGCAAACCTGGTACCTTTGACACGAGAGACGAACACCCAACATAGTTGCAGATTTTACATGCAAACCTGGTACCTTTGGCACGAGAGACGAACACACAACATAGTTGCAGATTTTACATGCGAACCTGGTACCTTTGACACGAGAGACGAACACCCAACATAGTTGCAGATTTTACATGCAAACCTGGTACCTTTGACACGAGAGACGAACACCTAACATAGTTGCAGATTTTACATGCAAACCTGGTACCTTTGACACGAGAGACGAACACCCAACATAGTTGCAGATTTTATATGCAAACCTGGTACCTTTGACACGAGAGACACCCAACATAGTTGCAGATTTTACATGCGAACCTGGTACCTTTGACACGAGAGACGAACACCCAACATAGTTGCAGATTTTACATGCAAACCTGGTACCTTTGACACGAGAGACGAGCACCCAACATAGTTGCAGATTTTACATGCGAACCTGGTACCTTTGACACGAGAGACGAACACCTAACATAGTTGCAGATTTTACATGCAAACCTGGTACCTTTGGCACGAGAGACGAACACCTAACATAGTTGCAGATTTTACATGCGAACCTGGTACCTTTGACACGAGAGACGAACACCTAACATAGTTGCAGATTTTACATGCGAACCTGGTACCTTTGACACGAGAGACGAACACCTAACATAGTTGCAGATTTTACATGCAAACCTGGTACCTTTGGCACGAGAGACGAACACCCAACATAGTTGCAGATTTTACATGCGAACCTGGTACATTTGACACGAGAGACGAACACTCAACATAGTTGCAGATTTTACATGCAAACCTGGTACATTTGACACGAGAGACGAACACCTAACATAGTTGCAGATTTTACATGCGAACCTGGTACCTTTGGCACGAGAGACGAACACACAACATAGTTGCAGATTTTACATGCAAACCTGGTACCTTTGGCACGAGAGACGAACACACAACATAGTTGCAGATTTTACATGCAAACCTGGTACCTTTGGCACGAGAAACGAACACCCAACATAGTTGCAGATTTTACATGCGAACCTGGTACCTTTGACACGAGAGACGAGCACCCAACATAGTTGCAGATTTTACATGCGAACCTGGTACCTTTGACACGAGAGACGAACACCCAACATAGTTGCAGATTTTACATGCAAACCTGGTACCTTTGACACGAGAGACGAACACCCAACATAGTTGCAGATTTTACATGCGAACCTGGTACCTTTGACACGAGAGACGAACACCCAACATAGTTGCAGATTTTACATGCGAACCTGGTACGTTTGACACGAGAGACGAACACCCAACATAGTTGCAGATTTTACATGCAAACCTGGTACCTTTGACACGAGAGACGAACACCCAACATAGTTGCAGATTTTACATGCGAACCTGGTACCTTTGACACGAGAGACGAACACCCAACATAGTTGCAGATTTTACATGCGAACCTGGTACCTTTGACACGAGAGACGAACACCCAACATAGTTGCAGATTTTACATGCAAACCTGGTACCTTTGACACGAGAGACGAACACCCAACATAGTTGCAGATTTTACATGCAAACCTGGTACCTTTGGCACGAGAGACGAACACCCAACATAGTTGCAGATTTTACATGCGAACCTGGCACCTTTGACACGAGAGATGAACACCCAACATAGTTGCAGATTTTACATGCAAACCTGGTACCTTTGGCACGAGAGACGAACACACAACATAGTTGCAGATTTTACATGCGAACCTGGTACCTTTGACACGAGAGACGAACACCCAACATAGTTGCAGATTTTACATGCAAACCTGGTACCTTTGACACGAGAGACGAACACCCAACATAGTTGCAGATTTTACATGCAAACCTGGTACCTTTGGCACGAGAGACGAACACCCAACATAGTTGCAGATTTTTCTGCAACATTTCAGTAAAGAAAAAGTTGATCGAAACTTACAACATATACGTACAACCAACCGATATTTTATTTTTATAACAATTTCTTGATTTCACATTTCTTCTTACATTTTGTAATTAATACCCTTCACATATTCTTGTGACATTGTTAGAAATTCAATAATACGTTTATATAACTGAAAAGATGCATATGTCTTCCACATCGCTGGTGTGATTTCTGTCAATATATACACGCCCACTTTCACGAGGTGTTGTAATTGTTAATAGTAAAAATTAACATTATCTTCACAACGTTGTATTATTCTTGTGCAGGGGCGTTGATTCTTGTAAAACTGGAGGGCTGCCACGACATTGCAAAGTATACCAATAAAATGTAGCACTTTTCTCCAATTTTGTTTTATTTTCACGTTATCAAAGTCAATTCTTTTGACAAGCCAGTTAGAAAAAATATAATAAAGGAGTAAAATACAAGCCTTAGCTGCAGTGATAATTAATCGGATTTGCTTTTGCATTTTATTTATTTCTTGTTGACAAAATCCCCGACAACATGTCCAAGTTGGGTTATGCAGCTTTAAAATTTCCATTTAACTTACTCGTCTGTATCCTGAAGCATGTTATTGAACGAGCTCTAGAATGACAATTTAATTGATATGTTGAAGTATAAATATTAGTACAAATAGTAAAGAGAAATAAGTAGAGTGAGATATCTGTGATAGAACGTAAAGAATGGTAACTACTATCATGGTTTGCTTAAATAAAAGGAAAGTATTGATGTGATGAATGAGGTTAAAGTACAGGAGAAACTTGTCAACATCATGAAAGCACAAACAGGACCGTGCCCTGCTATAATGCAGAGAGGCGGTCGCATCAAGCGGAACCGTAAGAGGGGCGGCATAAGCAACCAAAACACAATTACAATTGAAGGTTATTTAAGGAAAAAATTATTTGAGGGGCGGCATTTCGCAGACTTGCATCATACTGAGAAAATATACCGCACGACCCTGTTTACGAACATTATTTTACTCATCAGACAAAGAAAAGGGGCGCATAAGAAGCATTGGCCAAATGGACCCATTTAGGAGACCCGGGTTCGATCCACGGTAAGACCAGCAATTTTTTCTGACTGGGGCATAAATAGAATATCCTAATCTGAACAGTTTCTCGTTGACTGCGCTAACCATGAGCTCATTACATTTCTCATGTTCCTCCATGTCTTACACCGCTCTAAATAGCGACATTACAGACAGTAAAAACAGCTTGTATGACAAAAGAAAAAATGATTCTAAGAACTGATGATAACAGCAAACAAAATTAATTTGCTTACAAAGCAAGAGGATTACAGCTAAAGATATAATTATAAACAATCTAACATAAAGACGAGGAAAGATGTCAACATCAGAGAGATAAACAGTAATATAAAGAATATCAAACCAAAAAAAGAATCTAAAAATTGCAAAACTGTTTTATATAGAGATTATTAGTGTTGCAATGAAATTAATTTATTTGAGAAGGGTAGCTACTTGTTCAGAAAAATTAATTTAATTAAGACAGATTTTATGTGAGAAATAAAGCTAATTTAATTAGGAAATAGTGTTACTTAAATAGTAGAAATAATTTTAATAGGAAAGATTGTTAATGGTACAGTAAAACTAATTTAATTAGGAAATAGTGTTACTTAAATAGTAGAAATAATTTTAATAGGAAAGATTGTTAATGGTACAGTAAAACTAATTTAATTAGGAAATAGTGTTACTTAAATAGTAGAAATAATTTTAATAGGAAAGATTGTTAATGGTACAGTAAAACTAATTTAATTAGGAAATAGTGTTACTTAAATAGTAGAAATAATTTTAATAGGAAAGATTGTTAATGGTACAGTAAAACTAATTTAATTAGGAAATAGTGTTACTTAAATAGTAGAAATAATTTTAATAGGAAAGATTGTTAATGGTACAGTAAAACTAAACTTAATTAGGAAATAGTGTTACTTAAATAGTAGAAATAATTTTAATAGGAAAGATTGTTAATGGTACAGTAAAACTAATTTAATTAGGAAAACGTATTACTTGAATCATCATCATCATCAAATAGTTTGTCCTGAGCAGAACTTTGACACCTTAATAGTCCGCCGTTATTTTTCTCTCACTCATTCGAAAGATACATCAGCTTTTAAAAGTCTAAATAAAATATGAAACTGCAAGTTATATAGTATTAAAACTAAATTACGAATTTTCAATTCAAATGTTGTATCAATCCTAACATATGCCAGCGAGAGTTGGAAAATGATTAAAGATATAGAAAGCAAGTTGAATGCATTTGAAAATAGATGTCTCGAAAAATAATGAATATAAAATGGAACGAATTCAGAAGAAGTGATGAAATCAGAGACATGTCTGGTCAACTACTAGTGGCAACTGTTATAAGAAAGAGAAGATGGAGATATGTTTGGCACACCTTGAGGAGAAATGATCAACGAATATCAAAGCAAGCATTGAAGTGGGATGCAAAGGGTTCAAGAAAGAGAGGTCGACCTAAAGAGACTGAAACGAACTTTGCTGAGAGAGGAAGGAAATTTCGGTCTCAGTTCCATGGAGGAGATTGAGCGAGGCCCAGGATAGAGCGGTATGGAGAAATTACTTGCAGGCCCTATGTAACGTATAACGGTACGAGAGGAATTATTATTATTATTATTTATTCATTCGAAAGATGTCTGGTCTCTGCAGCAGTCATGCTCAAACCATCAGTTACATCCTGAATCCATCTTCTCAGTGGCTTTCCTCTTCTCCTCTTTGTTGGGGTGCCTCCTTCCATGATGGTCTTCTTCAGTCCATCGTGTCTTTTTATATGTCCAAATTACCTCAATTTTCTCAATCTTTTTTGTAGCATCAGCCAGTTTTCTTTGATTTTAAGAACTTTCTGGATAGATCTATTTGTTTCCTTCTCTGTCCAAGATATACGTAGGACTCTTCTGTAACACTTATATTCAAAAACACATATGTTTTTCCACTGCCTCGTGAAATATCCATGCTACACACCCACACGTTGCCACTGGGAATATGTATGCTCTTAGTATTTTGATCTATGTTTTCCTATCAGTTCCATTCCATACTGTTTTTAGTTGTTTAATTGCTGCTTGATTAGTAACATTAATTTAATTAAGAAAAACTATTGTAAGAACAGTACAATTAATTTAATGAGGAAATAATTTTATTTGAACAGTGTATAATTTTAGCAATTTACGAGCTTATACGAAAAATATATACGAGCAATATACTAGCAATATACGAGCAATATACGAGTTATACTATCAATATACAAGCAATGTAGAGCTTATACGAGCAATATACGAGCAATATACGAGCTTATACTATCAATATACAAGCAATATACGAGCTTATACGAGCAATATACGAGCTTATACTATCAATATACAAGCAATGTACGAGCTTATACGAACAATATACGAGCAATATACGAGCAATATACTAGCAATATACGAGCAATATACGAGCTTATACTATCAATATTCAAGCAATGTACGAGCTATCAAGCAATATACAAGAAATATACTAGCAATATACGAGCAATATACGAGCAATATACGAGCAATATACGAGCAATATACGAGCTTATACTATCAATATACAAGCAATATACGAGCTTATACTATCAATATACAAGCAATGTAGAGCTTATACGAGTAATATACGAGTAATATTTTGTACTTCATAAAATACAATTATTACTTTGGAATAAACACTTAAAAAAAATACTAAGTTGCTATATTGGTAATAATATTCGCTAAGGACAAAAGTGTGTATTCTGCTACAGAAAATAACAAGCTTTAAAACACTTCTGTACATCGGAGTCCGTTAGGTAAAAACACTTTTCTGTACATCATGAGTCCGTCTCGGTCAAAAAGACAAGTCTGTTATAAAAACGGTAAAATGTTGAAAATAGAGTGATTAGATAAATACACCATTACAAGAACTAGATTTTTTGACTAAAGCTTGAAAGTAAGTTTTAGCAATAACAACCCACATAAAGAATCTAATCCGTTTATATCCTCAGTTTGTATAGATGTTGACTTGTAAAACAGAATTATAAACTAACAGCAGTGGACAGTTTGAAAATATTGAGAATCGAACACAATGATGGCATCAGACAGTGTCCCAAATTGCAATTTGATGGCAGCAGTAACGGCCTCAACCTCCATCTTCATTTTGAAAGTGGTTGTCCTGTTTGCTTCATTCCGCTCTGCAACAACATTATCTTTAAGTATATAACTACAGAAGAATATAACTACAGAAGAATATAACTACAGAAGAATATAACTACAGAAGAATATAACTACAGAAGAATATAACTACAGAAGAATATAAGTGTTACAGAAGAATATAACTACAGAAGAATATAAGTGTTACAGAAGAATATAAGTGCTACAGAAGAATATAACTACAGAAGAATATAACTACAGAAGAATATAACTACAGAAGAATATAACTACAGAAGAATATAAGTGTTACAGAAGAATATAACTACAGAAGAATATAACTACAGAAGAATATAACTACAGAAGAATATAACTACAGAAGAATATAACTACAGAAGAATATAAGTGTTACAGAAGAATATAACTACAGAAGAATATAACTACAGAAGAATATAAGTGTTACAGAAGAATATAAGTGTTACAGAAGAATATAACTACAGAAGAATATAACTACAGAAGAATATAACTACAGAAGAATATAACTACAGAAGAATATAAGTGTTACAGAAGAATATAAGTGCTACAGAAGAATATAACTACAGAAGAATATAACTACAGAAGAATATAACTACAGAAGAATATAACTACAGAAGAATATAAGTGTTACAGAAGAATATAACTACAGAAGAATATAACTACAGAAGAATATAACTACAGAAGAATATAACTACAGAAGAATATAACTACAGAAGAATATAACTAAAGAAGAATATAACTACAGAAGAATATAAGTGTTACAGAAGAATATAACTACAGAAGAATATAACTACAGAAGAATATAAGTGTTACAGAAGAATATAAGTGTTACAGAAGAATATAACTACAGAAGAATATAACTACAGAAGAATATAACTACAGAAGAATATAACTACAGAAGAATATAAGTGTTACAGAAGAATATAAGTGCTACAGAAGAATATAACTACAGAAGAATATAAGTGTTACATAAGAGTCCTACGTATATCTTGGACAGAGAAGAGAACAAATATATCTACCCAGAAAGAACTCAAAATCAAAGAAAACTGGTTGATGCTACAAATAAGGTTGAGAAAATAGTCAACTAGAAGATTTGGATTTTGTAGATGATATTGCTTGTTAAGTAGAAACAACCAAGATATGCAAAGAAAAACAGACAACTTGTCATCTATAGCATCAAAAGTTGGACTGTAGATAAGCTATGAAAAAACAAATATAATGAAGACACCTATGGCAAGTAAGCAGATATCACCCTGAATCTAAAATGATAAAAATAACAGAGCAGTTCACCTATTTAGGTAGCAATTTTGATTGCACAGGAAATGTTAAAAAGAAATTATGATACAAATTGGCAAAGCAACATCAGCTTTAAAAGTCTAAATAAAATATGAAACTGCAAATTATATAGTATTAAAACTAAATTACGAATTTTCAATTCAAATGTTGTATCAATCCTAACATATGCCAAGCGAGAGTTGGAAAATGACTAAAGATATAGAAAGCAAGTTGAATGCATTTGAAAATAGATGTCTGCGAAAAATAATAAATATAAAATGGAACGAATTCAGGAGAAGTGATGAAATCAGAGAAATGTCTGGTCAACCACTGGTGACAACTGTTATAAGAAAGAGAAGATGGAGATATGTTGAACACACCTTGAGGAGAAATGATCAACGAATATCAAAGCAGGCATTGAAGGAGACCATGAAACGAACTTTGCTGAGAGAGGAAGGAAATTTCGGTCTCAGTTCCACGGATGAGATTGAGCGAGTTGCCCAGGATAGAGCGGTATGGAGAAGTTACTTGCAGGCCCTATGTAACGTAATAACGGTACGAGAGGAATTAATAATAATTATTATATAACTACGGCATTGAAAAACAAAATATGCATAATATTTTTTTGCGCATTTTATTCGCTCCGTGGCGTATGTATAAATGAAGTTATTGTTTGTTCCGGAAATTGTGAACAAAATTTGATGAACGAGATTTTTTTTCTTCTGAAGACAAGTAGATTTACTTATTTAACAAGCTAATAGAATGCAGGTGAAAGAGTAAATGAAGAACAGGTGACACCGGTAACAAAGTTGATAATATTCTGTGGTAGTGATCATGTGCCGCTGAAATTCTAGTGTTCTTTGGTTAAAACAAATTCTTAGTGTGCAAACGGCACGAGGTTGGACTGCATGATACCCTAACCTTTTACTTGGCGATCGAAATTACAATTACCACTGAAGTAGAAGTAAGACTCGCATTAATAGTGATGGACATTGATGGTGATATGAAAAGCAAACCTTCTCGCAAAATCAGTCTGATGCACCATATTTATCGCGTTGACTACAAATAAATTCAAAAACGGGTGAATACAATAAAACAAAATTAGGAATCGGTGGTTATAGTAACGCATTAATGTTAATTTAGAGCTAACTTGAAAATGAAACCAAACGTGGTGCCGTTCGTCGGCACACGTTCAAACGAAACAGACAATATGGTACAGGCAACGGCTCTTGGTAGTCAATTTGTTTACAAAAACGTGAAAACAAACATAACCATTTCACCCTCTGAGCTGATATATTGGCTCTGATGTTTTTAAAGTTGACACAAAGTCTGATTACTTTAATTTAGTATGCATTGTAAAATAAGTGAGTCCCGTTGTTTAAAAAAATAAAGGAGTGAAAGAGCTAATTAATACCAAGTAGTACACACAACTTCTGTTTGAAATGTACATTCAGTACTTTATTGATAAAAACAATAGTTATGCATACAAAAACATATGTCCTTACAGTAATTCACACTTACCTTTGTTAACTGTTCAGCACTGTAAACTTGCTGAACCAGCAAACTTGTCATCATAAGCAACAGCATTACAGATTTCGATATTTGAAGCATGACTGATCTGCGTCTTTTACTGATAAAAATCTGATAACGAACTTGACAGCAATAAAACAGAGAGAATTTGTTTAACACGATCAAATTTCTGTCACAAATTTGTCAATGTTTTTTTTTTGTCTATGACTTAGTCCCACGTCGTAATTGAAGAAAAAAAAGCAACACGACAACTTTAGTTACTGGGTTTTGTTCTTTCTGTGATTCTCATTGCTGCTGTCAATCGGTTAACTATTTCTGAAAGAGTTCTGGAAGTTTATGTATGACTATGGTCTATGTTCTGATGGGGAGATGTTTCACTGTCTTTAAACAGATCCATATCCTGATGCAAGGAACGCCTACTACAGCTGCCGCATGTGATGATACTCAATTTATAACCAGTTTGATGGGTAAATGTGAGAGGAGAGCTTGGCGGTTGACAACTGCGACAGTCTAGTGTAATTCTGGTACCAGGTGATGGTTCGTGGTACAATGTGGAAATCATTGTTATCGTCAATATCATCGTTATTATCATCGTTATCATCATCGTTATCGTCGTCATCGGTTTCACCATCAGTACCATCATCATCGTTTTCATCGTTATCATCATCGCCATCATCATCGTCTTTATCATCACCATCATTATCATATCATCATTATCATCAGCATAACCATCATAGTTTTTTTCATCGTCGTTATCATCATCATCATCGTCATCATCATTATCATCATCATCATCATGGTCGTCATCATCATCATGGTCGTCATCATCATCATGGTCGTCATCATCATCATCATCATGGTCGTCATCATCATCATGGTCGTCATCATCATCATGGTCGTCATCATCATTATCATCGTCATCATCATATCATCATTTCATCATCATAGTTATCATCATCATCATCATGGTCTCATCATCATCAGTCATCATCATCATGTTCATCATCATGTTCATCATCATCATGTTCATCATCATCATCATGGTCGCCATCATCATCATCATCGTCATCATCATTATCATCGTTATCATCATGGTCGTCATCATCATCTTCATCGTCATCATTATCATCGTCATCATTATCATCAA
Organism: Arion vulgaris; assembly: GCA_020796225.1. NCBI lineage: Eukaryota > Metazoa > Mollusca > Gastropoda > Stylommatophora > Arionidae > Arion > Arion vulgaris. Next base: position 63,970,509 of record CM036758.1, on the reverse strand, counting down.
TATTATAAACATTATCGTCTTCATTATCACCATCAACATTACATGTCATCATCATCATCATCATATATGCATCATCAGGATCATTGTACAACATAATCATTATACAACCACATGACATCATCATCAACTTCACTGTCATCATATCAGCGATTTATCGTTATCATTAATACTATTGACACCGTTATCCTCATCATTCTTATCTCCATCATCAACACTACTATCACCATCATCACCATCATTATCATCATCATCAACATCATCATTATCAACATCATCATCATCAACATCATCATCATCATCATAAACATCATCATCATCAACATCATCATCATCATCATCAACATCACCATCATCATCATCATCACCATCATCATCATCACCCTCATCATCATCATCATCATCAACATCATCATCATCACCACCATCATCATCATCACCACCGTCATCATCATCATCATCATCAACATCATCATCATCATCACCACCATCATCATCACCACCGTCATCATCACCACCGTCATCATCATCATCATCATCATCATCATCATCCTCACAATTAATAGTGTTAATAACCGTTTATAATATTCTATGTACAATATTCCACGTTGAAAACTAGTCACAACAGAGATGAAGTGTCTATGCAAAATGCTTGAAGTATGAGGAAAGGACGCATTTAGAAAAGAAGATATCAGGAAAAAAGTGGGCACAACAACAGTACCGAAATTTATTAAGAAACAACAAATGAAATGGTTCGGTCACATACGTAGGATACCAACAGACAGTTCGCTTCAAAGAGCAGTGCTACTCCGATACAGTAGACACAAAGCAAAATGTCTACGGAAAAGGTGGACCTCAAAAATAACAGAGGCAGTGAAAATACTATTTATGAAGCACACAAAGTCCGTTCTCCAAGTGTCTTTTTTATCCCGCCGCTGTAAGGCAAGACATGATTAAAGAGATGAGAGAATGAAGAAAGAAGATTGTTCATATTATGATTGTCTTCATTGTACATCGGACATGTCCATGATTGTTCCAATCTCCCAATTAGCATGTCAGTCAATCTCCCCATTAGCATGTCAATCAATCTCCCATTAGCATGTCAATCAATCTTGCTCAAAGTGTCAACATCTGAGCAAATACGACGACAAGTTATATGTCGATGCAGTTATATTGCGAGTGCAGAAAGCTGGATTTTGTCATGATTGATGTTCCTTCGACAAGAATTGCAATTCAAGTGATGAACAGTTTTGTGTTGCTACATTAGCGACGGCCATATGCATTTTATGCGGTGCAGGTTTCTTTTGTGGCGGTACGCGGCTGTTTCATTCTGGAATTAGTTCACACAGAAACATTTCACAGTTGTTAGCATTTCGTGTGATTTTCATTGTCACAGGAACGGAGCAATTATGGGGTGACCCGTTGTAGTGAGGTTGGAACCGTACTTATGAACTATGAACTATGAACGACGACAAAGAATTTAAATTTACCCCTAACTCAAACCTTCACCATCATCATCATCAAGTAGCTGGTCCCTTCCGAAACTTGACTCCCATGACAGCAGTCCTGAAAAACTCTCTGTTCTGTGCAAGTTGACCGGCCTCAGCAGCAGTCATTCTCAAATCGTAAATGACATCTTGCACCCATTATTTTCTAGGTCTTCCTCTCATTCTTATTCCAGGTACCATTCCCTTCCAAATTATTTTCTCTAGGCACTCATGGCGTTTGATGTATCCGAAGTATTTAATTTTCCTTGTTTTTATGCTCTTTAATAGCCAACTCTCTTTAATATCAAGCTGTTGCAGAACAGAAGCATTTGTTCTTTTCTCTGTCCATAATATTCTTAGTACTCTCTGTAGCATTTGCATTCAACGGCATTAATGATCTTCTCGGCCGCTTTTTCAATGTTCCTCAAACCTTAGGAAGGGGTTGTTAGTCTCGGAAAGGTAATGTTTTCTTCTGTAGTCTGAACCGTTAGATAAGAAAAGCGTTACTTGTTGACTTTGCCACCATAGCACGACAATCAGTTTTCATTCATGTAGCTATAATTAAAACAGATACTACTAGATTAAGAACGAAAATCCAGGCTTCGAAACTAAATGCTACAGAAAGATCCTACAAATACCATGGACATGAAAAAGAAAGAACACTGATGTCCTGAAAGAACTAAATGTTAAAGAGAATTGGCTGATAAACAACATACTATACAGAAATTACATACTTTAGTCACATCAAGCGTCACGATGGCCTGGAAAGAACAATTCTAGAGGGCAGGGTCCCAGGACGCAGAGGCAGGGGCAGACCAAGATGAAGATGGTTACAAGGTATTAAAGAAACCACGAACGTGACCATCGATGAAGTGGGTGAACTGGCTAGAGACAGAGAGAATTTCAGATGTGCTGCAAAGTCCTATAAAGGATACGCATCTTGATGATGACTACTAGATATTCATTCTTCTTCTTCTACCGTTTTCAAACATGGACTTGTATACTCATAAAGTATTTAGCGATCAACTGGTGTCTGTGCACATCTCTATATAACTTGTATTAGCGAAACACGTAAAACAAAGTACAGGGTGTTCAACTTAAAAGCAGCCCGTAAATGGAGCTAATCTGGCATATATGTATGGGAATGAGAAGGTTCAATTATGACGTAGTATAGGTCAAGGTTGTGTGACGGTGTGTAATTGTAGTGCGGGAAGGGCGATGAACAAATGTGACGTAGGACGAGCTAGTCAGAACCGGTTTAAATAGTAAATAAACACAACTCAATGTGTACCTGGCAAGTTTCGAATTGTCAATGGGGCTGCAATTATCTTGAACACTCTGTACTATAGTTTTACAAAATACAGAAACAGTGACGATATACAGCAACGTTTCAACCAAAAGGCCTTTTTCAAGCAATCGACACAACAAGAGTAACGAATTTATATTGAACTAACAAGGAGGTTGACGTGTGTGTTTACTGTAATATAGTGTAAGCTAAACAACAGGAAAAATAACAAAAGAAGTTAACAAAGGACAGTATGTAAAGAAAGGTTGCAGAAAACTACAGAGAATACAAAAATTACGTAAAAGTTAGATGTAAAAGTAAGTACCAGTATCAGAAAAAAACCCAAAGAACTTGAGCAAAGACAAGTTGTAAAGGTAAACCACAGAATCGGGACATAGAAATCAATCAACAACATAAATAGTTGTAAAAAAATTGAACACAGACAAGAAAAAACAAGTTACAGAAAAATGGTTATTTGTTTAGTTTTGTTTAGTCATCGGATCATCATCAATGCACATCAAACTAATTAGTTCATAAGTGTTCCGATCTCCTCTTGTGTATATCTCTCAGCGTGTGGCAACTAACGACACCTGTTATTTGTTGGTTTACCATTTTTCTTTGACTTCTATCATATTACGCTTGTCTATCTGCACCCCATTTGACTTGGTAATCTTGCAGTCTGGTTAGTGTTGTAGATTCACTCTTAATACTTGAATCATTTACGCATCCTCTCTCCCTTAGGGAATTCAGAACATCAGTCTGGTCCATTGCTTGCCCACATTTAGAGCATCAGAAAGGTTAGTTGTAAAGAAAATTCGCAGAATTTGGACAAACGAACTAAAATAAACACGTCAATTGCGCACAAAAATATAATTTCTTCACTACTGTTCTATCCTTTACTTGATAAAGTCCATTTGGTGGAAACGTTGCTTTGTATTGTTATTGTTTTTGTATTTTGTAAAACTACAGTACAGTGTTTTTAGCTGTTTGACAAAATTATAACAGAAACATAACAACATTATAACAGAAACATAACAAAATTATAACAGAAACATAACAAAATTATAACAGAAACATAACAAAATTATAACAGAAACATAACAAAATTATAACAGAAACATAACTGAGGTAGGGGCCTAAGGAAGCTATTCTAGTAAATAAAAAGTGTCACAGAGATCAGATGTGCTGGCCTACTTGTAGACTCATAACTGGCACAACGTACAATCGCTCTTAGGCTCAAATCACATACAGGTCACAAAGAGTGGTTTAACAGATGGTTCGAAGAAGAAGAGGTATTGTATTCCAGCTGTGATTTATTTCTGTCTGTGATTTATTTCTGTCTGTGATTTATTTCTGTCTGTGATTTATTTCTGTCTGTGATTTATTTCTGTCTGTGATTTATTTCTGTCTGTGATTTATTTCTGTCTGTGATTTATTTCTGTCTGTGATTTATTTCTGTCTGTGATTTATTTCTGTCTGTGATTTATTTCTGTCTGTGATTTATTTCTGTCAGTAATAGTTCTATTCTTCTCCTCCAGGACAATTTTGATCTTCCACGTTCTCGGTTACCCTCTGGTGTCTATCTCAGTGCAATTTTCGTGATAGAATTAGACTTAATGCGTATCGCTAACTAAAACAAACCAAAGATGGCTACTGAATTACCATATAGCATGTCTCTCTCTTTAGCCTGTTACGCCCTTGGCGTTTAGGGCAGCAACAAACGTACACCATTCTTACCTGTTCATGGCCTTCCTCTGTATTGTGTTCCAGCTATGATTCATTTCCTTCAGCTCTTGCTCTATCGTTCTCCTCCAGGTCGTCTTGGGTCTTCCACACTTTCGCCTACCCTCTGGAGTCTATCTCAGTGCAGTTTTAGTGTCGGAACCAGTCTCCATGCGCATCACATGTCCAATCCATTTCCAGCGTCGTCTTCGGATGATAGTGCCCATATTCTCTTGTTGGCATCGTGCAAGCAATTCTTGGTTCGAATATAGCATTTCTAGGAGATTAATAAAGAAATGGCAGCAAAATGAACAACACAAATAAAAACGAAATGGGCAGGATCGAAAGTAGAATGAGAAAGTCCCGCAGTTTTGCATGTCGTTGAGTAAGAAATGTGCATGGTTCTTCCCATTTCTTGAACCAAGTTTACAGGAGATAGGAGGATCAATTCCTTTTCTTACTTGTGGAACGTTTGGGTGCGAAAAATAAGCCATTACAAATTTTGGTGTCAGATTTGTAAAGTGCATGTACTATTCATTGCGTTATTCATTGCGTTATTCATTGCGTCATTCATTGCGTTATTCATTGCGTTATTCATTGCACTATTTATTGCGTTATTCATTGCGTTATTCATTGCGTTATTCATTGCGTTATTCATTGCGTTATTCATTGCGTTATTCATTGCGTTATTCATCGCGTTATTCATTGCGTTATTCATTGCGTCATTCATTGCGTTATTCATTGCGTTATTCATTGCACTATTTATTGCGTTATTCATTGCGTTATTCATTGCGTTTTTCATTGCACTATTCATTGCGTTATTCATTGCGTTATTCATTGCGTTATTCATTGCGTCATTCATTGCGTTATTCATTGCGTTATTCATTGCACTATTTATTGCGTTATTCATTGCGTTATTCATTGCGTTATTCATTGCGTTATTCATTGCGTTATTCATTGCACTATTCATTGCGTTATTCATTGCGTTATTCATTGCGCTACTACTTGCGCTACTCATTGCACTACTGACTGCACTACTTATTGCGTTATTCATTGCGTTATTCATTGCGCTATTAATTGTGTTATTAATTGCGTTATTCATTGCGTTATTCACTGCGTTATTCATTACGCTATTAATTGCACTACTACTTGCGCTACTCTTTGCTCGACTTATTGCGGTATTCATTGCGCTATTCATTGCATTATTCATTGCGCTATTCATTGCGCTATTCATTGCATTATTCATTGCGTCATTCATTGCGCTATTCATTACGTTATTCATTGCACTACTCATTTCGCTGTTCATTGCGCTATTCATTGCGTTATTCATTGCGTTATTCATTGCACTATTTATTGCGTTATTCATTGCGTTATTCATTGCGTTATTCATTGCGTTATTCATTGCGTCATTCATTGCGTCATTCATTGCGTTATTCATTGCGTTTTTCATTGCGTTATTCATTGCACTATTCATTGCGTTATTCATTGCGTTATTCATTGCGTTATTCATTGCGTTATTCATTGCGTTATTCATTGCGTTATTCATTGCGTTATTCATTGCGCTATTCATTGCGCTTTTAATTGCGCTATTCATTGCGCTATTCATTGCGCTATTCATTGCGTTATACATTGCGTTATTCACTGCGTTATTCATTACGCTATTAATTGCACTACTACTTGCGCTACTCTTTGCTCGAATTATTGCTCTATTCATTGCGCTATTCATTGCATTATTCATTGCGCTATTCATTGCCTATTCATTGCATAATTCATTGCGTCATTCATTGCGCTATTCATTACGTTATTCATTGCACTACTCATTTCGCTGTTCATTGCGCTATTCATTGCGTCATTCATTGCACTACTCATTTCGCTGTTCATTGCGCTATTCATTACGTTATTCATTGCACTACTCATTTCGCTGTTCATTGCGTTATTCATTGCGTTATTCGTTACTTAATTCATTGACCTCTTCTTCCTCCTCATTATTAATATCATCATCATTATAATTGTCATAATCATTAGCACCCTCCTTAATATAATTGTAGAACCACTGTTACCTGCCACGCATGTCATAAGAGGCGACTAGGAGGTTTGGATGAAATCGGATGCACATGTCCTAAATGTGTAGAAGTCTACGCTTTAGGGCCTACCAAACCAATGTGCAACGTATACACGTTCTTGGCAAAGATCAAACATATCACAAAGAGTGATTAATATTGGTCGTAAAGAACGAACGCAAAGAAGAAGAAGAAGATCACTAATATTATAATTCTCATCATCATCACTATTACTATAATTGTCATAAACATCAGCACCGTCATCACCATCATCTCCATCACCATCATCATCATCATCACCATTATCACCGTCATCACCATCATCTCCATCACCATCATCATCATCATCACCATCATCACCATCATCACCATCACCACTATCATCACCATCATCTCCATCACCATCATCATCATCATCACCATCATCACCATCATCACCATCATCACCATCATCACCACCATCACCATCATCATCATCATCACCATCATCATCATCATCACCATCACCACTATCATCACCATCACCACCATCACCATCATCATCATCATCACCATTATAATATAAGTATAACAAAGACAAAATGTAGGAGAAATGAGAGATTTAAAATCTAAACGTTTCAGCGTGTAGCAACAACTGGTAACGGGAGCGATGTAACCGTTTGAAGTTGATATCGTTTTTTTTTTTCCGATCCAGAAGCACTTGAGCTTTCAGCTCTTCGGCTCGGTGCCATGGACATCGCAACCCTTCGGTTCGATGCCACGAGCACCGTAAATCTGGGGAATCTGTGGCTTTTTCTGCCATCCCGTGGAATTGAACCCGCACACACAGAGGGATAGTCACCTGCAGTTCAACGCGCTACGAACACGCTGGGCAGGCAGGCGAGTTGATATCGTTAGAAACCGCTAACAAGTATTCTGTTAGACAGAAAAACAATGTGAGAAGCGGTCGATGATGTTTGTGGTGCTGTACTAATAATGTGGTTCTGATTTTTGTTGATGTAGTTGTCGTTGATGTTGCATTCTGTGGTGGTTATGGTGGTGGTTGTAGTTATTGTGTTTGTTTGTTGTTTCAGTAATTTCTGAGTATTTTGAAGTGCTATACATATTTGTTAAATGTTACTTGCAATTAGTTTGATAATGTTGTCATTGCTGATGTGTTATAGAAGATTAGGGAGTTGAGGATGCAAGAGTTACACAAGTTATTATCATAACGATAATAATGAAAATGACTTTTATTTTGTTTGTTCGCCCGCTTTCTTCTCCTTCTTTTCTTTCCCAGTGGGCGCTGAAACATTCTAGGGGGCGATAGTGGGTTCAGAAAAATTGGGGGTGGGTGGGTGGGGGTGTTCAGGCGATTAGGGAGCAGTGTCTCCTTCAAGAAGAAATTAATAATAAATATTATAAAATAAATTATGTTCGTGGTTTTGCGATTGGATAATCATGTAAAATTTGAATTCTGCCTTTTAATTAATCTTATTTCCATCTTACACGATCCATTTTTTCATTAATTTTCTATTTCATGAATATAATCATTTAAACATTGACCATGTATGACAGAAATATATATATCAATTTTCTATGTCAGAAAGAAAATAGAGCACGTATGTATGTGGGGGAGGGGCGATGTTGACAAACTGTTATAATGTGCAGGGGGAGGGTGATACAAAGTTTATGTTGTGCAAAGTGGGTGGTGGACCGAAAAAGTTTGATAATCTATGATCTAGATACAGACGTCATTTGACCAGGAAGCTTATTTTGGAAATTTTCTATTCTTATATTGAAGGTTGCAACAGTAGTAACACCACTATCAAACAGTCTGTTCATACTAGATTAGTATCTATCCCACTTTGTTGTTCTTGGATTATAATATAATATTATAATACAATACAGTGGCGGCTCGTAGTCATTTTTCATTGTGGGGCCAGACACCATTTTTCGGAAAAATCATGTTTTTTAGCATTTACTATTCCAGGAAGTTATTCCCCCTTTCGATTATTGGTGAGGCTGGGCTTTACTGGCCCTTAATGACGATCCGCCCCTGATACAATACAATATAATAATATAATATAATAATATAATATAATAATAACAACAATAATAATAAAATGAATAATATAACATAACTAACATAACAACATAATATAATAAATAACATAAAATAATACAATTTAATATAATATTTTCAATTTACATATAATTAGTTTAGGTATTAATATTTCTCACCGAAGTCCTAACCAATTCTGGCGAAGTTATACAGTTCTGGAGAGCCTTATATAGGAAAAACGCGTTGTTTCAGCACACTTGAAGCACCGATTTGTTTCCTTGTTCACCAACATTAAGTTCCCTACATTAACGATTTATTTTAATTTAGGACAGAAACTAATGTTCTAATATTATGTTCTTGGTTTTAATTAATTATCAAGTGACTTCGCTTTTTTAATAATTTTTTTGATTCTTTCTCGTATAACAAATGAAGTGATTTTTAAATAAAATATTCTTTATGCTTTTGTTTTGTGTGAATCTCATTAGTTGAAACGTACAATAGAAAGTTTTTGTTCTGTCTCTTTAATTGTTTCTTCGGTGTGTCTGTTATGCATCAAGTGAAAATGAAACAAAAATATGGACTAGAAAATTATTATAAAGAGGAAAGAAGGAAGAAGAAGAACAACTAATTTTTCGTTTTATTTTTGTCGTCATATTGCTACTAGTTTGTAGACCAGTGTCGATACAGTCTGTATTTCTTCTGCGCCACGGAAGGCCTCAGTGAGTATTTTCATCTTTTGGCCTGTTTTTAGCACCTAATCTATATTTTCTGTAGTCCTCTCCACACCTTTCACCATGATGTTCTACTGTATGTAGATGGCTTTATAGAGAGTATAGTTTGACTGCATTGTTACTAAAGTTCGTTCCACTATTCTTGAACATCTTTACCGACCGATATAAAATCTTCCACTTGACAGAAATTATTGATTTTTTACATTTTTGTATAGGTAACAGTGGCGACCTTCCTAAAACTTTTTTGCCCACCCAAACCTCTAGTGCTGTAAGATTTTCATTATATGTTATTACTAAAATAACAGCGATGTTGATTTGGTATACTTGTAGACAGTGGCGGCTCGTGACCATTTTGCTGGTGGAGCCAGACAAATATTTTGTGTGAAAAATAATGGATTTGGTTTGTTATTTTTAATTTATAAAATAATAAATACACGTTACACATTATTTTTGTGGGGCCCGGCCCCACTGGCCCTTAATGACGAGCCACCTCTGCTTGTAGACGTTTAGCAACACGATTGTCAAGTTTTCTATCATTAAGTATTTGCGTGCTCCACATATAATTCAGCGCAAGTGAAAATCGGGAATCCCGTGGAATTAAACATTTCACAATGTATCCTAACGATTGTCATGGCGTATTTTTCATTGATAGAAGTTGAAGTTATCATTTGTTTACTATGTCACATTGCATTTTGTAATGTGTAATAAGGATACGCCTTTGCAAACATTCGCCACCATTTTGTGCATTGCCGTAAATTCTAAACTTTGATCATCATTTTGATGGGCTTATGCAAAATTATATAACAAAAAACGTTTTTTACATCAACCAAGCTACCTACCAATTAGTTCAACATGTATTCCTAAGGTCGTGAGGTATATAAGACTGCTTGAGAAAAATCACTGGTATGCATCAGGTAGATTTAATACAAATTAAACCTTAGTGTTTTCACGAATTTTGTAACAAATTATAGATGGTTCCACCTCATTCTCTGTTTTTCGAAGAAATTCAAACCCAGTATTTTTCGAACCTTCTCCATAATACTGGTATTTGTGACTCTCTTCTTGCGTTGTTGGTGACCTTTCAGAGATATCGCATTTCACATGAGATTATTTTCTGTTCCTGTGCTTATTCACTGTCCATTTTTGGCGCTGGTAGAAGAATAATATAGAAATTAAATTGTCTTTCGATCATTTGTTGTTTAGCTGAAAGGGGATGCTTGTATGTCTGAGAAGTGGTGGTTAGTTGCTAGTTGACAGCATTAGTCTTCTGGCCTCTAGCTTCTATTTCTCTGTCGAGTGTTCCATCTTTTTAAAATATGATTCCTAAGTATTAGAACTCTTCTACATGTTTAATTGCAGTATATATATATGTGCAACGTATACACGTTCTTGGCAAAAATCAAACATATCACAAAGAGTGACTAAATTGGTCGTAAAGAACGAATGCAAAGAAGAATAAAAAAGTAAGTAAAGGAACCCTTTCATACCTCGTGGTATATAGGTCAATACAGTGTTAAGCCTGTATTTTTCATTGACCGTCGGCACACGATGGGTGATGTGGTCAGCATCACGCCGGCCGTCTTTACTTTCCCAGAGCATGTCTGGTACCCATTTGAGGCTGGGTCGACCTGAGAGCCGTCGTGGTCGGGAAAAATCCACGCGCATTACGGGAGCTGAACCCAGACCACCAGCCTTGCGGAGCGAGTTCACTAACACCTACGCTACCGCGGCTCTCGCAAAGAAGAATATAAGAGTTTAATTGCAGTACAGTTATATGAAGATTTAATTTAATTTGTATTCTGTCTTTACTTTATTACCTGAGTTTGTATTGTGTTTATTGGCATGTTCTACTTTATGCAGTTCTAATACAAAGAGACAGTATGGTCTTATAGTTTCTGTTCTTGTTGGTGTAACAAGCAGTGATCATCTGTAAAATTCAGTTAATTAATGCCATCAGTTTCATGTTTGACTCCAAGGTAATGTTATGTATATTTATTTTACGAATAGCAGGATGGGGAGAGGGGGAAGGGGAAGAGTACATCACATCCATGTGTGAAAGCTGATGTCATGAAGAACCAATATGTCATCCTTTCTATTCCTCTTCCTCTTTGCGTCCGTTCTTTACGACCAATTTTAATCACTTTTGATCGTTACCAAGAACGTTAAACGCTTGCACATTGGTTTTAGGTCCTCAAACGCATAGACTTCTACACGTTTAGGACATGTGAATCCGATTCCAGCCTAACCTCCTTAGGCGCCTCTGACAGAATTCGGGCAGGTAAAGTGGTTCTATTCTTTATCCCCCAAATTTGGGCCCCGTAACCACTGACGATGTGGTAGTATTTGCTAGAGTAAATGAATTATTTCTCAAATAACTAAAACTAATATTAAACTAATATAATAAAGTATAATATTAATATAATATAAAATATAATATAATATAATATAATATAATATAATATAATATAATATAATACAATATAATATAATATAATATAACATAATATAATATAATATAATATAATATATTGAGAGCGCTGTAGCGCAGTTGTTGGTGAACTCTGCTTGGCAAGGCTGGTGGTCTGGGTTCAGCTCCCGCAATGTGCGTGGAATTTTTCCAGACCACGACGGCTCTCAGGTCGACCCAGCCTCAAATGGGTACCAGACATGCTCTGGGAAGTAAAGGCGGCCGGCGTGATGCTGACCACATCACCCATTGTGTGCCGACGGTCAATGAAAATACAGGCCTAACACTGTATTGACCTATATACCACAAGGTATGAAAGGGTTCCTTTACTTTACTTACTATAATATAATATAATATAATGTGATGATGTGATGTGATGATGATGTGATGTGATGTGATGGATGTGATGGATGATGTGATGTGGATGTGATGTGATGTGATGTGATGATGATGTGATGGATGTGATGTGATGATGTGTGATGTGATGATGTGATGATGATGTGATGTGATGTGTGATGATGTGATGTGATGTGATGTGATGTGATGAGTGATGTGATGTGATGGATGTGATGTGATGGATGTGATGTGATGTGATGTGATGATGGATGTGATTGATGTGATGTGATGTGATATGATGGGATGTGATGTGATGTGATGTGATGTGATGTGATGTGATGTGATGTGATGATGATGTGATGTATGTGATGTGATGTGATGATGTGATGATGTGATGTGATGATATGATGTGATGTGATGATGATGTGATGTGATGTGATGTGATGATGTATGTGATGTGTGATGTGATGATGTGTGATGTGATGGATGTGATGTGATGGATGATGATGATGTGATGTGATGTGATGTGATGTGATGTGATGTGATATGATGTGATGGGATGTGATGTGATGTGATGTGATGTGATGTGATGTGATGTGATGATGTGATGTGATGTGATGTGATGTGATGTGATGTGATGTGATGGTGATGTGATGTGATGTATGATGTGATGTGGATGATGGATGTGATGAGTGATGGATGTGATGTGATGATGTGATGTGATGTGATGTATGTATGTGATGATGATGTGATGATGTGATGATGTGATGTGATGTGATGTATGGATTGTGATGTGATGATGTGATGTGATGTGATTGATGTGATGGATGTGATGTATGAGATGATGTGATGAATGGATGAGATGAGTGATGTATGTATGTGATGATGTATATGTGATGTGATTGATGGATGCATGATGAGTGATGTGATGTGATTGATGTATGTGATGTGGATGATGGATGATGTGGATGATCGCGTGCTGTATTTATTGGCATGTGATGTGAGTGATTGATGGATGGATGTGATGAGAGCGATGTGGTGATGGATGTGATTGATGTGAGTTGATGTGATGCTGATGGAGTGATGGTATCGATATGGATACGTGTGTCGATGATGATTGATGTTATGATGTGATGTAATGTGATGTGAGATATGTAATGTGTATGTGTGTATGTGATGTGATGTATTGTGATGTGATGATGATGTGATGTGATGTGTGTGATGTGATGTGATGTGATGTGATGATGATGTGATTGATGCAGTGATGTATGATACTGATGGATGAGAGTGATGTGATGTGATGTGATGTGATGTGATGTGATGTGATGTGATGTAATGATGTGATGATGTGATGTGATGTGATGTGATGTATGTGATGGATGATGTATGTGATGTGATGTGAGTGATGATGTGATGATGATGTGATGTGATGTGATGTGAGATGATGATGCGATGTGGGATGGAGGGAGGATGGATGAGGATGGAATGAGTACGATGCGATCCATGATGGAGAAGCGATGTCGATGAAGAGCATAGCGATGCGACATCGTACGCGATTCGCGATCGTCTGATTACGACGCATGCAGATCGACTGATATGATGCGGCGATTACAAGATGCGATGACAGGACAGCGATTGGTGCGATAGCGCGCGACTAACGCGATGCTCCGACGCGACGCGAGCATGGACGCGATCGCGATGCGAGACGCGATGAGGCGCATGACGGAGCGAGATCGTGCGAGCGAACAGAGTGCGTCTGACTTAGCGACGCGAATTCGGCGACGCGCGCGCGTACGCACTGGACGATGATCGCGACGCGATCTGCTGACGAGACGATGATTGCGACAAGGAACAGCGAGCGACTGACGATTCGCGCAAGGCGACTGACGGATGCGATGCGAGCGAAACGATGCGATCATGGAAATGATGACGAGCGACGATGATCGACATAGATATACATGCGATGCGACATAGACGCGATGAATGATATGCGATGCAGCGATACAGATGATGCGATGATGAGCGTAATCATGCGACGACGCATCAATGATGCATGAATACAATAAGATCGACGAGCCGCGTACGCGCAGATGCGATAGCGAACGCGCTGCGCAGCGACATGGCGATGCGAGCGAGCGATGCATGCGACGCGATGGATGCGATGCGATGCGTTTCCGAGCGACGCGAGCGACGCGCGCACAGGTCGACGCAGCGCCGATGCGTACGCGACGGATGCGATCGGGAAGCGCAAGCGAGGCGGCAGCGATGCGCGCGATGCTGAGCGACAGTCATGCACGCATGCGATGTCGATGCGACAGGATGCACAGACAGGATACACGCGACCGACGACGTCGATGCATGCATACACAGCGTCATGAAGGGTGCGATTGTGACATGGATGCGACGCACGCGATGATGCGAGCGATGCAAATGCGATGACGCGATGCGATGCGATGCGATGCGATGCGATGCGCATGCATGCGATGCATGCGATGCGATGATGATGCTGATGGATGCGATGCGATGCGAGCGATGCGATGCGATGCGATGGCGATGCGATGCTGCGATGGATGCGATGGATGCGATGCGATGGATGCGATGCGATGCGATGGATGGATGCGATGCGATGCGATGCGATGATGCGATGCGATGCGATGCGATGCGATGTGCGATGCGATGCGATGCGATGCGAGCGATGCGATGCGATGCGATGGATGCGATGCGATGCGATGCGATGCGATGGATGCGATGCGATGCGATGCGATGCGATGGCGATGCGATGCGATGCGATGCGATGCGATGCTGATGGATGCGATGCGATGCGCGCGATGCGATGCGATGCGATGCGATGCTGATGCGATGTGCGATGATGCGATGGAGTGATGATGCGATGATGATGGATGGATGTGATGTGATGTGATGTGATGTGATGTGATGTGATGATGTGATGTGATGTGATGTGATGTGATGTGATGTGATGTGATGATGTGATGTGATGTGATGTGATGTGATGCTGATGGATGTGATGTGATGATGATGGATGTGAGTGATGATGTGATGTGATGTGATGTGATGTGATGTGATGTGATGTGATGTGATGTGATGTGATGTGATGTGATGTGATGTGATGTGATGTGATGTGATGGATGTGATGTGATGTGATGTGATGATGATGATGTGATGTGATGTGATGGATGGATGGATGTGATGTGATGGATGTGATGATGGATGTGATGTGATGTGATGTGATGATGTGATGTGATGTGATGTGATGTGATGTGATGTGATGTGATGTGATGTGATGTGATGTGATGATGATGATGTATGTGATGTGATGTGATGTGATGTGATGTGATGGATGTGATGTGATGTGATGTGATGTGATGTGATGTGATGTGATGTGATGTGATGTGATGTGATGTGATGTGATGTGATGATGTGATGTGATGTGATGATGTGATGATGTGATGTGATGATGGATGTGATGTGATGTGATGATGTGATGTGATGTGATGTGATGTGATGTGATGTGATGTATGTGATGTGATGTGATGTGATGATGTGATGTGATGATGATGTGATGTGATGTGATGGATGATGATGTATGTGATGTGATGTGATGATGTGATGTGATGATGTGATGTGATGATGGATGTGATGTGATGTGATGTGATGATGTGATGTGATGTGATGTGGATGTGATGTGGATGTGATGTGATGTGATGTGATGGATGTGATGTGATGTGATGTGATGTGATGGATGTGATGTGATGTGATGTGATGTGATGTGATGTGATGGATGGATGATGTGATGTGATGTGATGTGATGTGTGATGATGATGTGATGTGATGTGATGTGATGTGATGGATGTGATGTGATGTGATGATGATGTGATGTGATGATGTGATGTGATGATGTGATGTGATGTGATGTGATGTGATGTGATGTGATGTGATGATGATGTGATGTGATGTGATGTGATGTGATGATGTGATGGATGTGATGTGATGTGATGTGATGTGATGTGATGTGATGGATGTGATGTGATGTGATGTGATGTGATGTGATGTGATGTGATGTGATGTGATGTGGATGTGGATGTGATGTGATGTGATGTGATGTGATGTGATGTGATGTGGATGTGATGGATGTGATGTGATGTGATGTGATGTGATGTAGATGTGATGTGATGTGATGTGATGATGTGATGATGTGATGATGTGATGATGATGTGATGTGATGTGATGGTGATGTGATGTGATGATGGATGTGATGTGATGTGATGTGATGATGTGATGTGATGTGATGTGATGATGATGATGATGTGATGTGATGTGATGTGATGTGATGTGATGTGATGTGATGTGATGTGATGGATGTGATGTGATGATGATGTGATGTGATGTGATGTGATGTGATGTGATGTGATGTGATGTGATGTGATGTGTGATGTGGATGTGATGTGATGTGATGTGATGTGATGTGATGTGATGTGATGGATGTGATGATGATGTGATGTGATGTGATGTGATGATGTGATGTGATGTGATGATGGATGTGATGTGATGATGATGATGTGATGTGATGTGATGTGATGTGATGTGAT